>MNCI01027637.1:2158389-2197749 GCA_015680685.1 Gnetum montanum
GACGAGCAACCGATTCCTTGATCAACCGTACACATCTTGGACTTCGTGCACGACTACCACTGGGACTACCAAGCATAGGCCTAGGTACGCCACTGGGATTACCAAGCGCAGACCCCAAATACGCCACTGGGTTACCAAGCATAGATCCCCCTAGCTACACCACTGGGCTACCAAGTAGTCACACTTAAATGCTCGTAATCAAGTCATACTCGTTCCGCTTCTAGGAGTTTAAGGGTAAGAAATTACTCGCGATGAGCAACCGATTCCTTAACTAGTCGTACACACCCGTAGATGCTCGTAGCTAAGTCGTATTCACACCGCACTATGAAAGCAATAAATACCATGAAATAAATAACAATAAATAAATAACAATAAATAAACTAAGTGAATGCTGCAATGATGAAGTAATCTCGATCTTTATTGCCGGTCATGTGTGTGTCCAAGTACGACACACTCGAATAAAGACACTGTACAATCACATTCACCACACTGCGGGCAGACACGGGAAAATTCTAACTCTGGAGGGATCAAACTGCCAGAGCTACACTAAAACTGGGATGTGAAATGAGGGAGAGCCGCCTCTTATTTATAGAAATTGCGGCTAACTGCGATATCGCGTACGCGATATTGCAGGGAAGGACGCGATATCGCGGGGGATGCGATATCGCGTCGGTTGCGATATCGCGTACGCGATATCGCGGCCGACGTAGACCGCGTCTCATCAATGTCAAAATCAAAGATCAAAGATAAGCATTCTATAAAGTGACACTGTAGGTAATGTGAGATATCAGCTTTGATGAATGCTAAATAAAAACTAGAATGCAAGACATCGAATTTGGACTACTAAAGATATATTATGCTAAAAAGCCATAAAGTGAACTAAAAAATATGACTTATGCAAAAAAAGCTAAAGTGGATGCAACATTGACCCCTCTTAATTTATACTACTAAAAAGCTCAAGGAGAATCCATCATGAAAGGATACAAGTTGTTGGGTACCTACAAGAGGATTAAACAAAGTATGATGATAAGAGAAAAAGTCTAGGATGTTGCCAATACACCTATGATGGAGTGCTACACCACAAAAATGGGACTTGGCTAGATTCCAAAAAGCATACCAAAAATATTAATAATATGCATCCTAACCCACTCAATTTTCTCAATCATGCCCTTACTAAAGTAAAGCAAAGATATTCATTTGGCCTCACCATTACATAGCATGAAAACAAAAAGGGATAGAGAAAGATAGGTAAAAGTGAGAAGAGGAAGCAATAAAACAATGGAAAAAGCATCCTAGGAACATCATCAATGCACCAATGGTGGGGTGTTGTGTCATAGAAGTGGGATACAACTAGATCCCTAAAACTAACATCTTCCTTATCTCACTCATATGAATATTCACACTTCTTATGTCACTCTACACTCAACACTTCCTCATTGCATTGGGGTAAAAAATCTCGTTTAACCTCATTAATATTGAATATAGAAATGAATAAAGAGAGGGGATGAGGGGAAGAAAAATGAAATATAGCAGATGAGAAAAGAAATTATAGTATACAAAAATAGATAGCAAAAAAGAAATGGGAGAAAAGATGATATCATCTAGACACCTATCACAAGGATAGTGTTATGTCACAAATGTAGAACATGGCTAAATCCTAAATATTGTATGGCCAAAAAGGATGTCATATGTATTATCAAAGTAAGCGCCACCACACCCCCGCCCCCCCAGTTCTTGTTCCACTCAATAATATGCCGAGTCACATCCCCACATGAAATAATGAGATATTTAGTCACTCAAAAATAAAGTAGGAAGATATGAAGAAAATAACTAGGCATATAGAGTAGAATGAGATATATAGAATAGGGAAATATGAAGAAATAGTAGAATATGAGACTGAGGGAAGGATTAGTAAGAAAAATTGTGTAAATAAAGCAGTATTTAGAGAAAACCTATTATTTTGACGTAGTACATATGTAATCATAGTAAAAAAGAGCTAATAGAAAGTAATCTACGACTAGGACAACACATGTTCGATCTCAAATGGTTAGTAGGTTCAATGCTATGGTTTGGGTACATGTACTAGTGCTTTAGAAAGATTCTATTAATAGGATCTAAAAATTTATTTCCTTCAAGATCAAATAGAATATAGGTATCATTTTGTACAGATTGAACCTCCAAAAAAAGACCTTGCCAAGTGGGGAAGAATTTTGTATCTTTGGACTTTGAAAAATGATGAAGGATTAGATTACCCTTATGAATCTCTCTAATTTTGACATGTCTAGAGTAGTGATATTAAATATGTTCTTATATTCATGGAGATGCTAAAGATTAGTGTTGAATCATTCAATATGCTATGCTGATGGGCACGCATCAACACAGCCTTGTTGACATAGCCTTGTCGATGGATGGTTAGATGTATCAATGCAATGTCTAGTATTACCTATATAAATGCACATACACACCACATTTATGGCATGTTAAGTCAATATAGTAGCCAAGTTCTTATAGTTTTCTTCCACTAGAGTTAGAATATTTTAAGACTACCTACATTAGGACTTCAAGGATTATATGGATCCTTATTCAAACATCAATGTACCTAAACACTTTGATGTGTTAGAAATAAAGATGAGATTCTTGGAATTCCTTACAGTACTTAAGGATAGATTAATGTTTTCTTTCATGCACTTTATTACTTATGCATTTTATATTCATACCCTTAGTTAACTGATACAATTAATAATAACACATAAGTACAACCACCTTGAACATACCATTAACACTTGGTAATCTCAATAGTGTTATCACTTGGTTTGCCCAGTAGCCTAACACTTGGTAACCTAGTAGTATTTACAATGAGTTTAGGATGTGCATGGAAGGTGGGCTCGTATGCTTATGTTAGAATAGTTAGATTAAGGTAATAGATAGCTAATTAGTAATTTATAATTAATTTCTTTTG
Source organism: Gnetum montanum (assembly GCA_015680685.1). NCBI lineage: Eukaryota > Viridiplantae > Streptophyta > Gnetopsida > Gnetales > Gnetaceae > Gnetum > Gnetum montanum. The sequence goes on from MNCI01027637.1 coordinate 2,161,349, forward strand.
TTTCACAATTAGATTAAATCAAATAAAAATAAAAATCATGTGCCTTGGCTTACACTTAACCATATACTACACAAGTGAAGCTAAGAATATCACGATCACATTTCTAAGTTTCAATCTTTGCCCATTAGTGCATTGATGGGCTAAGTCCATAAAATTCGACCAAATCACTAGTGTAACACTTGTGATTGATATGATTATACATAGGGACTACTTAGTGCTCACCATTGGAACGATTGTCGGGAACTTAGTCTAGCTAAGTGTGCTACATAAGAAAGATAGTGAAATCACCTAAAGACATCGTAAAGCATAATTAGCAATAAATTGTTAAGAACATAATAATAACAGACACACATTGTTATGAGAATCACTAATATGGCTTCTTCTCGCAAGGAAGAATCTCCACCACCACTCCTTAGTGGATCCATTCAAAGATAAGAAGGTCAAAAAATGCAAGTGCCCCAATAGTTCTGGGTTGTTTATACCTATCTATATTCTTACACTCCAAATTTCACCTTCATCTTGCATCAAGACAAGTAGCTACAATAGAGGAACATGGAAGGCAACATCATGTTGTGTCCCAACTAATTTGTTTCCATGATGCTATTGAACAATCTCATCACATTCGGCATCATTGGACTTAATGCCAAGTACAAGGTTCAAGATCACCTCTATCAAGATTATCATCCCACAAAGGCCAAAAAAAAGAAAGATTGACAAATGGAATTTTGATATAAGGCTACAAAGGACAAAAGGTTTCCTACCCACTTATTCTTGCAACCACACAAAGATGGCAAGGACTTCTTTTTAGGTCAATCCTAGTACACTAATTCTTCCTCTTTCTTTAATGGAAAGAACCTTAGCCAAAGGTTGTAATCAACTATGAACAACCTTGGTAATAGTAGGAATGGGTCTCAAGACCAAGGGGCCTCAAAAGAAGGGAGCTACAACTAATCATCCTAAGGCAAGAATAATGACAAGCACCAAGAGAGAGATAAACATGGTGATTGGGGTAGGGACTGAAGAAGAGGAGGTAGTAGGCACCATTCTGGTGCTGATTCTCCTTCCTCTTCACCTTCATCATCATACTTGTGTTGACCGAAATCGTCAGCATGAGGCTAGAAGGGAAAAAAAATGCTGAAATATTACTGGAGAGACATAGTAAATTGGCACTAGAAGGAGGGCCGACTTGTTTTCCATCCTATCAAAATGTTGATCACGCTACCTTTTAAATGCTATGCAGACCAAGTGCTAAACTCAAGTTTAGCTTGCTAAAGCCCACCCTAGTTTGCTCACGCTAAATTAATAAAGTGTACAACCCTGCAAAACTCTTACATTACAGCCAGCACTTCAAACTTTGCAACTGCATCATTAGAACCCAAACAACATACACACGCTGACTAAACATGCCGCTTCATAGACAGTCTGTCAAGTAACGTTTCCACCACCACTATCGAGCGATCATAGAGAGATCCTCTCAGTACCTGCAACCTACATCTTGCCTGGCTCATGCTCGACTTGTCAAGCCAACTCACTCACACCTGGCTTGTCAAGCCCAGCTTACTCATGCCACTATGGGATCTTCCCAAATCAACACAGTGGCACTGCAAACCCTATGACTGTGATAGAACCCATAACTATCATTGAAGAGATAAACCCTCAAGGTTCAACTCACCAGTCACTTAGGCTACAGGGCAAGGACCCTACTTATGCAATCCTCACACCAGAACAATATAACTTCATTTTTGTGAAGATTCAAGCCAACTTGCCTATTGACCGCATAGAAAGAGAAGCAAAGAGAAACTATAAGTTCATTTATAAGGGAGGTCGTGAGTTCAATCCCTCAATATTTGACATGATCCCCCTTTCTGAGCCCCATCATCGACTCATATCTCAGCTTCTCATGGCAAGGAATCAAACCTTACATCCACCTTTGATAGAGCCTTAGAGTAGAGATGAGAAAGATGACTTTGCAGCCCAATCTAAACATGGGGATTCATACCATACCATTAGTCCTCATGCCCATACAAACCCATCATTCCAACCTTTCCTGGAAGAAACCATACTTCCTCCTTTATCCAAAAACACTCAAGCATTGGTTTCTCTACAGGAAGTACCCGCTTCCATTCCCACCTTCTCCATTCTCAATGTTCAATCTGATACATCCATCTCCATCATACCTCCAGTCACCACATTACCCTCTCCTCCACAAGTACAGTCCTAAAAACCCCCTCCTCAAACTAATGCAAAATTAATCTTTTGACCTCAAGTAATTGGGATGCCATCAATTATACCAGCTTCCACATCCACCCACTACATACCACAAGTACAAACCCATGGAGCACCTCTGATTACTTCAGCCCAACATGTTCAAGGTGTCACCTCACAACCTATGGCTGGGTAGTGGGTTTCACCAACTGTTCAACAACACCAACCTCCTCACTACAACGTACCACACCCTGCAATCCCATCTCTGAATGTTGCTTCACCACAACAACCGACAATCCAACAGTCTCCCTTTCCACAGACAATGCAATAATCAAACTACTACCAATCACAATTTGCTGAACCAGCCAGTCTACCTACTATCCAAGAGTGGGTAGACACAAAGAAAAAGATGCACTCATTAACTGAGGAGGTAAAGCACCTTAAAGCTACAAACACTGAGGAGGTCAAGGTGCTGGACTTCTACCAAGATGACCCAATCAACCTTTTAGTTCACCATTAACCTTACCATTAGGAATCTCATTACCTCAACTAACCAAATACAATGGAGAGGGAGATCCAAACGCCCATCTGGTAACATTTTGACTAGAATTTCTATTGCTTCAAGCCTGGCCTCATGTAATTCTAAGTATATTTGCTATGTCCTTGACAGGAAAAGCCTTAGACTGGTACCAAGCTTTACCCCGTAACTTCATATCCTCTCTAGAGGATTTGTTACATCAGTTCGTTATCCATTTCAAATATAATTTAAAGCTTGAATCCACACTAGATAGTATGATTCAGATTAAATAGGCGTCATTAGAGCTAGTACAAAAATTTATCCAAAGGTGGAGTGTAGCCTTGAATGAACTTCACGAGCCCATCCCTGAAACATACTTGCTTACCATCCTTAAGGCTACCGTGAATGACTTCATTAAATTAAAATGTTATTATTTAAGTGCCTGTACTTTGAGTTAAGCATTCAAACCAATTAAGAACATAGAAGAGGTGGCACAAGCAAGTAACGACCCAGCTTACTTAGTGTTTAGGAGTGAACATATGAGGAAGGATAAGGATAAATCCAAAACGACGGTAGCAGCAGTGGTGGAGACACACCAACCAAAAAATTCAGGATAGAAAGGAAAACAACCCACTACACTAACCAGCCATGAAAGAACCACATCTACACCTACACCCAAATCTTCCTCAACTAAAACCACAAACATGGATCACACTCATACATTTAAATGAAAAGATCCTACCCAATAGACACCCTTGCCTATGAAGCTTTCACAATTATTAAATCAACTTCTAAGGGCTAGGTTAATCAAACACAAACAAATGTCCCCCACGATGTCCCAAAAACACGATCAATTCTATGAGTTGGCTAAAACCCCAACTTTAGCAATAGTTGATAAGCCCCCCATTCCAAGAGGATTTAGGTTGGACATGTTTTGCAAATATCATTAATGGTGTGGGCATGGAACTGACTTTTTCTTCACCTTAAAATAAGATATACAACTCATGATTGATAGGGGTGAAATAGTATTTGACGAGGCAAACCCAGTAAAGCCCCAAAACCAACCCATGGGGGTCTACAAGGATCCTCTCAATACTAAGGACACACCATATGTGATTAACACTATCCATGTGGACAATGGACAAGACATCCCTCAAAAACCTTTTTTAATTCACAGGCCTTCTGAAACTACATCTACCTCAACACCTCCCCAAACCCCTTTTATCATATGCACATTCCCTGCACCATAAAAACCATTTGTCATTCGTGTACCTCCTTTTTTCGTAGCAGCAACCACACCATTAGAAACCTGACCCACTCTCTTTGTGCTCTAGGTGCCAAAAAACCCTGACATGCATCCCCCTACAGTTCCCCTACGATCCTTGCAAGAGCACCTTACTGACAGGCTGACAAGAGAGCACCTAGAAAAAGAACATCATGAGCATGAATTAGGACCACCGAAGCCCATACCGCTAAATTCTATTCCTATGGTTTCGTCCACCAGTGAGCCTAGCACAAGTCATCGAGACAAGAATATTGGCACTCTCAGTGTCCTAAACTCAACATCCCTAGTTACTAACACAAGAATTCCTCCACAAGAGATATGAATGCTGGGTCAAATGGACCAAGTCTCCATATACAAGAGCATCCTAAGTGGTAAGGATCTAGTGAGTGCATTGACCCAAGTCACACAAACTTTGAAATAAAAGAACACCTCCTTGAGCCTTTATGATCTAGTAATGACCTCATTAGTACATCGGGAAGCTCTCGTGCATATGTTGACTTTGATTCCTGTTAGCGAGGACCTTCCTATGGATGAGCCATCCATTTATGCAGTACTATCCCCACAACCTCAAGAACCGAGGCCCACATCCCTAGAATTTCATGCCAATGTTATTAAGCGAGATGAGAAAACTAGAGAGGTCACTATAGCCCCTATGTTCATAACAATACAAGTCAACCACTTAAAGATACGTAGGATGCATGTCAATGACGGTGTAGCAACAAACATAATAACCTTTCATGTCATCGAAAAACTGGGTCTTATAGAGCAAATATGGCCCACAACAACTTCCTTTTTAAAATCCTTCAGTGGTTCATGTGTCATAGTAAAAGGCATGATTACCTTAGATTTCATAGTAGGGGACCAGTTCCCCACATCAGCTGAAGTCGTAGTGGTTGATAAAATGCTGAGGTTCAATTTGATTCTAAGACGACCTTGGTTAGCTCAACTTAGAGCTGTATCCTCACCAATCCATCAAGAAATCCACCTACCTTATGAGGGTGGTGAAATCATCATACATGGGAACACGACAAAATCACTCACTTCCTCAAACTCAGGAATGGATCAAGGGTTAGAGGTTGAGTTCTCTGAGCCTAAACAAGAAACCATGAGTGCACTTCAAGACATGAACCAACTGTTAACCCATGATTCTACTAGAATTGAGGAAGCATTTGATGTCACAGACATAGGAGCCATTCATGTTGACATCTCTTGGTTCGAGCTACCTTTTGACATCTCCAGTGAAGGGGAAGGGGAGTATAAGATAGTATCTACATGCCCCACCCCTCACATCAAGCTATGAAGAATAAAAAAGCAACTCAATAAATAGGGCAAACTATCAAGCGTTCGGAATGATGTTAAACTATCAACCGTTCGGTACGATGCTAAATTGCCAGCGAACATCTGGAATGACGTTAAACTAGCCATGATCAGAAATGGCTGGTTCATTTTAAGTTTCCTAAAACTGTTATCGCTTTTGGCCCACTATGGTCTAAAACTAGTAATCCCTCTTTCTTTTTTTCAACATAGAAGCAATGGTCCACCATGACTCTAAATTGATGTGCATGGCCCAAAATGGCCTTAAACTAGAGCTCATTATGTTGTAATTTTAGAAACTCTCGTTACATTATGTTAAATTTTCATTTACATGTCACGAGTTGCAATTTCAATTCACGCATTCTCGTTACTTTTCTTTTTACAAATATTTGCCTTACGTTTAGTTCTACATTTTGGAATCTCATTTTACATTCAGGTACATGCATATGTTTACAATATACCTAAGAAAATAAAAAAAATAACAAAAAAATAATATATAAAAATATATAATGACATGCATGAAAATTCATAAGACTATAAAATCTTATAAATTTATTATTCACACGAAACATAGAAATTAACAATACTCCATACACTCATCCATTCTACAAAATGACATAAATATTACAGGCTCGGTATGGCCTAAAACTACCATGGATGGCCTAAAACTACCATATGGTCCAGGTATGATACTAAACTACCACTATGTTCCGAAATTTCGTCAATACATATATTAATTACCTTATGCTTGTTTACATTTAACAACCCCTTCATCAAGTAAATGTCACTCACTTCGCTCCTGGTTTAAATTGGCAGGGGAAAGCACATGGCCACCAAGAATATATTTTCAACATTGTCTCTCAGTGGATCACACGTGGAAGTAGAAAAGGATAATCAATTTAGAATCCTTAGATCTAGACCTATCCACTTATACTAATTTAATAGCCTCCACTCAGGAAATGCTGAATTGGTCTAAAAATATGGCTAAGACTTTAGATCTAGAGGCTGATAACATCATTAAAGATACTCTTGTTGAAGTCCCCATTACTACATCCAATGATAAAACTAGAACATTGAAATTAAGTGCCCTACTGGACTCACAACTTGTCAGTGACATCACTCGAGTACTGAAAGACAATATAAAAATATTTGCATGGTCATATACTGACATGCTAGGGTTGGACCCTTGAATCATCCAACATAACATTATTCTTGACGCAAAAGTCAAACCGATGAAGCAAAAGGTAGGAAAGGTTAGACCTGAAGTGGCGTTAGCAGTCTCTACCAAGCCGGTTTCATCCGAGCCATTGACTATTCTAACTGGGTATCAAACATTGTCTTAGTCCCTAAGAAGAATGGTAGTATACACATATGCATTGACTTCCGTGATCTTAACACAGCCACTATAAAGGATGACTTCCCACTACCTAGTATCGATCAACTTGTTGACACAACTGTTGGGCATGCACTATTATCCTTTATGGATGGATTTTTAGGATACAATCAAATAAGAATCAAACCAGAACATCAACTCAAGATAACCTTTATGACACCTTGGGGCACATTCTTCTATACAATGATGCTGTTTGGTCTTAAATGCAGGCACTACATATCAAAGAGCAATGACATATATATTTAGTGATTACATGCTCAATTTTCTCAATGATTACATTGATGACATCATCGTTAAATCTAAAACAACCGAACAACATGCAAAAGATCTAGACTTAGTGCTTAAACGTTGTCTCAAACATGACCTCAGACTCAATCCAAAGAAGTGTATCTTTGGTGTCAAAATGGGCAAAATGCTTGGCTTCATAGTCTCTGAAATAGGGATACAACTAGACCCTGATAAGGTTAAGGAAATAATTAACATGCAACCACCAAAAAACCTTACCGAACTATGTGGTCTACAAGGTAGGCTGCAATTCATTAGATGCTTTATCACAAAGCTAACAGATAAGTTAAGACTTATGCAACACCTACTATGAAAGAATGTGCATTTCCAATGGGCTCAATAGTGCCAGGAAGCATTCAAGAACATAAAGCAAGGGTTGGATTAACTATTGACAATTTATCCCCCACAGAGCGATAAACCCTTCTACATCTACCTTGTAACCTCTGGTTCTTCCATTCCATCGATGCTTTGTCAAAAACATGAAGATGGAATTGAGATCCCTGTCTATTACTTAAGCCATGCTCTAATCACCTATGAACAACGATACAATGATGTGGAGAGATCATGCCTTGCTCTCGTCTTCTCCTTGAAGAAATTGCGGCATTATCTCTTCCGTAATCAAGTCTACATCATTTGCAAGAATAATGTGCTTTGAGCCATTACTAACAACATCTACGAGTCGAGTAGGATAGCTAGATGGAAAGCAATGATTGTAGAGTTTGACCTACACTATGTTGTTGAATCCTTCACAAAAGGTCAAGCAATAGCCACACAATTGGCTGTCTCGCCAACACATGATCAAGCAATGATTAACCCTGAATTCCTTGATGAGAATGTTAATAGTATAGACACCATACCTGATAACTACGAGGTAATCCTTTATTTCGATGGAGCTTAAACTTCCTGAGGAGGAAGTGCTACAGCCATTTTAACATACCCCTCTGGAGAAATTTGATCCTTCACCTACCGATTAACCTTTCCTTGTACTAATAATGTGGTGGAATACGAAGGTCTTCTTAGAGGTCTTCTGGCAACATTAACTTCGGGAATCGCACATCTTGTAGTTCGAGGTGATTCATAATTAGTCATTAATCAAGTCATAGAGGTTTACGCATGTAAGGCTCTCCATTTGCAATCATATTGTGATTTGACCAAACATCTGCTGAAGCAATTAGTAGATGTGGATGTATAACATGTCCCTAGAAGCGAAAACACCATTGCCAATGCACTTGCTACACTAGCCCTAAACATGACACCTGAAATGTTCCATGCATTGCCTAGTTCTATAACAAATTGTGCCAAACCTATAACCGACGCTCTTGATGAAATGCCCATAGCATTCGTTAGCACAACACATGCAATAGAATGGTACTATGACATACAAGAGTACCTTCTACAAGGTGAACCTCCATAACATTTGACAAATGCTCAAAAGGACACAGTGCAAAAATGCTCTCGGCAGAATGCATTAATAGGAGACACATTGTGTCACAAATCCTATGAAGGCATTCTATTGATGTGCGTTAGTAGCATCGACAATCAAACAATTGTAGAACAAGTGCACGAATGACTTTGTGAAGGGCACATAACACCTAAAGCAATGGCAACAAAGATTAGGTGCTTGGGCTACTACTGGTCACACATGGAGTACGATTGCTTCTCCAAGGTTAGGACATGTAACATTTGCCAGAGGCATGGTAACCTAATACATGTGCCACCTAACGAATTGCACACAACACAAATCACATGGCCATTCCAAAGATAGATATTAGACATCATTGGACCGATAACACCACCATTTTCCACAGGGCATAGCTTCATTGTCACTGCAACTAAATACTTCAAAAAATGGGTGGAAGCTATTCCCCTTAGGGAAACCACTTTTAATCATGTTTGCACTTTCATACTAGAAAACATCATGACCTGTTTTGGTATTCCGATGACCATCGTTACCAACAATGGGTCACAGTTTAGCAATGCGAATACTAAAAGCTTCTATGAAAGCCTGGGTATTAAACATGCATTCTTGTCACCTTACTACCCATAGAGAAATGGTCAAGTCGAGGCTACAAACAAAACTATCATCATGGTGCTCAAAAAGATGCTAAATCAGAGCAAGAGGTGATGGCACAAATAATTAGTCTATGCATTGTGGGCATACAGAACGACACATCGAACACCTACAAGTAAAACTCCATATAGTCTTATATACAGATCTAAAGTTGTTTTACCTTTGGAGTTACAGGATCCCTTGTTGCGGATAGCTCTCTCAAGCCTCCTCGATGAAAGCCAAAGCAATGAATCACACATTCCTGACCTTGACTCAGTGGAAGAGGAACGTGTGCGAATGCTTGATTAGATCGAGTGGTACCAGAAACAACAACGACAACAACACCAACATAATTTATATAATCACCTAATCAAGGAAGGAGACCTAGTCCTTAAGGCTATCCGTGAACACCTAGACAAATTCTTAGCTAACTGGGAAGGCCCTTACTTAGTCACCAAGGCGTACAATAATGAAGCATTCAAACTTGTTGACATGGATGGGAACGAGTTCGCTAATCCCAAAAATCACCTGTACCTAAAATGATACTATGTCTAATGAACTTAAGGTACATAACAGTCTTGGCATCATGACCTAAAATTGATACCATAGAACAGTCCTGGCATCACAACCTAAAATTGATACCATAGAATGGTCTTGGGGCTATGAATTGACACTAGCATCATAGAGGGTCCTGGCATCATGACAGTAAACTAACATCATAGAGCTCCGTTTGGTATGATACTAAACTTTCACATTTGTCTGCCATGATGTAAAATTAGCATGTAGTATCCACTAAGACTATAAACTAGTTTTCCTCTTCACAATCTGCTACAAATATAAACTAGCACTGCATCGTCCGCTACGATGCTAAACTGGGGCCATCCAAAGGGTTATGACATGAAACTAACCCGCAATAGTCCACCAAGACTATAAACTAGTGACATCATTGACAACCAGGAAATACTTGAAAAGATATGTTACTACAATTGGTTGTACATGCTCCACAAAGACTTGTTGCATAACTTATCTCATGGACCCTGAGGAAGCTGATGTTGTTCATGATTCTGTCTACTTTGAAATTGCACATGGTGGCTCCATCTCCTTGGCTGTATTCAAGTTTAAAGTACTTAGTTAACCGAATCATTTGTGGTTTTCTTGTCTTCTTGGAGTTGTATTTGCAGGATGACATGCCTAAGGCATTCGCACACAAATGCACTTCATCATGATGATAAGGTATCACATTCTTCCTGACACATGCAACTAGGTTAATCAATCCGTTCATAAGTACATTCCTAACTCTTGATACATTCCCTATTCCCCATCATGTTCCCCTTATCCTATTGATACATTCTACTCATCACAAAGCTCTTGATACACTGTTGCACACTGTGTTTCTCTAAGTAGTTGCAACACAAAACACAGTACACAATACATGATACAAATGCAAGCACATGAGCACGAGTAAATCACTGAAAGCAAGGTTTTTAAAAAAGAATAGAAAAAAAAAATATCAAAGAGAAAAATGCACAAAAAAGGCCTTCATGACCCCGTTGACATCATAGACCAAAGACCATTGGCTCTTCTCATACAAGCCCTAGGTAGGAAGGTAATTGTCTTGAGAAAATAGTTACACTTCTGTCTTAAATGATCATGTTGCACATCATCGTGTGGCTTTGGCTGTTTACAATGGACTCCCGTAAACCCTCGATAAGAGTCTCGTTTCTCCAAAGAACGCACCTCCTATGTCTTGGTTTTGAGTCTACTAAACATTGGCTACTAACAAGGACTAAAATATGGCTTGTTCACGTGAGAGCATTCCTCTCCCACAAGTCCAACAATAATTATAACCCCTGAGCAACTCTTGATTCCCCCTGGTTACAACCAATCTCCTTGCATCTTGAACTACATTTCCAAAATCTCATGTACTTTTGAACATGGTGTGATGACATTCAGCCAGGGGCTGATGGACAATGCTTAGTACTTGGTTGGTCGTGGTGTTTTTTACTTCTTTGTCAATGCCTCTCGGGTGGATTCCTCCAGACGTCAACAAAGAGGGACCAATGAAACACCACTAATTTCAGCCTAACACTTTGAAACAAGAACAAATCAGAGCCTTTTGAGCTTTTGGGAGGCAAAAATTTGACTAAGGCATGGAACTCACCCCAGGCTTGTCAAGCCAAGTTTGGTCACACTGGGCTTGTCAAGCTAAGCTTGCCCTCAGCATGAGCAACTCCAACAACTTCAAGATTAAGTCAAAGATGGTCTAATCTGAGGGTGTAAGTCATCTTCATAGGGCCACTGTTGTCCACTTCAAGTCTCAACATTCAGAAGTTTAGATTTTGGGCCAAATTGCACAAATTTTCTTAGTCACGCTCAAGTCACATTCAGCTCACGCTGGCAACGTGAGTACAGATCATGCCTAGCATGAACAGACTCCAAGAGCCTCAAAATCGAGTCAAAATGGTCTAACTTTGAAGGTGTAAGTCATCCTCAAGGTCCATTGATGACTACTTCAAGTCCTAACCTCCAGAATTCTAGACTTCAGGTCCAAAATCACAAATATTTTGTTATCCATGCTGAGGTCACGTTGAGGTCATGCCCAGCTCACGTTGGCAGCATGAGCCCAGCGTGAGCTACCAAAAGTGGCTCAAGTCAAGGCACACCCAAGCTCAGTTTTCAACATGTAGTTCACTCTTAGGGTCAACCACAGTCAGGCAATTTTTATGCTCAAAGAACAAGCTTCAAAGATCAAAAATTGGTGCGAAATGTATCATTTTCATCTTACTCACACCCAGGTCATGCTCAGGTGACACAGAGCTCACGTTGGTAGCGTGAGTACTGATCACGCCTAGGTAAAAGCATGCCAAACACATGCTGAGGACACACCAAGATAAAATAAACTCATGCTAGAAGTTGTTGTGAAACAAAAATGCTTCAAACGGCCACAAAACCACTCACATTAGCACCCTACAACAGTCAATCCATGGATCGAGGAGTTCCAAGCAAACTGAAGTCAATTTCTCTTATTGTACACTATCATTTTTCTTGTAAATTTTCACCATTTGTGAGCGTGCCAAGTTCTTACAATCCAAATTGTATCTACTTCTATGGGTGTAAGCTAGCTTGCGTAAGCCAATACATGATGTAAGATACAGTGCATTCGATCAAGAACGTAGCCTGCCTACGCATGTCCAATTAACACGTAGCTATCCATCAAACACCTATCACATGATCCATTTCCCTCTCATCTCTCAACCGTTGATCTCATCCATAAATTCTACACCTAATCCTAACCAAACCTTATAAATACCCTATCCATTCACATAAACGAGGTTGGCAATTTTGGAGGTTGACGGCTTTGGGAGCATCGACTAGCAACTTTGTACTCTCGAGCGCACGTGACTCCTAGCATCTAAGCACCTATAAATACAACACTCCTGGGCTTAGCACTTGGCTTTCCATCCACACACACAACTACACTTTGACTGGTGCACATCCTTGTTAAGAAATACAATATAGTATATTATTTCCTTCCATTACATTGTTTGCTCTATTTTTTATCTATTTTACGCTTCTGTATATACTTTGTTTACATTTCGTATGTCATTAGCTACGATAAACCCAGCGCAAGCCATAGCTTATGCTCAGGGAAGTCCTTGGTTGATTTATGTGCAGACCATCCAAGGTACTCGACCTTCATTTCTTTCTTTTCTAGCTTACCCTCACATGAAGGTAGGGTCGACTATGTCTCTCTAGCAATCTTTCGGCATTTTTTTTTCTTCCAGCCTCATGCCGACGATTTCAGCTTGGCTTGTCAAGTTGAGCTTGAGCAAGCTTGGCTTGACAAGCCTGGCATGAGTTCCATGCCTTAGTCAAATTTTTGCCTCCTAAAAGCTCAGAAGGCTTTGAGTTGTTCTCACTTCAAAGTGTTAGGCCGAAATTAGTGGTGTTTCAATACTCATTGTCCTTCCCTTCCAACTCTAATAGTAGAAGTAGAGGTTGGAACTATGGAAAAGGCCATAGAGATCATGATGGAGATGAATGGTGGCATAGGGATGATTGTAGATTCCACCAGGATAATAGGGACTAGGAACATGAATAATAGTAAAGGAAAGAATGTCATAGAGAAAAATGCCACAATAGGACTCATCGCAAGCATCATGACCATGACAAGGGCCATAGAAACTATTATGACTATGTTGAGCCCTTGCTGGCTACAAGAAATATGTTGAACATTTTAGAGGTCATTAGAATTTCCACTAGGTGCTTGAAAGATAGTCGCATCAAATGGTTGGATATGAACAATATTCCTAAGTTTGAGGGGCAATATAATTCAAATCCAAAAAATCATTTACAAGCCTTCCATGATGCCTATGTCTTGAAAAGTGTGAAGCACAAATCGCAGAAGCTAAAATTGTTCATAAGGATACTTATAAAGGAAGCAAAAGGCTGGTACCAATCCTTGGAACTAGAATCTATTCCATGATGGAGTACAATGCTAGAGCTATTCAATGACAACTACCAAATGTACTCTAAAGTGTCCAATCTAAGAAGGAAAATCCAAGGCTAGAAACAAGGCACTCATGAATCCTTGGATGTGGACATGGTTAGGTAGTACTCTTTGTTGCATTGATGCCTAGGCCATGTATACTCCCAATGGGATTAGCTATACCATATCTGACAAGCCAGCCAAAGTTTAGTGTTAAATTACCTTAACAATTAACTTTGTTATAAGATTGTCACCTTGTCTATGACTAACCTGCAAGTTGCATCCATAAAGAAATAGTTCAAAATTCAAAATATCATCAAGAAAAATAATAATTATATTCAAATTCAATTAAAGACTCCACACTTATGACAATCACTCATAAGTAAAATCAAGAAGGCCTCACCTTAACTTCTAACATTAAGTTTAAAGATGAAAATGACTAATTAAACCAAATTGAAAGTGCATGAGCTTATAATAAATAAAAAAATATTACAAAGGAGATGTCACCTAATCTATGACCCTTCTATGCTACCTTCACAATGCAACAAATTTACAACCTTCATAACATCACTGGTTGTCGATTATTAGAAACTATCAACAATCTTCCTTAACAATTTTAATACAAAAAAAGATTCAATTTGGTGCAGGTTTTCTCCTGAGTTTTTCAACCCTACTCCTTCATAAATGAGCTTCCTTCCTATTTATACTAAAGAGGAACTAAAAGAATTAGGAAAATGATCACTTTAAGAATCGATTGTTATCCCAAATTTTGATAACAATCTATTGCAGTATTGTAGCATTGTATCATGACCTCTGGCATCTTTGATAGTTGATTTGGATTTCTTCTTTTGACTCAAATTGATATCTCGATCTCTTCATGAAATGCTTCTCCCACAAAAATCTATGTGATCAATCCATATCACAACTACTACAAGGATTAGGCTCACATGATTTCCTACGATAAATAAAACTTAAGAAAGAAATTAATGCTTATTGATTTCTACCACTGAAATCAATTATCTTTGATAGGGTGAAGTAGTAAGAAAATAAAAATATGAGTTTATAAGATTAAAAAATGAAGCATTACAGGGTTCAACGTAGCCTCTAACTAGCCTTTGGCCAATGCCTCGCCACAAAGATGAAAATAAATAAGTGACAAAAAAGAAAAACATTATCATGTATAATATATGCACAACTATTTGAATGGCAATTAGAACAAACTAAAACTATAATTGATATGCTATTGCAACATTCATAACATAATTATGCAATTAAAAACTAAACACATAACATCAAAATCTAATATACATGTATAAAGAAACAAAAAGATCATTACATTCACTATCCATCATTAGAGTTAAATAATAGTATAAAACAAAAACTTTAACTTATCCATAGTCTTAATAATGGCTACATAGACATTTCATCAGGTAAACAAAAATTAAATTTGAGGTGTGTATTAAGCCTCTGAACCTTCTTTCACTTCTATGTCCTCTTCAAAATGGGAGGGCTCCACCCCTTCATCATCATCACGAATTTAAGGATGAACATATCTCTTAATGTTCACCACCCTATTGTCCATGGTGATGAGGGTTGAGTTGACCCTCTCTAGCACTATTAAAATCTCCCTCTATGTGGAATGGACCTCCTAGAGTTACCACTACACCTCATCTCTAAACTCTTGGATTTATGTGACCTATGGTACCAATGAAGAACCTAGTTCCCCCAATTCCTTAATGAATGGACCAACCTTCATGTAAATAGTTAAAGAATAGAAAAAGATGTTCCTTTTTAGAACTAAAAGATGCACGTTTTTCATCTAGAGTTCTAGAACTCCACACTTTTAAAGAATTGCTAAAATGCAGGAAGGAAAGCATAAATTCAAGGAATTGTCATTATAATGGTATACCAAATACCTGATTGAGAGGTAAGAAAAATTTCCTTCCTCCCCATACTTCAATACTTTCATAACATGAAGTGCAAGGGTGAGTACATAAGTGATGTGCATAGAAGAAAGAACATTTGTTACTATCATCCTCACCATTACATGATGTTCAAGCCAAAGTTTCATAAAATGTAAACCCTACATTTGTAGCTACCTGGAGTCATTCTTCCAAATGAACTAATGGAAGAGATCATACTTCTCCTCCATTCTTGCTTTTAGCCAAAAGAAGTCATCCCCCCCCCCCCAGTTGGTAATCCAAACCACTCATGCAACCTGGCTTTCATGACCTTGACTCTTGTCTTCCTAACAGAAGACACCAAATAGCATTCTGAAGGATCAACCTTCATCAAGTGTAATTTAAGATTCTAGTAAAATTCCAAGACCTTCTCCTATATGAACCAAGCAATGGGGTGCTTGATGAAAGGATCACAACCCATTATTTCTAGTTGTTATCATGCCATCGCATTCATGTGGTCAAACCACTTGAAGTAATTGACCTCATAAGGCCAAGGTGCAATTTTTAGCCATTCACTTCTTAGTGCCTATAAATCAACTAGAATATTCAACATACCAAAATTATCAACAATTTCCTTACCTAAGCCCATGCTTACCTTTTCCTACTACTTGGTGCCCCATGAATCAACCATTTTATGGTAGAAAAGCTATGCACTACAAAAAAAAACAAGATTAACATCATAGCCTTGATTTAGAAAAATATGTTAGGGTTGTAAATTAATTGTACCCTAAGAAAGAATGGTTGGGATTGGGTGATGGAGGTTGATGTAGACATAAAGCCCCACTCCTTCTCATGATCCCTCCTAGGAAGATGCTACAGATCCAAGGAAAGTGGAGGTCATAATCAAAGAAGCTGAAGGCCCTAATCTATGTTGCCCTACAATTTTCACTCATCAAAAATAATTGTTCCTCCATGAGATGGTGGCTTTATATTATAGCCACCACCTTACTATTTACCTTTTTATTTTTTGAAATTTCAACTATATTAATATCCATCATGAGCTCAATGTGAATCATAATATTTTGGATTAAATTGAATCGATCCAATGATATGGATCGATATATAACATATTTAGCTTAGTGACATATCAATTTATATCACAATCGCACTACTAATACTTGAGACACTCAAGAAAATTTTAGACATATCTTTACATATTCTGTAAAGGTATGGTTTACTCCAAATATATTTAGAGATGTTTCTTAAAAAATATTTCTTTTCCTCCTTACTCCATTAGGTTGGGGTTTTCATACTAGCAAGATAGTTTGCTATATTAGCAAACCAAGGATCCTTCTTTATGGAAAAGAGTTGTTCATCTTAGAATTCATCATGAAATATTTATTTTGTTCTATTTTCATCCCTCTTTTCTAATCTAGAAAGATTGTCTTTCATGACATTTTCTCTACCTCTTTTATCTAAAATGTCAAGATCAACTTCTTGGAGTAATAGGCACCATCTCATTATTCTTGCATTTTCTCTTTTTTTAGTAGTTGAAAATTTAATGGTTGAATGTTATAGTCATATATTTTATTAAATAATGTGTAAACTTATCCAAAGAATACACAATGGCTAAAAGTTCTTTTTTTTAGCTGTATAATTTACATGGGCTTGGGCTAGACTTTTAGACACACAATAGATTACTCGTGGCTTATTATCAATATATTGTCCTAAAACTACCCCTACAACGGTGTTTCTAACATCACACATCAAGTCAAATGGAAAATACAAATTAGGTGCATTAAGTATAGGGGCAATGGTTACTCTTTTCTCTAATTCTAAAAATGCTTCTTGCCAATTATCAATCCATACAAAAGGAGAAACCTTTTCAAGGAGCATATAAAATGGCTAACAATTTTTGAAAAATCTCTGATAAATCATCTATAACATCTAGCATGTCCTAGAAAGGACCAAAGAGTCTTTAAATTATTTGGAGTTGGAAGTGTAGATATTACTTTCACTCTTTCTCCATCCATTTTTATCCCATCCTTAGAAATAACATGTCCTAATACTATGTCATTCGTAATCATTAAATAACTCTTTTCCTAACTTAATTTTAAATTTTTCTCTATACATCTATCTAAAACAAATTTTAAATGTTATACTATTTGTTCATATGTATCCCCATACACTGAAAAATCATCTATAAATACTTTAATGTAATCTTCTAACATATTAGAGAATACTAATATCATAGCCCTTTGGAAGGTAGTAGGTGCATTACAAAGGTCGAAAGGCATCCATTGGTAAGCAAAAGTTTCATATGAACATGTACAAGTTATTTTATTCTAGTCCTCAGGTGCAATGGCTACTTGATTGTAACCACTAAACCCATCTAGAAAATAATAAGACTCATGACCTTCTAATTTTTGTAAAATTTGATCTATGTAAGGTAAAAGAAAATGACCTTTCTTTGTGTTTTGATTTAGTTTCCTATAGTCTACACAAACTCTTCATTTTCCACATTTTTGGGAAACTACCATAATAGGACTTACCCATTCACTATTAGCTATTGGATAGATAATTCCTTCCTTAAAAGTTTTGAAATCTCATTCTTAATAGTTTGTTTTAAAGCTAGATTAATTTGTCTCAAGGGAATTCTTACTAGTTTTACATTATCTTCTAAATAGATATGATGTTGGAAAATGTTGGGTGAGATTCCTTGATGAAGGTCCTCGTAAATCCATGTAAACACCTTAGACATCCTATGTAAGAATTCTAATAATTTTTCTCCTTTCTCATCAGAAAGTTGGAAATTTATTATTAATGGTTTATTATGATCAAGAAAAATGTACTTAAGAGTACTAGGTAATTCTCTAAATTCAAATAATCATTGTTTGGTGATTGAATTATTTCTCCAATGTTTCCTGAGCCCAAATTCAAAATCTGATCAATGAGATCTTATTGTTCTTTTGTAGAGGGATCTAAAGATCCTCCCTCATAATTGTTTAGTACCAATGTTTTCTTATCTTGGGCCATTGCTGAAGTGGGTATTGTATAGAGAATTCTTGCTTCTTTCAAATATTGATCCAATCGGTCATCTTTTGTCTTATCATATGCATTTAGCGTAAAAGTAAGATTAGCAAAAGATAATTGGAATTGCCCTAATATACAATTGATCATTGCATCATCTATTGCTAACCAAGGTCTACATAATATGATGGGAAAACAATCTGGATCTTTTACCTCCAAAACTACAAAGTCAACTGGGTATTTTCCTCTTTCAACCTCTATTATGAAATCTTCTAGTATTCCTATATGTTTTACATTAGAACCATCAGCCAAAGATATTGTGATGTTTACCTTTCTTATATCCTCTAAATTAAGTGACATAGACATTTCAAGTGGCATGATATTGATACTGGCTCCTAAATCTAATAGGGCATTCTTAATAATATGTTCATTTATTTTAATTGGAATGGTAGGAAACCCTGTGTCTTGGTATTTTGAGACCTCATGACTTCTTATAAGTTGAAAAATATTATTAACTAAATAAACTTACTTAGGAATATTTTCTTTTCTTCTCTTAGTGCATAGTTCCCTTAAGTACTTAGCATAAAGAGGTGCATCCTTTACTAGTTGTTCTAAAGGAATATGCAACTATAATTCACTAAACATTTTTTCTATATGGGATTTAGTTTTGTAGTCATGTTGCAATTATTTAGGAAAATGAGGTAAACTTATTTTTCTAGGCAATAGAGAAGAGAGTAATGGTCATTCTCTTTCCCTAATTAGTTGATTTTTTTCCTCCTTATTTAATACTTGTGGCTGAACTTCTTTTTGTGTCTCAACTTCTTGAAATAAAACCTTCTTTTGGGGTTTAGGCTTAATAGTCTTTCCACTCCTAGTAGTGATGAAATGTAATTGTTCTTTACCCTTTCTTTGAGAGGTACGATTTGGCTCAAGCTGAGAAGGTAATTCATTCTTTAGTTAGGTCTTGAAATCTTCTCCTTGTTTCACTCATGAATTGCCTACTTTCTTCAATGAAGGAAGTAAGACTTTGGGTAGTTTATCCAAATGTTTATCAGCTGGATTCTGAAATGGTCTAAACTTATTTTGATAATATTGTTGTTGAAAAGCTAGTCTTTGTGAAAATGTGATTGTTGGTTGGCTTCTATATTGTTGAAAAGGCTTCATCAATTCTTACACTTCCTCATGATAATATGATAAGGCTAGACAAGTGGTGCAGTCATGTTGTGGGCTACCACAAAGGCTACATACTTCACTTTGTACTACATAAGCTTATTTCTTTATTAATCATGTCAACTCACTCACTTTTTTATTTAATTGTTTAGTTCTTTGGATCATGCCTTGCATGATGTTAGGTTTCAGCCATCTCTTACTCTGATCTACTAATGAATCTATGATTCAATAGCCTTCTTCCAATATTACATTTAAGATATGTCCACCACATGCAAAGCAAACATTTTTCCTACAATATGCTAATAGGCCTTCTACAAAGAATTGAATAAGTTGATTGGCTAGAAATCCATGGTTGGGATTCTTCAAATATAACCCCTTAAACCTATCAAAATTACTCAAATAATCCTCATCTTCTTGTTGCATAAAACTCATTAATTACTTTCTTAATGAATAAATCCTATAATTAGAGAGCAATCTTTGGAGCACAGTAGCCTTGAATCCATTCCATGAACTAATTTGCATCCTAAGGGTTTATAGCCAAAAATTAGCTTTATCTTTCAAGGTTGATTTAAAAGTAATCATTTTAGTTCTATCCCCACTTTGAGATGCTAGCATTTCTATTGTGGTTTCAAATTCTATTATGTGAGTAACCAAATCTTCATCATTTTCCCCTATAAAGATAGGTAATAAATGAATGTTTTTAACCTCTACATCTCTTCCTTGTTGAAAAACTAATGGTCCTTGAGGGATGACTAATGTCCTTTGATTTAATAAATCCCCAAGACTTTGCCCTTCGTAGGCCTATCCAACCATAACATTAGAACCTAAAATACCAAAGGAAAAAGGAAATGAACCAAAAGAAAGTGGAGGAGGTGTATGATGTGAGGAAGATCCAATGTAAAAGTGGTTGTTGTTGTTGGGTTCACAATAGGACTTGGTATAGAAACAAAGGCTATTGATGTAATCGGGGTTTGCAAATTTAGGGTATTTATAGGTTGGGTAGTTCCTCCCATTGTAGTTACATTACTTAATATTTGGATAAAACTTAGACTTTGGAAATCTTCCATGATAGTTGAACTCATAGTTTGCATCATAATGTTTGAAATATTAAATAGAGGATTAAAAGATGTGAAAAATCTAAATTTTATCCTTCCTTTTTCTATTGAATCTCTTTTGTTGGAATGTTGCTCTTCGAGAGAAGGAAAAGGCTTAGGATTTGGTTGTATTTTTTCCTCTTGATCTTGTCTTAAATTAACTCATGTACATTTATAAAGACTAAGAGTATTCCTAGGAGGTTCGATTTATGTTGGTTTTTTAGGTTGCTTTGTTGGTTTTATTTAACAATCACATTCTTCTTTAGCACATTCATGGGCTACCAATCCTAAGACTCTACAAATTAATTTAATTACTCCTACAATTGCTGCCATGATTGCAAATTTCTTAACAATTTTTGCAAGTTGGGCAATAAGAAGGGCTAATTCTTGGGATTGTATTTTTTCCCTTGTTTTTAAATTCTTTAATACAAGAAAAATAATTAAAAGAAACCATTTCTAGAACTACTTAACAAAAAATAAAATAAAATAAAATAAATAAAAATAAAGGATACCTGATGAGACGCGATATCGCATGGGCTGCGATATCGCATCCCATGCGATATCACGTATGCGATATCACGGTCTGCTGCCAAATCTATAAATAAGAGGCAACACTCCCCTCATTTCCCATCTTAGCTAGAAGTAGCGAAGCTCTGGCAGTTTGATCACTCTAGAGATAGATTAATTTCCCATGTGCCAGTAGTAGGAGTCCTAGAGTGAACGAATCTTTATTCGAGCAACATTGTACCTGAACACAAGTTGTGTACGGCAATAAAGACGAACTTGATTGGATAAACCTTGCAGTGCATGGATAGGATTTTATTTATTGTTATTTATTGCTTTCCTAGAATGCGGTACGAGTACGACTTGATTACGAGCATCTAAGGATGTGTACGGCTAGTCAAGGAATCGGCTGCTCGTCGCATGCGGTATGAGTACGACTTGATTACGAGCATTATGACTACTTGGTAACCCAGTAGCGTATTCCAGGATCTACACTTGGTAATCCCAGTGGTAGTCCCAGTGTTTATGGCTAGTTAAGGAATTAGCTGCTCATCACACTTAAGCTAGTTAGGCTCTCTCAACCCTTTCCCCCTAGTTAGGTGCCTCAATACGACCACTTCGAGCATGTGCGTTACGTGTGGTGATCCCAGTAACGATTAGCGTTTGGTAGCCACAGTTGCATCGGTTCAAGGTGTGTACGGTAAGTGGGAATGGATGCTAACGCTAGTTAATTTAGACTTAGGACATTAGTTAGAGTTAGTTAGTTTTCTCAACGCTTCACCCTTTAGCATAGGAGAAAAACCAGAAAAGATATAAAAATCCTATACCTTGGACTTACTTAACCATACACCATGACAACAACAAGTAAGTCTGGGAAGACAACGAATGATTAACCCCAAGTGTTCCATGGGGCGTTTAGGCATTTAGTCTGCGGAGTTAGACCAGATCACGCGTGCTACGCTCGTTTCGTATGGTTGAGTGTAGGGGTACCTCGCCACTCATCAATACCTATTGAAAAGTACTAGATTTACAAAATGAATTTGAGAATGTATAAAACACTAGATGACAATTAACTCTATTGACCTCCTTGGCAACAGTGCCAAATTGACAAGCCAACAAAAATTTAGTGTTGAATTACCTTAATAATTAACTTTGTTGTAAGATTGTTACCTTGTCTGTGACTAACCCATGAGTAGTATCCATGGAGGAATGGTTCCAAACTCAAAACATAGTTAAGATAAGTAACAACTAGATCTGAATTTAATCAAAAACTCCAAACTTATGACTGTCACTTATAAGTAAAATTAAGAAGGCCTCACATTAACTTCTAACATTAAGTTCAAAGATAAAAAAATTGATTAAACCAAATTGGAAGTACATGAATTTATAATAAATAATAAAAGATTATAAAAGAGATGTCACCTAATTTGTGACCCTGCTATGCTACCTTCACAATGCAATAACTTCACAGCCTTCATAACATCACTGGTTGTTGATTGTCACAAAGTGTAAATAATCTTCCTTAATAATTTTAATATAAAAAGAAGATTCAATTTGGGATGGGTTTTCTCCTGAGTTTTTCATCTCCCCTCCTTCATAAATGAGATTCATTGCTATTTGTACTAAAGAGAATCTACAATAATTAGGAAAATAATCATTTTGGAAAAAAATTGTTATCATAAATTTCAATAGCAATCTCTTGTAGTCGTGTTGCACTATATCGCAACTTTTGGTATCTTCGATACTCGATTTGGATTACTTCCTTTGATCTGAATTGATATCTCAATCTCTTGATGAAATGCTTCTCCCACATAACTCTATGTTATTAATCCATATTGCAACTCTTACGAGGATCTATATAATTGATGTCAATTCCTATAGCTCCTGCAATTTCTTACGATACATAAAACTTAAGAAAGAAATTAATGCTTATCAATTTCTACTACTGAAATTGATTATCTTTAATAGGGTGAAATGGTAAAAAAATTAAAAAATATGAGTTTATAAGGTTAAAAACTAAAGCATTATAGGATTCAATAATATCATAGATGAGCTCAGAACTGAAACAAGGAGAACCCTTGGGGTTTATGCCCAATGAAGACTTTTTGAGCTAACGGCTCATCAAATTTAAAGGCTCATTGAGCAAGTGGCCAAATAGGAATGAGAGATGAAAAAATGGAAAAGTGTAGAAGAATATAATAGAGACTCCTATATTTGCAACAAAGAGGTTTGTTTTTATGAGAATGAAGAGGAGGCACCACTTGATGAAGTGGTGCAGAGTAACATCTTGTCGATCCAAAAATCTATGACTGAAATATTGGCTAAGGTTGATACGATATGGGACTCCTTGGATGAGAAGTTCCAAATGGCTCTAAAGATTACAAAGGAACATAGAGATCAAGGAGGTAGTGGTTATGAGAAAATGAAGAAGAAGGAGGCTGAATGAGAATATTGCAAAGATAAGGCCAAAGTTACAACATTAGAGGAGGTTGCAGATTCAAAATCTAATGATGATGTGTGTGCTATCTATTAATATGAACATTCCAAGCAATGTTGCCCTATATTGTCACACTTACAAGAATCTAGGGTGTATTCTTTAAATCTTAGATTGGTAAAATGACAAGCACCTAAGAGGTTGCCTTATCCACAAGGTAACTATCAGTAGTAGTTCTACCAACAAGCTTGCTATCCAAATGGAGCATCACCTAAACCTCAAGAATAGTACTAATAGTGATAGCATCCACACTCATGGGGGATGCCACCTCCAGGATAGTAGTACCTTTATCACAAACCTAATCCTTATGGGTACTACATTTAGTAGCTAGTCTCTCTATGTAACTCTTCTAGTCACACTTCCTTTCCACACCACTACTACCCTTTAGAGTACTACAAAGCACCTTCTCCTAGAGAGGAGTTTCCATTTTCTTTCCATTCTCCTCAACATCCATCCACTCTTGCATCACCATCATCAATCCCTCTACCATGTGCTTTATTAATGCAAGATGAAATACTTTCCCAATCATAGAAAAGGAATGCTACGAGGGCAGTAAACTTATAGCCAGTTGCTCAATCGAGTGGTCCTGAATCCAAGCCTCACAAGAGGCCATTCTTTAGAATCAATAGTTGTACAAAGCCCTCTCAAACACCTATGGTTATTAACATTGCTACTTCAACCTTTGAAACTCCCATCGAGTATCCTTCAAAGCAAAATGCTTTTCAATTGCATACTATAATCTTGACCCATGCAATCACAGATTGTATAAAGGTTGGCCATCTTTCTAAGAAGAGATTATATCCTAGAAGTCCTCTTTTCTACTTACAAATTTCTAGAAATAAAATCTGTAAGGCTCTTTTGGATTCAAGTTCTAGAGTTAACTTGACTTCACAAGAGTGGTAGAAAGCTTGGAACCTACCTTTCTTGTAAAAGAGCAACATCAAATTGGAGCTAGCAAACCAATCCATCATTGTTCCTTTAGGATTGATGAAAGATATCTGACCACCATTTGTGGATGGTCCTATCCTACTAATTTCCTAGTGATCCATGTGAAAAATTACAAAGGGGACTTTCCTATCATCATGGAAAGAGCATGGCTAAGTACTATCGATGCTAGGCTAGGGATTTGAGACCTTTCTTTGGGGATTTCCAAGAAAATGAATTTGGAAAGTTTGAAAAGAAGAGAGTTCCATGCATCTTGTACAACAACACAAGGTGTCATTATGTGCAAAGACTATGGACCATAAAAGGCACATCACTTCAAGCATGCAATTAGTGTGTAGAGACAAAGAAATTTAGAGGTGCCTAGACATAGTAGTCACTAAATAGGAGTGTACCTAGTGACTAATAACAAATGATGAAGCTAGATCAAGAATATGCATGCAACCAGTTGAGAGCCTCACAAACTCCTACATTGAGAGCATGGACGAGCTAGAGCAACTTCATCGCTAACTCTTTGATGTGCAAAGTGAAATTGATTAGGGAGAGCTAAAGATCCTTAAAACATTTAAGAAAGAGCCCCTTGAGTTAAAGTTTCTAGTAGTAGAAATGGAATATGCATTTTTGAATAATGGCAAGCTAGTAATCATCAATGCCACACTTGCTCTAGAACAAAAGAGGAAATTATTGGAAGTTTTCAACAAACGGCCAACAAGCTTCATCTAGTCATATCATGAGCTAACAAGAATTGATCCTAGGATATGCCAACATAGAATTTATAGAAACTCATCCATCAAACCAAAGAGGTGGCTGTAAAGATGCTTAAGTCCAAAACTCAAGCAAATCTTCAAGGAGGAGATTGAGCAACTTCTTAAGGCTAGGTTTGTTTACCCCATTATGGATAGCTAATGAATTAGCCAATTTGTTATTGTACCAAAGAAGGAAGAAAAGTGAAAATTCTTTATAGACTATTAGCTATTGAACATGGCCACTTACAAATATCATTTTCCACTATCATTTGTGGACCATGTGCCAAATACCATTGCAAAGCATTATTACTACAGTTTCTAGATGATTATAGTGGCTATATCGAATCCAAATTACACTAGAGGATCAAGCGAAGACAACATTCACAGGTCCTTGAAAAAATTTTGGATACAGGAAGATGCCCTTTGGCCTATTCAATGCACCCACTACACTCCAATGGTTTGTCCTAAGCATCTCCCAATAGCAAATCTATAGCAGGGTAGAAGTCTTCATGGATGACTTTTCTACCTATGAGGCTACCTTTGAGCAAGCCTTAGACCACCTTGAGCAAGTGCTTCAAAGGTGCGTGGAGACAAAATTGTGGCTCAATTGGCAAAAGAGCCACCTAATGATCCAAGAGAGCATTGTCTCGGGGCATCAAATTTCAAACAAAGGGATTGAGGTAGATCTAGAAAATGTAAGGGTCATTCAAGGATTAACTAGATAGTTAAAAATAGTAAAAGATTGAAAACTTCTCAAAGATCATCAAGCCATTGGTGAAGCTTACAAAGAAAGATGCACCATTCTTCTAGATCAAGGAATGTGAGAATGCATTACAGTAGTTACAGTAGAAACTTGTAGAAACTCTAATTCTATGGGCACTAGACTAATCTAGGCAATTTCACATCATGACAGATGCATGAAATTATGCCTTGGGAGTCATGCTTACATTGATGGATGATAAAAATATACATATTACATCCATTGTGCAAGCAGAAGCATTGTGGATGCACAACTAAACTACACCACCACTGAAAAGGAGCTTATGGCAGTGATGTATACATTAGAGAAATTTAGGCATTATATGCTTAAATAAAAAGTTTTTGTGCACACCAACCATAGTGCCATGTAGTTCCTAATGAACTAGCCAATGATAAGCCCCCATGTCATATGGTGGTTAGTGATCCTTCAACAATTTGATTTAATGATGGTTGATTGAAAGGAAATTAAGAATGTGGTGGTTGACCACTTGTCTTAGTTAAGATGGGATAGTAAATAGGATGAAAGCCCACTATCTGATCAATTTCTTGATAAACTCCTCTTTAGTCATGTTGTTAATTCTCAAAATTCTAAGAGAACAAACTGGTATGAAAACATCCTCTTCTATCTACTCACATAGAAGATACCATAGGAGTGGGATCACAAAAAGAAACAAAAGTTTTGTTATTAGGTCAAACACTTTATGGAGATCAAAGGTAATCTTTACAAGAGTTGCACAGATGACCTAGTACGATGATGTATCCTTGATGTAGATTAACTTCAAGACCTCCAAGATGCACACGAGCCCCTTGTGGGGGCCACTATGTTAGGGGGAGACTAGCCATTAAGATCCACATGGTAGGATATTATTGGCCCATAATCTTTAGGGGTACCCATCACTTCTTTCATTCATGTGACAAATGTCAATGTGGTGGAGGGGTGACCACATGCATGAAAGGGCCTCAATAGTGGATCAGACCACTAGAGCCTTTCAATCTTTGGGGGATTGATTTCATGGAAGCCATTAGCCCTATGTCAAATGCAAAGGCATACATCATTGTGGCTATTGATTACTACACCAAATGAGCTAAAGCCACTACCATCACTAACTGTTCATCCTCTACTATGGCACGATTTGTACAAAAAAATGTTGTAAACAGGTTTGGTGTGCTATGAGGACTAATTTCAAACAATTGAACATATTTTACTAGTGTTACTTTTTGAAAGCTCATGCAACACTTGGGACTTGAATATAAATTAACAACTCCATACCACCCCCCAAGCTAACGGTTAAGCTAAGGTCACCAATAGGGAAATTACCAAGATAGTAAATATAGGAAGGATTGGAGCAGTAAACTCAACAATGCTCTTTGGGCCTATCATTCAACATGGAAAATTCCTATTGATTATTCTTCCTATGAGCTAGTCTATGGGAAAATTCCAACTCTTCCCATTCAAACTAAGCTACATACACTCTAAACAGCCTGTGACCTTGGCTTGGACCTAAGTCTAGCCTAAAGAAAAAGACTGATGAATCTCAACATGCTAGAAAAGAATAAATTAGTGGCCTATCATTGAATGAACTACACAAGGCACATAACAAGAAATGACATGACCTTAGAATAAGGAACATAAAGTTTTAACCAAGATACATGGTGTTCTATTGGAACCCCATGCATGTACCCCATTGTACTAAATTTCAAATGCTATGGGAGGGTCCTTACATGATATATGAAACTTTTCCATCTAAGGCCATGACAATATATCATCCTAATAGCCCAAATAAGAGATTATTAGTCAACATCCAACAACTTAAATCTTTCCTAGAGATGAGAACAACCAGTGAGAATAATGCCTCAACTAATTTCCAAGCATGCTCAATCTTTCAGATCTCTTCCTTTCAAGTTAGTTGTAGGGGAGATGGCCATCCATGCTAACATCCTACAAGTGGCTCCTCAGTTTTTCAAATTTTTTGTTTTATATCATTTTTTATAAATTTTCCATTTTCTTGAATATTTGACAACTTCTTTTATATTTTTCTTTCTTTGGATTTTCTTACATGTTCTTTTCTTCTTTATTATCATCAAGACTTTACTATCAAATGTAGTTGCTAATTGAGGGTAGTTAATTAAATTATATTGCTTAAAGTGATTGCTTAATGACTAGATTTCATCATTGAATTTTGACATTGATTAATGGGACATTGGTTTTTTTATGGTACTAGGTAGTGAGCTCATAACATCCACACATTTTACCAAAACTCTATGATGTTCTCTTATTTTGGAAGCATGAGATCTTTTTTAATAACAACCTTGAAAGAGACTTGTAACCTTGGTGCTCTTAAAACTTGGAATGAATCAAGTGGAATTGGCAATGATGTGGCTTCAAGAGAATTTTTCACCTTTTGTACCTACCTACCATCCTATTTTTATGGATATTCTCATTAACTCCTCACCATTACTAATGTCAACCAATAATAGGAAGCAATGTCTTTCCATGGTATGGTTCCCATGAAAAAACAACAACAAAACACACAAACAACAACATGGGAATTCAAAGCACACCCCTTCGATGAAATAATGGGCTACAAGCACTAGTTATGAGGCTAGAAAGACATGTTACCCATGTATGAAGGCACCCCTTTAACTAAGGTCCTATTCAATTCCTACTTCTCTTCTCTTCTCTCTTTGGAATGGTGGGTGATCTTTGAGGATGTTCATGAACTCTAGGGAATCGAATAGTCTCAATGTACCAATGTGAAGTCACTAGAAGTGGTTGTTCTTAATTCCAACTAAGGACGGAACACTATCAGGTCACCTTACCTACACATTTTACAAAGGAATTCATGTGATCGAACTAAGGAACTCCATCTTATTCTCTTTATCATTATCAATTTTATCCATCTACCACCTCATTACCTTCTATCATGATTGATCAATGTGTCAATTTTTGGTATGTCTCAATTCTTTGGTGATTTCTTAGATGATTTGATTTTTAACAATCCATGATCATTAATAATCCTTGGGGCCTACAGACTCTTTGGTATGAGGGCATGCAAGGGAATTAATGGCATCAGCATGCTATAGGAAGGACCCACTTACATATTCCTTAGTTTGAAAGGTTAAATCTCCTATCCCTTAGTCATTTTTGCTTTCAAGACTATTGTTTTCCACCATAAAACATCCAATTTTTGCACTCCTTGGCAATCAAACTCCATCAAAATTTCTTTTTCCCAACAAATTCTAAGCTCTCTTCAATGATTTATCCTTAATCTAGGCTTTTCTAGCTTCCTCGGAACTCTAATTTCATTACAAAACTCTTTTTTCATACTTAATTTTTCAAGTGAAAATTTTTTCTCTACAATTGCGTCAACGCATCCTCGTCAACGCAACCGAATGCATCCCTATCAATGCATCCCCATCAATGTACAGGAAAAATACTATAAATACACGTTGATCCTTAGCCAAATTTTCACATTTGAAATCCAATGATAGAGGAATTTTTGCATTTTTCTAAGCCCATAGCACCTTCCAAGTGCTATAGCTTGTCAACTGCTTGTCTGATTCACCCTAATCTTTGAACCTCAAGCTACTGGAGGTGAGCTTTATGTTGTTGGGGTTACAAATCTATGGTTTATGATAAAAAAATTTTAAAATTTTTTCTAACTCCTCAAGGTTTAACCAATAAAATAATATTAAAAATCACTAATCTACACCAAGTTAAACCTCATCAACAAACTTGGGTAGATAAATGAACAAAATAATAATAAAATAACCAATATACCATGATCACAACCAGCTTAACTATAACTTTTCAAATGCAAAAAGGTATCCAAAGTATTAAAAGTTACATATAAAACACTAATCCTTGGTTATGTTTGTGATCAAAGATGGCACCAAAGAGGAAACCACTAGGAGAAGGACCATCCCAAACAAGGGAGAAGCAACTCAGAGAATGAAGGGGCTAGTAACCACAACATCCCTAAGAAGGAGAAGTTGAAACACATGCAATGGGACCTCTTCAAAAGAAGCCCAAAGTAGAATCTATCCATCAAATTCCCACAACAAAGATAAGCTAGTTAAGGAAAGATGAGGTGTCAAGGCTGAGGCCAAATCTGGAGGTCACATTGACCAAGGCCTACCTTGAGAGAATCTGTTCCAAGAAGGTCTATAGTTTAGTTCTTTAGGAACCTAACTTTGGTTCCTTCTTGGACTTGGCACCAAAGGAGGTCAAGACTCAATTATAGGGGTTCAAATGTGGCCCATCCTCACTTCCAGCAGGGAGCAGTACATGGGGCAAACCTATCTTTTCTAGATCAACTAATAGGAAAATATCATAGTTAAGATCAAGGGCATCAATGTCTTCTATTTAGTTGAGGCCATTATAGAGGCCCTCGAACTGCCTGACACTAAGGTAACATTAGTAGAGATCCCCATACAAGTAGATCTAGAAACAAAGAAGAAATGGGTCCAATGATGCTATGGGGATGAACCGTAAGGAGTATGGTTCACTAACTAAGGTGGAGAAAGTTTACTTTAAGATTGTGACCTACCACCTAAACCCAATGGTGAGGCCTAGTAAAGTCACTACCTTCTCCACTCATGCATGCATTGCTCTAAGTGGAAAATTACCCATCAAGCTCCCTTAGCTTATCTTCTTTGAAATTAAGAAGCACTTCAAAGATAATGAGCAAGGGAGAAAGACACTCTCCTTTCCATGCCTAATCTATAAACTTTGTAGAACGGGAGGCATAGCCTGTTATGCCAATGACACCATCCTTCATGCTTTAGCCACTTCTAGGAAGGAGATGATGAAAGACAAAGCAACTACTAAGCTACTTAAAGAGGAGCGGCCACCACCACCACCCACCAAAGAGACAACACTACAAGCTCATACTGCTATTGAGCGCATGATGAAATTATGTGAACAATTGATGCAACAGCAGCACGGTGAGGCAAGTGGTGGGAAACCATTAGTCTACCCACTAACCTTGAGCCATCTCAATGAAGTTACAAGAATCATAAGTTGGTTAGAAGAAACCACCTCATTATTTTTAACCTAAAGAATACAGGGGCCCACAAAATCAGATTTGAGCACCCAATATGTTATGGTGTCCATCCTTGGGTAACAAGAGTTCCTAGAAATCTCCAAAAATGTTGCAACCTTCTTGGTGCATCTAGAGGAGGGAAAGGAGGCTACCTTCCTAGTGATATAGCACTGTGTGGATAGGAAATAGAAATGGAGATGGTGACCGATAGAGTGACCAAAGAACTTAATGCTCCTGCAGTAATCATGCCAGACATTGCTACCCTCAAATATGTGCATGCTTCCATAGGAGCTAGGAGCTAGGAGCAGGAGGCTTATCATAACCCAACATGAGGAAGTGTTAGACCAACTAGTGGAAACCAAGCAATTTCTTCTAGAGATCTTTGATCTCCTAAAAGAAATCACTATAACCTAATTGGAGCTACTAGAATCCAAGGGCAAGCTCATCATTGAAAACATCCAACTCGGGCAACCACTACCAAAAACCATCAATTGGCTACCGAAGTTGTAGAACTAAGAGCCTAATTGACCAATACCACCATTCTTAGCCAAGCTATCACATGGGATGAAGCTTTCCTATAGCTTCAAAACCAATTAAAAGAGGCTGAAAATGCCAAAGAGATGGTGGTCTTTGACACATTCTTATGGAAAGCCCTTGCTATCCTCATTAATAAGGACTTGGCACAAGTCTAAAAGGAGAACTTGGCCTTAACGAAAGACATTCATCGTCTATGTAATGTTGAGGAGAATAAAGACCAGATGGTTGAATTTGTAAGATAGTAGCAAGAGTAGCTCACCAAGGTAAACATGAACTTGAGAAGGTTGAAAATGGAGAACAAAGATTTGTCAATGAAGGAAGTTCAAGTGCTTCACTAGAAAATAGCCATTGAGCTATCCACCTAGAAAAATGAGGCCCTGAAATTTGAATAAGTCAAAAATCATTACAAAGCCATGTAGGGCTTCTTAAGGAAGTGAATGAGAAGGAGATCCAATTAGCCAAGGCAAAGATGAATGAGGCCTTCCAACAAAGAGGTGATGTATGGAAGTTGATGTTTGATGGTCTAAATGCATATAACAAAGTAGAGATTTGCTTGAAGGAGTTACAAATCGAAGAAATGAAAAATTATATGAAGCTTACCAACCTCTTCTATGCAAACTTTGTAATGATGAAAGATGGGAGGCCAAGGTTAGAATTGGAAAAATTGATGGCCAACTCATACCTCCTCTATGACGCCAAGTTCAATCACCACAAGGATACCAAGTAGAAGCTAGAAATAACTAATGTTGAGATTGAAGTTCTTAGGAGTTGATTCACAGATCAACACTTAGTTGCTAAGAACCTAGCCAGGAAGATGAATGACTACCGCAAGCTATAGAACCTTGTAAAGATGTTCAATGTGAAATGTAAAGAATTTACAATGAGGTTTATCAACATGAAGGAGCTATTACTCACAATGTCCTATTTGTGGAATGTTCTTGTACTAGCCCATATTAATGAAGTTGCATGGACTATGTACAACCCATGGAGCAAGGAGGAGAAGATGAAGGCATTACAAGATGCTTTCCATCTTCCATTGAAAGTAGCTACTACAGTAGGATAGCCTTAGCCTAAGCCTCAGTGGCCACCACCATGTGTGTCAAAGCCTAGTGAAGGTCCTTTAGCATCCTAGGAGCCTTCACCTCCTATCACTATTTGATCTTCTCCTCATCTTCAATAATCAAGAGGATTAATAATTCGGCACTCAAATTCAATCAGTTAGAGTCTGGTAGTTAATAATTTGATACCTTTCCAACTTGGTAAGAAGATCAATCCTTTTTTTGTTTACTTAAGAATAAGTTTTCATGTAGTTCTGGGGGTATGATGATTTATTCGATAGGATACATTGATGTATCCCTATCAATGCATGGTTAGATATGTTGATGTAGAGGTGTCAACATAGTTTCTAGTATTACCTATATAAATGTACATACCCATCGCATTTATGGCACATTAAGTCAATAGAGTAAGCAAGTTCTTACAATTTTCTTCCACTAGAGTTAGAATATTTTCTAAGTGTCTACAATAGGACTTCAAGGATTATATGGATCCTTATTCAAACATCAATGTACTTGAACACTTTGATGTACTGACAATAAAGACAAGATTCTTGGAATTCCATGCAGTACTTAAAAATAGATTAATGATTTCTTTCATGCACTTTATTACTTATGCATTTTATATTCATGTCCTTAATTAATACATTTAATAATAACATATAAGTATGATCATCTCAAACATTCTATTAATGCTTGGTAATCCTAGTAGTGTTATCACTTAGTTCACCCAGTAGCCTAACACTTGGTAACCCAATACTATTTTTAACAAGTTTAGGATGTGCATGGAAGGTGGGCTCAGATGCTTATGTTAAGATAGTTAGATTAAGGCATTAGATAACTAATTAGTAATTTACAATTAATTTATTTTATTTCACACTTAGATTAAATCAAATAAAATATAAAATATAAATATAAATCATGTGCCTTGGCTTACACTTAATCATACACTTGAACTAACACAAGTGAAGCCAAGAAGACAACGATCACATTTCTAAGTCACTATCTTTGCCCATTGGTGCATTTAGGGAAGTCCATGGAATTCAACCAAATCACTAGTGCAACGCTTGTGATTCGTATGATTGGGTGTAGGGACTAGTTGCTGCTCATCGATTACCTAACCATTATTCTTCAAGAAGATCCCACTCAATGCATCGCATGGAAAGTAACATGGAGAGATGGAATGTAGAGTTTAATTACTAAGATTGCCTCAAAACCATAGGTTAGAAAGTATGGGGTATGACTAGTGGCTATACTAAAAGTGGTATGATAGACCCACAAAGCATGGAATAGTTTTTTGTGCCAATTGTATTAGGTTCTATTAACCATGGTGTGGAGAAAATGTATGAAAGTTTTATTAGTGGGTATGGCTTCATCATTAAACTAGGGGTAATAGGATGACAAAAATGATTAGATAATGTGATATATAAAGAAAAAATCAACTACCTCCTTACTTTTGAACTAAGGACCATTATCAGTTATAATTTGCAGAGGTACACCAAAGTAGGTTATTATGTGATTGAGAATGAAATAATAGATGAAATAGGATTTTTTGAAAAGCAAAGAAACATTCTTACCCACTTAGTAAAATATTCCACAGTAATTAGAATAAATTGGTGCCTAGAAAATGGAGGGATAATAACACCAATAAGGTCTAAATTCCATTTTTGAAAAGTTCATGTGATTCGAGACATTTTTAGTTCCTATGAAGGAACATAGATAAGTGATGCATGCATTTGGTAAGTATCACATCTCTTAACTAGATTGTAAGCATCTTGGGCTAAGGATAGTCACTAGTAGCCAAAACAAATGATACAAGTTATCAAGAAGCATGGTCCTAAGTGTCTACTATAAACTCTTGAGTTAACCTAGTCAAGGACTATCTTAGACTCTATAAAACTACGACAATACAGAAGAATGCCTATAGAAAAAACTCAACATAGGATATTAAGATTCACTAAAAAAAAGTATTAACTACATTTATGGAAAGCATTCTTTTGATGAGGTATGGGATGACTAGGAGTTTCTCCAGTAGTAAGATAATGAAAAAGATCAGGGTATTATTGATTATCATCATTTGTGTTGATAGCACCAATTGAGAACATGGGAGATTATGTAACAAGCATTAGGTAAACTAATTGCATGAGTCAATCTTAGATGGTTGAATGATCCTCATGAATTACAAACATTGCCAAGGCATTAGATATAATGTTTTTGAAGTGCAAAATATAACTCAAGGTATGAGCAAAAAAGGAAAGGATAAGTTCCTTAGCCATTTCTAAAGAAGGAACTAAGTGGGAAGGCTTACAATTATAATCACCATCAACTTAATTTATGATTAGCTAACGAACACCATAAATAGTAATAGATTTAACATGATTTTGCAAGGCTAGCAAAACATCTTGTATTAGAGCCTCA
The DNA here is from genome assembly GCA_015680685.1 of Gnetum montanum. Taxonomy (NCBI): domain Eukaryota; kingdom Viridiplantae; phylum Streptophyta; class Gnetopsida; order Gnetales; family Gnetaceae; genus Gnetum; species Gnetum montanum. The sequence goes on from MNCI01027637.1 coordinate 2,196,582, forward strand.
TATTTAACTATGTTGTTAGTAAATGGAAAATCAAGGTATAAGCCTAATATAGGACTTGCTTAGTGGAAATAATAAGAACACAAGTTGTCCTAGATCTAAAGGAAGTGTAAGCTTCATCAAAATAAAAAACTATGTTTGAATTCCTAGCATCAATACGTAAGTTGTGAAAAATATCAATTGACTTAAAAGAAGAAATAAGAACAACTACGGATTACCCTTTAATAGAATGTTGAGACAAAAAATAAAGATCAAACTTAATAAGAAAGATCTATTAATAAGCTAAGAAATGATTACTGGAATGATTATTAGCAATGACTTTAAGAATTTTATCTTTGTAGATCACAAATACCTTAGCATCGAGAAGCTAATGTCTCCACCTCTTAAAAGCAAAGACAATACTTAGATAAGATTTCTTAATGTCAAAGTATCTAGTTTTACAATTTGAAAGAGGATGAGATATGTAATATAAGAGAAGATCAACTCCATCTTCTTACCTTTGAGAAAGCATGGTAGATATTGAATGGTCAGATTTAAAAGGAATAGATAAAAGGATTCATTAAATTATAAATGGTATAAAATGGGAAGAGTAGTCAAGACTTCTTTGATGGAATCAAAGACTTTTTGACACTTCTCATACCCCATGAAAGATATAGATTTATGAAGTAAGTGAGTTAAGGGATGAAGACAATTGGTGAGATTGGAAATAAAGTAGTAAATCAATTGAAGACCTCCTTATCGAATATGCATATCTCGAATGTTTCTAGATGGTGTGAGGTCTAGGATAACTTTAACCTTATTAGGGTCAATAGCTATACTATCTTAAGATACAAGATAATCTAACATACTACTCATGAGAACCCAAAAGATGCATTTCTTAGGCTTCAGACATAGGTTAAACTTGTTGCAATGAGTTAAAACTTGATCTAAGTCAAAAGCATGATTAGTTGACATGGTTGATTTGATGGTCAAATTTTCAACATAATCATTAAATATTTATCATGTCATTGAAGATAATAGTCATAGCTCATTGATAGGTAGCTCTAGCATTCTTGAGTCCAAAGAACATTTTAGTATAGAAAAATATTCCACAAGGAGCCATGAAAGCGATGTATTGCTAGTGCTTTGGATTTATCTAGATTTGATTATAACCCAAAAACCCATCCATAAA
>MNCI01027640.1:0-27168 GCA_015680685.1 Gnetum montanum
TTCATAGATAGTAAGCAATTTTCCACATCTGCCAACTTCCTAATCATTGAGGAGACACTTGGCTTGAACTTGATCCTAGGGAGACCATGGTTGGTGAAGCTTTAGGTAGTTTCATCTCCTATACATTAGCAAATTCACTTGCCATATGAAGGTGAAAAATTGTGATCATTGGGGACAATGTGTCACTACCATTAGTTAACTATGCCAACATGAATCAAGGTTTGGAGGTAAAGTTTCAAGAGAAAACTCTTGATGCTTAGATTGGAGCCAATAACAATGAGAGAAACAAAAATGTGAGTAATGCCAACTCTACAATACAAGATAGACACCTAAAATGCCTACAAATTATCATGCTAAATGAGAGAAATAGTGATAATNTGTGACGCGATATCGCATACGCGATATCGCAGGAGAAGACGCGATATCGCGTCGGTCGCGATATCGCGTACGCGATATCGCGGCCTAGTGTAAACCGCGTCTCATCAAACATTATATCATGTTTTACTATTGGATCTAATCTTATGTGCTCTTTAGAGAGCATCCTATACTTACTAGGCAAGTATACAAACTAGCACTATGGCATGCCAAGGCCTAAAACTGGTGAAGCCATGGCCTTCTAGGGCCTAAACCTAGCATCCGAATAAGCCTTGTAATGGGTTCAAAGCATCAACCATGACCATAGAACTTCCCCCCTTGCCATTTTTGGTACCTACCATCAACATACATAAACCCCTTTTCAAAATTCTAAATGACCATAGATTTCATCCTAACAACCCTTGTGTCACTTCATGATCCCTAGTAATTGACAATTACTGATACTTGAGTCCATTTCCATCCTTGAAGCCTTCTCCATGATGGTGAACCATCCATCCACATTTCCCAACATGAAGCTAGCATGGATGCATTGAGGGTATGTAATAAAACGTACTCCATAGCCAAAAGTATCCTAATAACCTACCCTAGTGATCTCTAAATCTTGTTAGAGCCTACTTGAGCCTTCAAATGCTAGAAAAATGATCAAAAATGGTAAAAATTTACCACCCCTCCAATTCACATGGGGCCCACCCTACCCAACATGGATAAAATGAGGGAATGACTGCATGTACACCTAAGAGCCCCCAAACTAGTGGATTTTGATACCAAATCTTAATCATCGACACCAAGAACCTTGGAGGTTAACATGCATGGTTTATTTGCTATCAAAAGAGACTAGATCTGATATTTTCCTCTCATCCACAATAAGGCCACCATGACTAGCATGAAAAAAGGGGAATTGATCACATGAGGCATCTCAAAGCCTCAAAATTGGTAGATTTTGACACCAAATCTTAATTGTAGATACTGGCAATGTCAAAGGTTGACATGCATGGTCAATTTACTATCAAAAGAACCTATATTTGGTATTTCCATCTCATCCACAATGAGGCTACCATGCTTAATGTGGAAACGGGAGGTTGATTGCATGAGGCACATAGGAGCCTACAAACTAATGGATTTTGATACCAAATCTCAACCATTAACATAAACAACCTTGGAGGCTAACGTGCATGGTCGATCTACTATCAAAAGAGAATAGATATGATATTTCCCTCTTATCCATGCTAAATACATCATGCCTAGTGTAGAAAATGGGGAGTTTATTTCATGAGACACCTAGCAGCTTTCAAACTAGTGGATCTTGACACCAAATTTTGACCATCAGCACTAGCAACCCCAAAGGCTAACATGCATGGTTAATTTGCTATCAAAAGAGTCTAGATTTGAAATTTCCTTCTCATCCATGATAGAGCCCCCATGTGCAATGTTGAAAATGGGGGATGATTGAATGGACACCTAGGAGCCTCAAAACTAGTGGATTTTGACACTAAATTTTGACCATTAACACCGACAATCCCATAGGCTGACATGCATGGTCTATTTGGTATTAAAAAGCCTAAATATGACATTTGCCTCTCATCTAGGCTAGGGCCAGCATGCCCAGCATGAAAAAGAAGGGTTGATTACATGAGGCACCTAGGAGCCTCCAAAATAGTAGATTTTGATACCAAATTTCAACAATTGACACTAACAACCTTGGAGGCTGACATGCATGATTGATTTGCTATTGAGAAAGGCTAGATCTGATTTATTTTGGTTTATCCTTACTGGAGGAGATCTCATCCATGCTAGGTAGTGTGGATCTAGTGTGGATATAGCTAAGAAGCTTTATGAGGGATTCCAAATACACCAAAATAACACCAAATTACCTTATACTTGTATCAAAACTTTCTCAGCCCTTCTAGAAGCCACTAGACATCTAGAAATCAATGAAAATCAACCATCTTTTGGTTCTTCATGCTTAAGGGGACCTTATCCAAGTTGAGCATCCTAGCCCCAATGTTGGTGGAAGAGGATGAAGCCAAAACTTATGAAATTTGAATGAAATTTAACTTCTAGTAACAACCCAATCCTTCCAAAAGCCATCATACTTCTAGAAGTTAACTAAAATAGTTCAATATTACACCCATTTAGTTCTCCATTCTAGGGAGAATTATATCCACATTGAGCATGGTAGTTCCAAAATGGATGGAGAGGGGTAAGCTAAAAAATCATCTTACAATCCTCAAAATGACTAGATTTTGATCCTAGCCTTCAACCATCAACATTGACAACGTTGGAGATGTTCATACATGGCCAAAAGTGATAACAAATTGGCAAAATTATGTCTTTTTAGTTCTTCCACACTAAGGATCACCCCTTCCACATTGGCTAGTGTGAAAATAGGGGGATCCAATGTGGATAGTGGGGATGACCCATAGACACCTCAAATTAACACCAAATAGCCTTGCATGGACCCTAGGACCTTGTTTGCATCTTCCTCAATCCTTATAGTATCCAAAACTAATTACAAATAGCTAAAAGATACCCCTCTTAGACCTTCCTAGCTAGATCCATGTTGAACATGGTGGCCACAATGAGGATAAAAGGGGATAACATAAAAAACCATTTAGAAACACTAAAAATTATCAAAATTTGACCTTAAGCCCTAGTTCTTGACACCAACAATTCTAGGAGCTAATATGCATGGTCAATTTTGGTTAAAATTGACCTAGATCTAAGATTTTTGATCCATCCATGTTGGGGTAGGACTCTTTCATGCTGGGTTTCATAGAGCTAGCTTGGAGGAGCTACCTTTCCACTTTTGACAAGAAATTAACACTCCTAGATATTAAAACCCTACATCAAAGAAGCCTAAGATCTCATAGCCTTATGTTGATGCATGTTGGACCTTGGTTTAGCCCTTAAATCTCATCAACTGCCATATTCTATGTTGGAGGAACTTTCGTACATGGATGAAGGATGGGGGTAGGGAGGCGGTGTAACCTTATATAACCTTAAACAACCTCCAAACATGACAAAAATAAGTCAAAAGCTTGGGAAATCATTATCTACAACCCTAGAGGCCTAGAAACCTACTTGATGTGCTCTTAAACCATTCCAAAAGGAAAGAACAAGAGCATCCCCATTCTTCCATGGTAGGGCCATCATGCTCAACATGGAAGAAAAGGGGGAAGCTCTCCCAAGTTACTTTAGTACTTAAAACCCTCCAAAATGACATCAAAACATAGCTAGAGTATGTACAATTTTCAGATCTTGGTTTTGGCTTCTAATGTAATCTTGTTTAGTCATGTTTTAGGATAGATTTAGATTATTCATGTTGAATCTCCTTCCATCCATGTTTTCTAGTGTGCAAACAAGGGGTGAAGCTTGAAAGCCTACTTTTTGGCCCTTTTTGACCTTCAAAGTGATCAATTTTGACAAATCTAGCCCTACACTACCTTGGGAAGGCTGAAAAATACTAATTTTGGCATCCTAAATGCAATGCAACATACTTTCAGTGGTCTCCATGTTGTTTAGTGTGGAACCAGTGTGGAAGACATTTTTAGACTCAAAATGGAAATTCCAGGAGTTAAAAATAATGTAAAAACTAGCCCATTCATTAGTCAATTACATTGACATGCAAGCCATCAAAAGTTGAAAATTGATTAGAAAGAGCCTAGAAAACTATCTAGATGTTTCTTCCATGTTGGGAGCCATTCCTTCCATGCTAGTTAGCATGGAAATGGGGGGTAATCCATTGTGGAAGCATTAAGACCCTTGCGTTTTTAGTTTAAATAGCCTAGAAATAGCCTTTTTTGATGCCCAAACTTGCCCAATAGCCTTGTAGCCCTAAACCATGGCTTGCTAAGGGCTAGAACTAGCAAAATATAATCCTTTTCTTAATCATATTTTAACTACAATTCACCATATGTATCCCACTTTTCCATATTTGACCTTGTTTCATCATGTTATGACTTGTTTTGATAATTGTTACATTGTTGACCTAGTTTAACCTCAATATTACTTCAATTTCAATGTATTTCCCTTTATTCTATATTATGGCCTCTGTTAGCCATTATTTGGCCTTTGATTTGTGTTCAATGATGGGGTTTGACCATCTTTGGTCATTATTTGACATCATGTAGCCATGGCCCATTGTGGCCTAGTACTAGCACTATGTAATCCCACTTGACCACTTTTTCTCATAATTTGGACCTTCATTCACTTAATTTAACATTATTTCATATCAATTGACTATGTTTGACATCATTTTATATGGTTTTGATCATATCCTACATCTTTTGACCTTTACTTCACGTTGTTTGCTTCAAACTACATCTTATAATATTTATTAATAATGTTTAACCTCTTTTTAGGCTTTTATTGTTTTTAAATGATGGGTTTTGACCACCTTTAACCATAATGTGATCCTAGGTAGCCATAGCCTACCAAGGCCTTAAATTGACAATTCCATGGCTTGCTAAGGCCTAAAATTGATAAAGTATAACCATAGTTGACCATGTTTAACCTTATACTACCCTTAGTGTCCTCCATTGACCATGATTTAACCTATTTTGGCATCACTTTCATTGTTTAGATCCACTTTAAGCATTATTAATGCTCTGTTACATTATTTAACAAATTTATTACATAGGTGCTACTTGATATTCTTATGTTATCATGTAGGATGAAGTTAGGAGAATGGAGAAGAAAACTAAACTAGGCTTAAAGCCTAAGTAAAACCCTCTCATGATGTTTTCAAAATAAATATTAAGCCTTGAAACCATTGTACTATATAGCCATAACACCTTGATGTAGCCCAATAATTAGAAACAATCACAAAGGATCCCTTGTCAAAGTTTGTATCTAAACCATGATGGTGGGGAGAAAGCACATTGAACCAAGTTTCTCATTAAAACTTAAACCTACTCAATAATACATCAAACCCTTATTATGCAACATTAAAATCATAACATAGCCTTGGTTATGCCTAACACTCCCATGTTTTCTTGTAGTGTTATTTACTATTGTTGATAAGTTGTAATGAATGACTGATGTTGACGATTTCAAAGGTCTATAATAAATGAGCTTTCATGACATCCTTGCATTATAGAGGGAAATGTTTATATGGCCTTACAAGGTCTTAAACTAGAACCATGATCCACTATGACCTTAAATTGGTAACATATCTTACAAAGGCCTTAAATTGGTACCATGGCTTGGCATGGCCTTAAAATGGCAACATTGGTGACTTGGGTGGCTTGGTTTTATCATTTTATGTGGCCTATATACATTGTAGTTTTATGGCATGCTATGTTCTCTTTGTTTTCTTATTCTCTTAGAGTTATGTCTATAGGATAAGGGCTAGAGCCATTATAATGGTGCAAGTCATTGTGGTAGAAAATCATTATGCAACCTTGATGTGTAAAATTTGGTGAGTTTGTCTTACTATGCTAAGAATTTTTGTATCATTGCCCTTCCCCTAGCACCACTCCTTGAGCCCAATCCCATAACTTGAATGTAACCCTACATACCTTAAGCAACAATGTTGACCAATTCTTGAGATTCATGCATTTATGGTAGTATGACATCCATTTGTCATGCTCCACCTCTAATGAGTGGCAAGGTACCCCTACACTCAACCATACGAATAAGAGTGTTACACGTGTGATCCATTGGAACTCCACAGATGGATTAGTTGTGGCATTTAGATAGTTAGCCTTAAGTTGTAGTTCCTTGTCTTCCCACCTAGACTAGTATTAGCTTTTTCATGTATGGTTTAGTCTAGAGTGAGGTGTATGATGGATTTCTAATCTAATGCTACTCCTGAAGGCAATGGAAAGTAATATTAACTAAGCTAGGAGAGAAAGAGGGTAAGAGAATCTAAACTAGCCTAAGTGCGATGAGAATCCATTTCTTGATTATCCGTACACATCTTGGACTTCATGCATGACTACCACTAGGATTACCAAGCGCAGATCCTAGGTACATTATTGGGTTACCAAGTAGTCACACTTAAATGCTCGTAATCAAGTCATACTCATTTCACATTTTAACATGAGTTTAAGGGTGAGAGAGATTAACTAGGAAAGTAGTAAATAAGAATTAATTAAATAATTAAACTAAGCAAATGTTGTAATGATGAAGTAATCTCGATCTTTATTTCTAATCATGTGCATGTCCAAGTATGTCACACTCGAATAAAGGATGCCATACAATTACATTCACCACATTGCAAGCATACATTGGAAAATAATTCTAACTCTAAGAAGGAAAAACTGCAAGATTTTGGGTAAGGAACTAAAAAATAGATACTAGAACAAGGAAAGTTGCCTCTTATTTATAGATATTGAGGTAGGCTGCGATATCACATTGCAACATCAAGGTTGTGATATCACAGCTATGATATTATGGCTACGATATCACAGCTAGCAAATTCATAACTCATCATACCCCCACGACTCAATGAAAACTCATCCTCGAGCTAAAGTGAGAATAAGCGCCATTAATTACACAGTGGATAGGTATGAAATTATTGACTGACTAGAATCGATTCATGTTGCAGTGTGGAATCGAAGCAAAATTAAGACACAACATAGAGAATGCAAAAGAAAATCATACTACTAAAAAATTGATGGAACTCATGTAGTTCCTGGTGGTGGTGGCTCCTCCATGGGTGTCTTTTCCTTTTCTTATGCTCTAGGTCTTGGAATTTAATGGCATCGAAGTATGGCCTGGATTTTCTCCTCTTGTAAGGCCTTGAGTGCCCTAGCGTATGCATGAGTTTGTGCTTGTGTCATAGAGGCATCCCATTTAGCCTTCTCTTTTTCTTCCACCACCCTTTTATTCTTTGTCAACAGTTTATTAGGTTGCTTGGTTCTGAATGTGTCTAGCTAGTTCTGAGAAACATTTGGTCCTGTATTCAGAAGGTTTAATACTTTTGAAATGGCTTCAATATAGAAGTCAACAGTCACACCAAAATTGTTAACCATGGTGCCTTCTTCTTTATTGTGCCAAAATTAGTACGTTTCCCCTAAGTACCAGGCACCCCTTTCAGAGAGGGTAGGCCATAATGGGGATCCTTTGAGGTGATCCCTAATGGCCTCTAGAGCAATTCTATGAAAGTTCCAAAGTTTAATTCCATGATCACCATAGTGAATATGGACCTTTCATGGATGGTCTGAACACAATCCTAGGTCAGTATGAGATATCATCCCTGTTCAGACACTGCAGCAACTGTTACTGTTGCCTACCTTGATTGTATAGTAGTAGGGTCTTCTTGATGGATACTAAATGATTATTCCTCCTACTCTGCATGTTGTTTGGTAGGAAGTTTTTCTTCACCTCTCCTAGGTTGTTTGATCACACCTTAAGCAAGACCTTCCTGTTGTCCATGTTTCGGGGCCATCTGCAATCACATGGGACCAATCGTTAGTAAGGTTGCTACCAAAGTTAGGTTATACCTTATTGCTTGCCTTAATATATTTACTTTATTTCCTTGTGATGTTAATTATTGGAAGAACATGTCCCTGAAATATTATAATGTTGGGTCCTTTTTACTTAGGTGGTTTCCAAATTTAATTTTTTAGTATAGCTAAGGGGATGAAATTATTTTTGACACATTCTATTCTTAATTTTACAAATAATTACCCTCAAATATTTCCTTCAAGAGATGATGAATTTCAAAAAATTTATGCCCTATTCGGCACATGCCCCTCCCCCACGACTAAGCTGAACACTCTAGGTTCAAGTAGGTTCATATGGAATGAAAATCGGAGTACCAGCGAGCAAGACATAGGTATATAAGCAAGGGTCTCACAATTGCAAGTCGTAGAGAAAAAATCAAAAAAATCCCCTGCGTGAATATTTTCATCAAAGTTATGGCACTTAGAGAATGCACCAAATTCTTAATATTTCTTTCAAATTAAATGATGTAAACTAAGGGCATCTGGATGATTGTTAAAAGGTTCCAGGGTAATTCAACTAATTCTGAAGGCACAAAAATTATGATGGTGTGGAATTTATCAATAAGGGCCTCGGATGGTAGAGAAAAAGGCTATGTGATGATTCATAGTAACGTTGAATTAGAGGGATAGTAATAGGAAAAAAAATTATGAAAAACTATGCTGAGGGTAAGAAATGGTATGTGCGAACTATGTCATAAGTGAAGATTACAATAGATTACACAAGTGGGTCCTCCCCAAAGTAGGTTCTTACCTATAATGCCCTTGTGTAACCATACTTAAAGTGTCTATGGGAACTAGAAGGGTTAAATGTAATTGACGCTGACTCCACAAAGCACACACATGTAAATATCACCAGAATGAGGTAAGAATTCTATGTTACACATGAAATTAGCTACAATTACATGAACAGTGAGATGAGATGAACTAGATAAAGGGATTGTAGAGATTGGGACATGAGGCAATTGACCCAGGGCACAATGAATCCTACTTGTAAAGCATGATTAACGTGTCATTAACCCATCGTTCCAAGATCAGGACCAAGTCCATTCCTCTAATCAGTGACATCACATTGTTTCATCCCATGATGAGCGACTATGAGAGTACCATAACAACAAGGAGTACAATCACTTGGCATTTTATTCAGGGGAGGAGTGATTTTTGTTTTTTGGCACTTACTTTTCCTTCTTTTTTTCTTTTGCTTTTTTTCTTTCTTCTCTTTTTTTTGAATATTGAATCCAGAGAAGCCACCAACCTTCAGGCATGGGTGCATGTCTTTCTAGTGGGACCCCCTAGAATAGCATTGGATTTTTTTGAGTGCCCGTTTGATTACTCTTACTCCTTTTCTTCGTTAAATCTACAAGGATCTTAGTACAACCATGTTACATGAAAATTCCCACAGACATCACCAAAGAGAATCTGCAAGTCCCCTTGATGTCACAACCTAATAATTCCCTCTTGGTCCATCCTTTTTCATTTTGGGTACAATGAACACAAAATTACTTTTAAGTATTAATAATGTCAAGAATATCACTGTACCCTTGAATAGAACCTCTTATTTGTAGAGTGGATGAGTGGGTGTAATGGGCTCACTATTCCAAATAATTGATTGCTTAAGACTTGATAACATAGAACACACCTCAAACAACGAGCCATATGAGTGTTTTATTCATAGATGAGCTTACTTATGAAAATGTAAAAAGACAAAAAGACAAAAAGACAAAACAAGAAATTGAAAAATGAAAAATTGGAAAACAAAAGGTTGTAAAATTAAAGAAAATGAAAAGTATTTATTAATTCTGCTTACTATTAGAATGGGGGATATCCCTCATAGCTAAATGGTTGAGGATGTCAATGATTAATAAATGATGATGGGGATCCTTGCAATTGGAAATATTGGAACTTGGCCGTACTTACCCCATTGGGTTTCACACACCTGATTATAGTAAGCATAGTGGCTAAATTTATATGATGTTGCTCCCAGATAGCGAGTTGGCCCACTATGATATTTGGGACCATTAGATGGTATGCAAGGATCAGGATGTTTCCTTCCATGACTGTGTTCATTGGGCCGTATGGTTTGTTGAGTGTTAGTTGGTGGCCCTGATGAAGTACCATGAGGTGTTGGGTTCAAAGATAAGGATGCACCATAGTGTTGGACTTGTGCTGAGTCAGAGGATGCAGTGGCCTTGGAATTGTGTTGTCCCTTCCTAGGGTCATTTTTAAAGAATGGGCATCTTCGATGTTGCTGAGGTATCTCACTACTGTTGGAAGTAGTAGCACAAGTAATGTTTTTGGGTTGTTGCTGTGGTGCAGGAACCTTAGGAACAGCTGGTGGCGATGTAGAAGGAGGGAAAAATGAGAATGTTGAAAGTTAGGAGGACTATAAGGTGCACAAGGTGGTGGTTGTGTTCAAGGTATGGGATGATAGTATTGAGGAGAATGGTATTGTGGTGAGATAAAGTGCGTTGGCCCAGTTGGAGAAACAAGATGTTGAACAAGATAAGTTTTTTGGTTCAGATGATACAATGGTGTCTCTAGTTTAGTGGTGGTCTCCCCCATGACTGGGATTACTGCCACTATGATTGAACATAGTACCTCTATATGAAATTTGGATGTAACGTGTTTCCCAATGCTCATGTAAATGTAACAATATTGGGCATTGGCCCTTGGGGTGATTGTATAGGCATATGTTACATTCATACGTATGATTGGTAGTTGAGCTCTTGTGTTCTTCATCCCTTCTTCCTGATTGTCTAGTGTCTTGTCTTGCTTCTTAGGTTGTCAAAACTCTATCTCCAATAATATCAATATATTCTCCACACTTTTTATACGTCCATTCCAACATCTTATTAATCTTTGCTTCAACTTCCTCTAATGATTTTTGTACCAGAAAAGATGGTTCTTTCTCCTTGTGCTAGGTTGATTTCTCCTTTTTGTGATTATGGACATTTGTTAAGTTGAGATTTTGGTCTTGTTGATGTTTTTCAACACTCTCCCATCTAGCCATTTCTCCTTCTTATTTTTCTACCTACTTAATAAGCTCTTGGACTTGATGGATTCATAGTTCATATAGTTGTCCTTAGGAATACATCCCCAGGGTCTCTCTTGTTTCATTACATAGCCCATCAATGATATGGTACATTAGCCTTTCCTCAGAGAACCGATGTCCTAGACAGTTGTTTAACAATGCATAATATCTTTCTAAGGCCATGTACAAGGGTTCATGTTGTGCTTGTTTCCACTCTTGGATTTGTTTTCTCAAGGCTGACACTTTTGCATAGGTTTGATATCTTTCATTAAAGACTTCTACCATTGTTGGCCAACGTTGTATTGAATTTGGTTTTAACGATCTATACCATACTTTTTCTTGGCCAACGAGTGTCATAGGGAAGAGCTTGAGTTTTTTCCAACCATTATGAATGTTGTTCCATGTTCAGGCATCGTAGAAGGCTTGTAGATGTTGATGTGGATCTAAGTCATAGCCTCCTGAAAAATTGGGAAAGTTGTTTAAATCAAGCCTGGGTAGACTACTCTCTTTATGATGCCTACAAGAGATTTGAACAACCTCTTCTATTGGTGTTAGGCTCTTAGTAGCTAGAAGGGATTCATCATCACTAAGTAGGTTGTGAGTTTGTAAACTAGAATGATGTTGCCTTCGTTTATCTTGGCATTCTCAATTTTCTTTGTGAGCTCAATTTTTAGTTCTACGCCAATCCCTTGAAAGATAGTCATCCGTGTCACAATCTAATGTTGAAGGAGTAGAGGAAGAGAAGGAAATGTAAAGCTTATTGTGAATTTTGTAATTCTTCTAATCATCCCCAAGTAAGTTCTTGTTAGTTATTGAAAAGGTCCTAGGCCTTTCGGGCCTCCTCATTCTATGGGATGTCTCATCCTCACTAGAGGTGTTAGAGTTGGATGATGAGAGTCTTTGAGTATTTTTGGGGTGTTCATGAACATAGGGGTCTCCTGCATAAGGTTGAGTACTCCAATCATCATTGTCATCTAATTCGTTGGTTCTCCAATGAACTGCCTCACCAGATGTGGCATTATTATAGTCTTGTAGGAGATGCATGGTTGTGAAGCTATGTGTGAATTCATATGTGAAATTTTATAATTAATTCCTCTTAAATGATATATCATGAATTCCTATACAGTAACCTTTTATGATATAAATAATCTAGATAACTAGCATCTTCCCCGGCAATGGCGCCAATGATGAGTGACGAGGTACCCCTACACTCAACCATATGAATACAAGCGTTACATGCGCAATCCGGTCGAACTCTATAGATGGACTAGTTGTGGCATCTAGATAGTTAGCCTTAGGTTGCAGTTCACTGTCTTCCCACCTAGACTAGTATCAACTTTGTCACTTATGGTTTAGTCCAGAGTGAGGTGTATGATGGATTTCTAATCTAATGCTACTCCTGAAGGCAATGGAAAGTAATGTTAACCAAGCTAGGAGAGAATCTAAACTAGCCTAAGTATGATGAGCATCCATTCCTTGATTATCTGTACACATATTGGACATTGTGCATGACTACCACTAGGATTACCAAGCACAAATCCTAGGTACACTACTGGGTTACCAAGTAGCCACACTTAAATGCTCGTAATCAAGTCGTACTCATTCCGCATTCTAACATGAGTTTAATGGTGAGAGAGATTAGCTAGGAAAGTAGTAAATAAAAATTAATTAAATAATTAAACTAAGTGAATGCTGCAATGATAAAGTAATCTCGATCTTTATTTCTGGTCATGTGCGTGTTCAAGTACGTCACACTCAAATAAAGGATGCCGTACAATTACATTCACCACACTGTGGGCATACACTGGGAAATAATTCTAACTCTTAGAAGGAAAAACTGCAGGATTTTGGGTAAGGAACTAAAAACTAGATGCTAGAACAAGGAAATTTACCTCTTATTTATATAGATTAAGGTAGCCCACAATATTGCATATGCGATATAGTAGCTAGGCTATGATATCATGTACACGATATTGCGGCTACGATGTCGCGACCGCTGCAACATCAAGGTTGTGATATCATGGCTATGATATCATAGCTACGATATCATAGCCAACAAATTCATGACTCATCAACCTCCAAGTCCATTTGAATGTAACACATTTTATTCAATAAAAAATCACTAGGTTCATTAGACATATCAGATCTTGTACAATGGGAAAACCCCAACTTCGTTTAGTGTAAGACAACCCATTGAATGGGAAAACCATATCTAAACAACCTTGGTAATGAAACCTAATGAAGGTTTCACCTCCCAAAAAAAAGAGGGGATGCAAATTGTCAAGCTATATGGACAGTAAAGAACAATGGCTCTAGACATGAGGGAGGAGCCCAATGGCTAGAGAAAACTTTGAGTGAAGTGTTGGTTCCTTAAATGCATTTACTTGGTGAACCACACTTCTAAACATAAAGTGCACAACCTATGTTACTTGATATATGTGTTAGTTCCACATTATATCCATGTTGTTAACACTGGGAATGCATTGTTAGCCTTCATGAACATTTCCCTATAATCCCATTACCATTACCATTTCCTCAGCATAGCCTTATCCCATGATCACAAGTACTCTTCAACATGGTGTAACACGACTAAATTAAGCATAAAGAGGGAATGTCAGTGGTGGACTTGTAGTGATGTTTCTTATTCTTTATTATTTCCTCTTAGGTCAATCCTCTAGACTCTAACCAAGAGAGTCCATTAAAACACCATCAAAATTGCATGTTGTAACTTCTGTAACCCCATCCCATGAAACCTAATTTTAAACATCATTGTAAATGTGAAAATCATAACTTGTAAGGTGAAATATCAAATATTTTATACTTTTGGGGCTGAAAATGCCTCATAAGTGATTAAAGCCTCATCCCCCAAGTGAACAAATTCACATAGTATTTATATTTAGGCTTTGGGAGGTTAACAATGCCTTTTGGAATGCCAAAATTTGCATTTTGATGGGTTTTATGAGGGTTATGACATTTTCTATGTTGAAGACACCTACCCCTAGCTTGGATGCATGGAGTTACAACTCACCTACCTCTAACTAGGATGCATAGGGGTATAACTCACATCCCCACTAGCTAGGAGGCCAACCTTTAATGTGGATACTTCATACCCCCAACATAGATCCAAGATGGACAAGATTTCTACATATTTCCTCTAGTAAGAAAGCTTCAACAAGGAAGATATAATGAGGAAGATCTATCCTTTAGTTAGGAAGATATGTCCTTTAGCTAGTAAGAGCTGCTCCTAGCATGGATGTCATCTCCCCAACATGGATGTCATTTCCCCATACTATTTTTAGTCAATGGAATGTCCATGGGGGTATGACACTTACTATATATGGTAGCCCCAGAAATTTGACATCTACCCTACCTGAAATGTAATAGAAATTTTTAGAAAGTTTATAGCCATAATCAAGACAAATTTCAGCATGACTTATGCTTTAAAACTATATATAACAAAGAAACAAATACCATAAATGAGTTTCACAATTTTTGTGGAAAAACCCTTTCACATTTCAAGCATTTTTAGCACCCAAGAGCTCTTGCAACCCTTGCATCTATGTAGCCCCTTGGATTCTTATTAGTTTTGAATGTTTGTTGCCTTGTAACCCTCATTACCCCCCTTGGAATTTGTAAGCTTTGAGCTTCTACACTATACTCTTGAAATCCTCAACTCCTAGTATAGAGCATTTTGGTAGTGCAAATCCCTCACACTTGTCAACTCCCTATAACACAAATGTTGTAGATCTGGTGTAAGGTGTAGAAAAGGTTTGAAAGAATTGGGAGTTGTGGAGAAATGGATTTCAAACCCCTACTAAAGTGAACCTATACCGCCCAAAATCATCAGCGTAAGGTTGGAGGAAAACGAACACCGAAAGATCTCTAGAAAGATACAGCTGACCCTGCCTTCGCGTGAGAGTAGGCTGGAAAAATGAAGGTAGAGTGCCTTGGATGGTCTGCACACAAATCAACCAATGACTTCCCCAAGCGTACACTATGGCCTATTCTAGGGTTATCACCACAAAATGTAAAATGGAGAGTGTAATGCAACGAAACATAAACATGCAATATAGCGTGTAAACGTAAACAAAATGTATGAGGAAATGTACAATAAAATGGGATAATGCAAGCAATGAACTAGAAAAACACAACATAACGAAAAAATAAAACTGTGTTATATTAATTAACAAGATTTGCACTGGTCAAAATGTAGTTGCATATTTGGATTGCAAGTCAGACGTTAAGCTCTGATGTGAGGTGTTTGCAGGCATTAGAGATCATGTGCATCTAGGATCAAGGTTGTTGGTTTTTTATCTCCAAATTTACAACACCTTTTATGTCAATGAATAGGGTATTTATACATTTTTCTATGCTCAGGAGTAGGATTCATGAATGAGGTCAATGGCTATGAGATGAGAGAAAAATGGATTTTGTGACAAGTGTTCGATGCACAACTGTGTGTGAACTGGACATCTGTAGGCAGACTACATTTTAGACTGGATACATTATATCTTACAATCTATATTGATTTACATTAAACTCATTCATACAATTTGAAGTGTAAGAGCTTGACAAGCTTACAACTGTTGCAAATTTACAATAAAATGATAGTATACAACAAGAGATCTTGATTTTGGCTCACTTGGAACTTCTCGATCCATGAACTAGCTGTTGTAGGGTGCTAACATGAGTGGTCCTATGGCTATTTGAGATGTTTTTGCTTCATCAAGGCTACTAGTGTGAGTTGATCTTGTCTTAGCATGTCCTCAGTGTGTGTCTAGAATGCTTTTATTTGGGCTCATGTTGCCAGTGTGAGCTAGGCATGACCTTGGCCTGACCTTGGTGTGAACAAGATGGGATGGTACATTTCACACCAAAATATATCTTTGAGACCTATATTTCAAGTGTAACTACTACTTGACCTTGGGGACAACCTGCATGCTGAATTTGAGCCCTGATCTAGGCCATTTTGGCAACTCACGCTGCTAGCGTGAGCTATGCGTGACTCCAGCGTGACCTTAGTGTGAGTGCTAAAAATGGTGTCCTTTTGGACCTAAAATCAGAATTCTGAGGGCTAGGACCTAGAGAAATCATTAGCAAACCTTGAGGGGGCCTTGTACCCTCGAAATTAGGCCATTTTAACACTATTTTGAGGCTATTTTGAGTTACTCACGTTGGACTCACGCTGCTAGCGTGACTTGGGCGTGAGCAACGAAAATGAATATTTTTGGAGCTGAAATGTGAAGTTCTGGAGGCCAAAACTTGGAGAAATCATTAATGAAGCTTTAGGGTGAGTTGTAATCTCAAAATCAAACCATTTTGACATTATTTTGGGGCTATTTTGAGTTACTCACGCTGGACTCACGTTGTACTCACGCTGCCAATCTGACCTCAGCGTGAGTTCATGCCTTAACCAAATTTTTGTTCTCCAAAAGCAAATAGAGCTCTAATTTGTTCTCATTTTGAAGTGTTAGGCTGAAATTTAGGGTATTTTATTGGTCCCTCTTTGTTGACATCTAGAGGAATTCACTCAAGAGGCATCAACAAAGAAGTACAAAACACGACAATTGACACAGTACCATGCATTATCCATTGACCCATGGCTCGATGTTATTGCCTCATGTTCAAAAGTACATTGGATTGAGGGAAATTTAGTTTAAGGAAGGAAGGTTGTAACTAGGGGATTAGGGATTTATCAAGGATGTCGTTGTTTAAACTGCAGGAGAGAAACGCTCTCACATGAATGAGCCAGTTTTTGGTCCTTGTCAATAGCCAATATGTAGTAGACTTGGAACCAAGGCATAGGAGGTGCATTCTTTGGAGAAACAAGACCCTTGTGTCATTTTTAAGGGAGCCCATTGTAAATAGCCAAAGCCACACAATGATGTGCAACATGATCATTTGAGACATGAGTGTTTTCCAAAGATAATTGCCTTCTCGCCTGGGGCTTGTATGAGAAGAGCCAATGGTCTTTAGTATATGATGTGAATAGGGTCATGAAGACCTTTTCCAAGCATTTTTCCCTTTAACCTTTTTGTGTTATTTTTGGTCTTTTGAAAGAGCTTTCTTTTAGTGCTATGCTCGTGCTCATGCACTTGCATTTGTATCATGTACCGTGTATTGTGTTTTGCGTTGCAACCGCTTAGATAATCATAGTGTATAATAGTGTATCAAGAGCTTTGGGTGAGTAGGATACAATGTATCCAGGGGATGTAATTGAATATGATAATGGGTCATGCTGGGGAATAGGTAATGTATTAGGGGTCATGAATGTAATTATGAATGGATTGATTAACCCAGTTGCATGTGTTAGGAAGAATGTGATACCTTGTTATCATGATGAAGTGCATCTGCGCATGAATGCCTCAAGCGTGTCATCCTGTAAACACAACTCCTAGGGGACAAGAAAACCACAAATGATTCAGTTAGATAAACACTTTAAACTTGAATGGAGCCATCATGTGGAGTTTCAAGGCAAATAAAATCTTGAACAACATTAGTTTCATCCAGGTCTATGTGATAAATCATACGATAGGTTTTTGATGAGCATGTATAGCCAACTACAGTAGCATGCCTTTTCAAATGATGCTAGGTTGTTGATGATCTCACCATTTTGTAGTCTTAGCAGACTGTTGTGGATTAGTTTAATGTCATAATCCTTTAGACATTGCTAGTTTATCGTCGTAGCGAACGTTGCAATGCTAGTTTATAGTTGTAGTGGACTATGAAGAGGCAAGCTAGTTTATAGTCTTAGTGGACTTTGGTGGGCAAGCGTGGTAGTCTAATGTCATACCAGACAGAGCTTTGTGGCGTCAGTTTACTGTCATAACACCAGGATGTTCTATGGTGCTAGTTTTAAGTCATAGCTCTAGGACTGTTCTGTGGTATCAGTTTTAGGTCATGATGCTAGGACTAAAGCATACCTTAAGCTTATCAAATGTAGTATGGTTTCAAGTACATGTGATTCGTAGGATTAGTGAACTCATTTCTATCCATGTTAACGAGTTTGAATGCCTGATTCTCATATGCCTTGGTGACTAAGTAAGGCCCTTCCCAGTTAGCTGAGAATTTATCCAAGTGTTTGTGGACCTCCTTAAGAACTAGGTCACCTTCCTTCATTGGATGCTTATGTGGATTGTGTTGATGACGTTGCTATTGTTATCTCTGATACCATTCGATTTGATCAAGCACTCGTACCCTTTCTTCCTCCACTGAGTCAAGGTCAACAATGTGTAGCTCATTGTTTTGGCTTTCATTGAGGAGGCTAGAGAGTGTTATCTGTAACAAGGGAACCTATAACTCCAAAGGTAACATAGCTTCAGACCTGTATACAAGGCTATATGGTGTCTTACCTGTGGATGTTCGATGCATTGTTTGGTATGCTCATAATGCATAGATTAATTGCTCATGCCATCATCTCTTACTTTGATTCAACATCTTTTTGAGCACCATGATGACTATTTTTTTCATAGACTCTACTTGGCCATTGCTCTGTGGGTAATATGGTGATGAGAATGAGTGTTTAATACCTAGGCTTTCACAGAAGCTTTTAGTATCTGTACTGCTGAACTGTGGTCCATTATTAGTGACTATGGTCATTGGGATACCAAAGTGGGTCATGANTATAGCTTCATCATCACCGCAATCAAATATTTCACAAAATGGGTAGAAGCTATTCCCCTTAGGAAAACCANCAATATGAAACTCATTAGGTGGAACATGTATTAGGTTACTGTGCTTTTGGAAAATGTTACATTTCCTAACCCTGGAGAAGAAATCGTACTCCATGTGTGGCAAGTAGTAGCCCAAACATCTAATTTTCATTGCCATTGCTTTGGGTGTTATATGCCATTCATAAAGTCCTTTATGAACCTGTTCCACAATTTTTTGACCGTTGATGCTATTAATGCATACTAACAAAATGCCTTCATAGGATTTACAACATAATGTGTCTCCAATTAATGCATATTGCCAAGAGCATTTTTGCACTACATCTTTTTGAGAACTTGTCAAATGTTGTAATGGTTCGCCTTCTAGAAGGTACTCTTTTATGTCATCATATCATTCTATTGCTTAGTATTGACAGACACTATGGGTATTTAATTAGGAGCATCAGTTATAGATTTGGCACAATTTGTTATGGAACTAGGTAACGCATGGAACATCTCAGCTATCATGCTTAAGGCTACTGTAGCAAGTGCATTGGCAATGGTATTTTCATTCCTAGGAATATGTTGCACATATAAATTGATCAATTATTTTAGAAAGTGTTTAGTTAGGTCACAGTATGGTTGAAAATGAAAAGCCTTGCATGCATAAACCTCTCTGACTTGATTGATTACTAACTATGAGTCACCTCGAACTACAAGACGTCTGATTCCCAAAGTTAGTGCTCCTATAAGACCTCTAAGAAGACTTTCATACTCTGCCATGTTGTTGGTACAAGGGAAGGTTAGTTGATAGGAAAAGGATCAAATTTCTCGAGAGGGATACGTTATGATGGCTATAGCACTTCCTCCTTGGGAAGTTGAAGCTCCATCGAAGTAAAAGATTTCATTGTAGTTATCAGGTATAGTGTTGATGCTATTAACACTTTCATCAGGGAATTTAGGATTGATTGTCAGTTGATCTTGTGTTGGTGAAGCAGTCAATTAATTGACTACTGCTTGACCTTTAGTGGAGGATTGAGTTACATAGCATAGGTCAAACTCAGTGATCATCACTTTCAATCTAGATATCCTACTTGATTCATAGATGTTGTTAGTGATAGCTCGAAGCACATTATCTTTGCAAATGATATAGACTTGATTATGGAAGAGATAATGTTAGCACTTCTTCAAGGAAAAGACTAGGGCAAGACATGATCTCTCCACGTCGTTGTATCTCTGTTCGTAGGTAATTAAGGCATGGCTTAAATAGTACATGGGGATATCGATTCCATCTTGCCAGGAGCGGGTAAGTATTTTTTCTTTAATTTTTTTATCGCTTTTTGAATTTATTTGCTTAGTTAAGTATGCATACCTATTATGTCATGCTAACTTTAGATTTATTGGTGCTAACAGAGGGTAGCCCCGAGAGGGAAAGGGAAGAATTAGCTCCAATGGGTGAGCCTGAAATGGTTATCACTAAGCTAGATGAAGAGGAGGAAATGAGAGAAGAAGTAACTGAGGATATTCCCACCTTACAGGAAGAGGATGAAATAGATGCCATGGGAGTGACACTTGCTAAGGCTTTAGATGCCCTTAAGCATTCAAGCGAGGAGAAAGGTGTTTTTGAAAAGTCCTCTGATGGGTCTCTACACCTTGGTGATTTGCTTGAGCTGACTAGAAAAGGGCTCCTTGGTATGTTTTGTTAGTTGGATCTGCATTTTCTACTTCTTATCTTTGTACATTATTTTGATTATCATGACTCTTCCTAACGCTAGGCGTGGATGGTGAAGCACCTAAAGCACATGCATCTCAAGTGAATATGTTGGAGTTATAGGCCCCAGTTGAGATGACTTCCCATGTAGATCCAACATCCACTGGTCAATTGAGGCTATGGCCTGAAATGCCCAATAAAGTGGACTTTGTTATAGGCATAATCAATGATGTTGTTTCTCATCTACAATAGGCTCATCCTAAATTAGGTGTGTGCTTTATACCAAGTGCCCGAGCTCACTGTGCTTTTGCATCTCTTGGTGATTTCTATTAGTTCATATGTGCGATGTTTGTACTTGTAGGTGCAAAGCTTCAATGGAGTCCTTATGAGGCCACCCATATTGATGCTCTCCCTGAACTACCTAAAGATATTGAGCAAATCCCAAGAGGGATTTATGATGTAGTTTCGGGTTGTGTTGTTCCAAATGCCAAGTCTCTCTAGACCTACAGGTGCTCAATTGAACACTTATGGCATGAAGTTCAATCATTGAAAGAAAATTTGGTAAAGGTAACAAAGGAGAGGAATGACTTGCAAGCTCATTATGATTTTTCATCTACTAGATTGGCTAGTTATAATACCTAGCACACATCAGAGATCACCTATGCACGTTATTGGATAGTCTTGAAAAGCAAGGTGTAGGCGACTCGGGATTTGGTTGAACAAAGGGCCTAGATGGATTTACTGAATAGGAAGTGGCATGACTAGAAGTCCTTTGTAACCAAAGTACATAAATGGGGCCAGGATTAGAAAGATCATAAGCATCAATACATGAAATGGTTGAAAGAGGAATCAATTGAATGTCGCTGGATGGAGATGTTCATCGAGGTGTTAGGCTTGTGCTCCTCTTATGACAAGTTCGTTGAGTGTACAGAAGTGGAGGGGTCTAATAAAATATCCATTACCACTACCTCTAGGGAAGCTTCAACAAGCATGTTCTCCTTTGAGCGCCCTTCCTAGACTTTAGTGGACAAGGGTAAAACCTTAGCCAATGTTGACCTCAGTCTTGAAGAAGACTGGGCATGCGTGCCTGAAGAAGAGATTCTATGGTGCTTGGAAGCTAATCTTAGGCCTTCCTCATCTGTGAGTGTTTTAGTCCTGTATCATTTTATTTCCCTTAGTCATCATTTTTTTAGTGTTTTGCATTTTTAATTTGTTTGTTTGTGTTTACTTATTTTTTTTGTTATAAGGACATGGTGGTGGTGAGGCTGGCCCTAGTGGGATGGGAGCCAATGATGTAGAGGAGTTTGGGGATTAGCCCCTTCCTAATACTGATGCATAATTTGGCTTGTTAGTCTTGTCAATCCTTCCTTTTTAGTTTTTTGGTTGGTTTTGTTGTTTTTGGAATGTGTGAGAACAGATATAACATGATAATGGTGTAATATGTCATCATCCTATTGCCATGTTAACACTTCGCATTATATATATATTATTTTATTTTTCAAATTTATTTGTGAACATAAATGTAAATTGGAATTGTAGCTGGCAAACATATGATAAATAGAAATCGTAATTTGTGAAATGCAAATGATAATGATGTAGCGAGATTTTTGTAAACTGATAATGTACTGTGCTCTAGTTTAAGGCCATTTCGGGCCACACGTATTAGTTTAAAGTCATGATGGACTATTGCATCTTTATCAAAGAAAGGGAGAAGACTGTAGTTATTTCAATGAATTTTAAAGAACCAACCATTTCTGACCATGACTAGTTTAATGTCATTGTGAATGTTTGGTAGTTTAACATCATTCCAGACACTTGATGGTTTGTCCTAGTTTTGATCTATTTCTTTAAGTTTTGTAATTGGTTGTGAAGGGTGGGAAGTGTAGGTATGATCTTGTACTCTCCATCCCCCTCACTGGATAGGTCAAAGGATAGTTCTAACTAAGAGACATCTACGAGAATGGATGCTATGTCTGCATCTTCTGATGCTTCCTCTGCTTTAGGAAGGTTCTGGGTTGGAGATTGACCAATGTCTTGGGTTTTACTAGTGGTGTCTTGCTTAGGTTCAGAGAGTTCAACCTCTAACCCTTGGTTCATTCCTACATGTAAGGAAGCAAGTGATGTTGTCGCATCCCCGTGTATGATGATTTCACCACCTTCATAAGGTAGGTGAATTTCTTGATGGATCGGTGAGGATATAGCTTTTAGTTGAGCTAACCAAGGCCATCCCAAAATCAAATTGAACCCTGAAATCTCATCCATGACTAAGAATTCGGCCAATGTGGGGAACTTGTACCCTGCTATGAAATCCAAGGTAACCATGCCTTTTACTAGGAGGTGACACTGGTGGTAAAGGATTTAGATGTTGGTTTGAACCAGCTAATGGTGGATGCATGGATGAGTTTGGATCTATTCTTGGTAGCATTAGTCTACAGTGCTTAGTGGGGTAGTACTATGGAGTTTGGATAGTAGCATTACTAGGATATATTAAACATTGTACAAAATATTCATATGGATTTGGGTGCTTATATGAATATTTTTGGCGAGGTGGTGGCATGGTCCATGATTGAGATTATTGCCAATGGTAGTAGTATTTCTCTTGTGGCTATGGCAAAGCTCTACTAGGATAGTATGTTGGTTTGAAGTTCTACCTATATTTACCTTGAGGATAAGGTAACCTTCTAGGCATATGCCCTTGTTTCCTGTAAATGTGCTATTGTTGGATAAAATTCCTTGGGATGTTCGTATTGACACATGACACATCCTTCCGTAGTGGTGGAGCTTATGTTTGAATACTTAGCCATTGAAGCCACTTATCCCTTGCACCCAAAATCCTTTTTCTTTTTCTTGTCCTTGCATTTTCCAAAGGCTTGCTCTATTCTTTCCTTTACAATTTTCAATGTTGTTGTAAATTTTTCATCTATTGAGTCCCACATTTTTTCTTCATTGTGAGTGTTACAAACTCATGCATCTCTTTTTTTGATGGATGGATCTTTGTTATATTCTTCATCTGATTATCCCTTTCTTAGCTCATCTAATTCCTTTTTCCCTTGGTCAATATCATGATTTGATAAGAAATCATCTTAGATAATCTTCCTTGGGCATAAACCCCAAGGGTCTCTTGGTTTTTGTTCCTTAATCCATCTACAATGTGCCTTAGTTGCTCCCATTGTGAGAATCAATGGCCTAGGAATCTATGCCATAGTGAATAGTACTTACCCATTATCACATTAAGGGTTTCATAAATCTCTTGCTTTCATCCTTTTATTTTTTTCCTTAAGTTAAACACTTTCAAATAAGTTTGATACTTGTCATTGAAGATCTCTAGCATTGTATTGCATCTTCTAATTGATTTAGGTTTGAGTGATTTGTATGAACTCTCTGCCTCTTTCACAAGTGTTTGTTGGAATAACTTCAAATTCTACCAATTAATTTTAATATTTTGTAGGGTGTAGGCATTGTGAAAAGGTTGGATGTGGTGTTGTGGATTAGCATTATAACCACATTCAAATCTTGGCATGTTATTCATATTGAGCCATTTGATATGGCTATCCCTCACATGCCTAGTTGAAATGTGTATCACTTTATGGATATTAATCATAATTTGAGTATCCATTAGGGGTTCATCATGATCATCAGGTTCATGTGCTTCATTGTAGTAATTCCCCCTTCTATGCTCATCACTTTCATGATCTCTTCAATCCTTGAAACTTCTCTATTGATATCCTTCATCTTCTATGTCATAGTACCTTGAATGATGGTCATGAAAATCATGAGCCCTTATCTCCTTCCTATCATAGTTTCTATGCCTTTGTCTCCTTCTTTTAGAGTCCATAGATGATCATGAGGATGCAAATGAGGTAGTAGGAGAATGGTATTGACTTATCCTTATTCTATGACTTTGATATTCTTCTTTGTGAGATCCAAGAGGAACTCTTGACCTTGAGTCTTCTACCCTCATTTTGAATGTCTCTACTAAGTAGAATTGTGATTGATTCTTGATGGGTTCCTCTAATCTGATGATAGGAATTTGTGCTTATAACTCATGATTTTGGTGAAGTTGTTCAACAATGAATGTATCTCCATCAAGCTCTTCCAAGAAGACAACAAAGTTGACTTTTTTTCCTTTGTCATGTTCATGTCTGGTTTCCATGACATTATCTCTCCTTAAATACTCATCAATGGGCTCATAGAATCTTATCATGTGTTTGGTCACATGATACCTTCCAAGTTCTTCACTTAGTTTCACTCCCTTGAGAGCATTTTGAAGCATGATGAGTGCTGAATATTTTTGTGGTAGAACAATGTTACCTTGAAGATCTCTCCACTTTAATTGCCTATCCTAATGAAATATGAAGGTAAAATTAGGATAATAAGGAATCTTTTAAGCATATGATATCCTTACTTACATTGGCATACTCTAGTCTTCCTCTTCATTGATTCTGTCATTACTTCTTTGTAGTTCCTTGGCAGGTGATGATGTATCCTTGTTTGAAGCCATGTTGTGGTTTAGGATGTTTGCTTAAGTATGCTTATTTAAGAGTTATGAGTTTTAACTTTGAAATTAGATCCAACAACTTTGTAAAATTAATTACTTATCATACATTAACTTTTCTTTAGCAATAGTGCTAATGATGAGTGGTGGAGTAAGCCAACACTCAACCATAAAAGTCAAAAGTGTTCACTTACAACCATATCATAATCTATGGTTGAAGCAATGTGATTATGCTAGCAATTGGTTTAAGTTCAAGACCATTGTCTTCCCACATGGAGTTAGTGAAATCCATGTGTATGGTTTAGCTCATAGTCAGGCATAGATAACTGATGTTGTTGGACCATTGCTACTCCTAGCAGCATGATGAATTGGAATAGTTTCTAAGTCTAATTAAAAAAAATGAACAAATCTATTCTATCCTACGGCAATGGATATCTAGTCTTGATTCTCTGTACATGCCTTGAGCTCATGTAGCATCACTGGGATTAACAAGTGTACCACTACTGGGTGTACCAAGTGATAAAACTACTAGGTTACCAAATAACTACAATTAACACTCGAAACTAGTCATATCCATACAACTTAACAATAGTAAAAGTAAAGGTGATGGAATAGTAAACATTAACTATGAAATTAGTAATTAGTAATCTAAGTGAAAATGGTAAACATTACTAAGTGGATGTTACAATGCTAATAAGCAATTTTGATCATTAGTGTTGGTCATGAATTGTGTCCAAGTATAATTCACTCAAATAAAGACTCTGTACAATCACTTAACACCACATTGTAGACATACACTTCTAAGTTATAAAGACCAAATTCATGAAAACAAACTAAAAGGTCTTCACTACTATAGAATGAAATCTATTGTGAATCCATGCATATAAGTGTTGTATTTATAAGTTAGCACACATTCCATGATATCACATATACAATGATGTAACTAGTGCTACAATATCAAAGCTATGATATCATATATACAATATTGTATTCCTTCAAAATTTGACTTCATCACTTGTGGAAGCCTAATTCAATGCCAAGTTCAAGGATTTTAGGTTGGACAAGATGCTAGGCTGAGACTTCAACCACGAACTGATGAGCATGGACAACACGTGTGGTTATTTGGTACCTAAATGGCTATCAGGTAAACCCATTACAACAAAGGTGGACATATACAACTTTGGAATGATCATGCTAGAGATCTTGATCACCTTTAGAAATGCAACAGTAGTGTTGGACTTGCGAATGGTAGGCAATTTGAGTATGGAAGAGGTGCAAGTGAGGATGGTGGTGTGCATGGCATTGTGATGCATCCAAGAAGTCAAAGACACCAAACTTGCCATGTGAGACGTGCTCCAAGTACTCCAAGGAGTGAAAGAGCCTTCTCCAATGTCATTCTCTATGTTGCCATGCATTTAGGCCACCTATGTTTGTGTAGATGTTTTTCCTAGTGTTTTCTTCTGGGAAAACACCAAAAATCAAAATCTCTCTTCATCCTTATGTTTACATTGACAATTCTCTCCAAAGTAAGTTGAGAAAAAACAACATAGATTTTGCTCCATAAAAATAAGACCTATACAAAAACAAAGATCAATAATAAATTAATAATCATTTCAACTTTGTTCTCATGATCATGATGCGTGACAAGCATGATGTGGACTTGTAAATGCCCATTATGCCTAGCTTCTTTTTGTTGGTAGAATTTCATGAAGTTCCCTAACATGAAAATGTTAGAAAAAAAAGTTGAATTTTCATTAATTTATTTTCTACAGCTTTTTTTTCTATTTTCTTCTACAAACTTTCTTATATGTTTTTTTTTTCTTTCATTTTGTTTTGGTTTTCTCATCATCGCTTATGTTTAGACATCAACATCAATGGCATCCTCTGTATGTCATCTTTACATCACCATCATCTACATTAGTCTAACCATGGAAATCATCAATTTTTGGCATATTTGGTAAATTCCCTCAAACCACGAGATAATTTGACTACTCAACATTAACACCAATGTCATGAACCTTGTTCCAACTCTAGTACTTATTCCTCCATGCAAAAATAGACTTGTTGACCCCATTGTTTCTCCAATGACTAGTCAATGTCAGTCCCAAGGAATTAAATGGAAAATTCAACAAGTTTAGAGGCAATCTAGAATATCAAGATTGGATTCAAAACTAAGTATTGCTAGGTGATACTAGCTTCAAGGTTAGCATCAATGTCACCTAGGAAACATTAGCAACAAGCAAAGTCACCAACATAAACATGTAACATCATCCTTTGACTTCATAGAGTCCTTGATGTTCTATAGGTATCATCATAACACAATTCAATGTTAGTTTGGACATTGGATCTAGTCTTTAGAAAACATGGAATATTCAAACTCCAAGAGTGGCAATGCTAAGCTAGCATTAATCTTTCACATCACCTAAATAACTAAGCTTTTTCAAACCTTCAATTTCTAA
>MNCI01027654.1:0-34456 GCA_015680685.1 Gnetum montanum
ATGAGGATGGAGTTCCTTACAAAATTGGAAGGTAGATCTACATGAAACTAACTTCTATATATATGATTCTCTAGTGCCATAGTGGAGTTTACAAAAATGAACACATGACATGAAAATTTTGACAAAGAATGAGAAACAAAATCTGGCAAGGTTGAATGTAGCCTTGTGTTTTTTTGAGTGGAGGTGGCTCCTCCATAGGTTTCTTTCCCTTGTTCTCAAGCTTTTTAAATTGGTACTTATTTAGGAGCACCTACAACTTCTCTTCTTCCATTCTTGGATTGTGGACCATCCATGTTGATGAACCAATGTTTGATAGATTCAGCATGTTCCATGAACATGGTAGTTGTGGAAACATTTGATTGACTTTAACGTACCACATCGTAAGATGTCA
This sequence comes from Gnetum montanum, assembly GCA_015680685.1. Classification (NCBI taxonomy): domain Eukaryota; kingdom Viridiplantae; phylum Streptophyta; class Gnetopsida; order Gnetales; family Gnetaceae; genus Gnetum; species Gnetum montanum. The sequence goes on from MNCI01027654.1 coordinate 392, forward strand.
TCGCTCTTCTTCAAAAGCTCTAGCCTTTTCTCTGAGTTCATGATTGTCCATTAATTTTCTGAGCCAGATTTGCTGCTACATCCTTCTAGCTCTAGTAGCCAACCTTAACTACTTCTAGTTTTGAGTTTGCTACTTGAAGTTTTTGTAGAGCATCTTTTCTATCTATAGACTCCTTCTCATATAAAGGATAAGTGGCTCCTACTTGCTATTCTAGTTCATTTCTAGTCCTGCTTACTATTAACATGGCCAAATTAGCATATCGGAGGTTTGCTAATGTTATGTATTCTTTTAAGTCTTCTATCTATAGGTTTTTATTTTTCATTTATAGTTGAGAGGTTTGGACCATGCTATCCAAGATTGGTTGCCAATTAAGACTTTGTGCTACAACTGAATTGATTTTGGCCTTTACCATCTAGATCTCTTTCTTAATTATTTGTTTAAAAATTCCCACTTGGTATTGAAAGTGTTCTTTGAGCTTTTCATGTTTCTTGGCCTCATTTTTCAATGCACTAATTTTGATAGCTGATTTCTCTCTAATGGCACGTACCTTCTTCATAAAGAGGGCTCTATTTTATCTTGTGAGGTGGCTCATATCTTGGTTTACCCTCATCATCAACTCTTTCAACTGATGGATGCTTTCTTCTAGAGTGTTTTTGTACTTTTCTATTATGGTCAACCTTAGGTTGTCTACAATGAGTTTTTTATTTTCTTCTTGTAAGGTAGCAAGTGATTTGGCATGGGCATATGATTGGGCTTTGACTACTGAAGCATTCCATACTACCTTCTCTTTCTCATTTGCTATATCTTTATTATTCTTAAGAAAGAAATTGATCTACTTAGTTCTGAATTATCCTATCTGGTTTAGTGCTATGAAATAAGTTGGATCTCTCCTTTTGGCTCTCAGGGCTACAAGCTCTTCTTATAATTAGTAAAGCTAATTCTCAACATGTTTTGTCTTAGTTTCAATCATGATTAATTTTTCTTTGGTAGCTATTAATTCAGACTATGTTACAGTGATATCACTAGGAATATCAAATAGATTTGTCAAAACTTATCCTATCTGCAACAGTCTATCCAACACATCTTCATGTTCTTTAGGAGTCATAGAGGTACCAGCTATCATTTGAGCATCTTTGGCTCTACAAATATCAGTTGGTGGCATAATAGGTACATTAAAGGATTCTTTAATGCGATATGTAATCACTTCTATGGCTTCCGCTGCATCATGGTGTTTCAAGACCATGACTATGGCTTCTTCTCCTGATTCAAGCACCACTTGAAATAATGTGGAATTCCAAAAAATCTATTATGACCATTGGGCCTCTCCTCTTGATTGTAGCAATATTTGTCCACTAGCAGGATTGGTTGAAATAGTTGGCCTAAGTGCATCATCAATAACTTTGAATAAATTGGTGTCTTCCCTACTTCCCCAACTGAAGGTTTTTACAATTTGCTACAGATGGCTCATTAATAGCCTATAATCTTGCAATGGTGGTGGTGGAACTTGCAGTTGCTATTGTTGGTATCCTATGGGTTAGGTAGTCTACTTAGTGCCTAGTTATTCTTCTAATTGGTCCTTTTGGGGAGGGACTAGCTTGCGCATTTTAGCATAGGAAGCATTTTTTGCCTTCCTCAATGCATCATTTGTATACCCTTGGATATTGGCCTATTTACATAACTTCTGGACAAGGCAAGAAAATGGAAGTGTTAACTTCCCTACCTTCTTTTCTTCAAACTACCTTTGGATTTTTGTGAAGTAGAGATGAGCGATGTTTGCATTAAATTTTTCCATTAATATTGCACTTCCTCTAGCTGCATATGTAGAGATTCTATTTAGTATTTTGGTAGGAAAGAAGTAATAAGTGCCAATTTTGAAATAGATCTTTTCTTCTACATTCAATTCATTGTATTCTTTATCTTCCTTGCCATATGCCCACTATAACCATAGCTTTTTGGTGTTTTTGTTAGGTCTAGTTAATATCTATGCCACCTTTGCCCCTTGATTAGGCACATTTAATACCTCTATAATTGCCTTAACTGAGTAAGATATTGAGATTCCTTCAATTTTAATTGTAGCATCAGCTTCTCAATTTTACCAAAATTGGAGTATTTCTCCTAGATACCATTCTTCATTGTTTGTTAGAGTAGGCCACAAAAGAGATGATTGAAGTTGGTCCTTAACAACTTTTGGAGCAAATTCCAAGAATGGACCAAAGTTAAGTTTCACAATTATTGTCAACATGATGGATTTTTCCTAAATAACCTAAAGACATTTAGGTGATAGTGTAATGTTTTTCCCTAGACAAGTACTATTGGAACATACACTTATGCTGAGCAGATTACTTTGTAGTAGAAGTTTGTTGATGAATGCTGAAGGATTATGGTTCCTACTCTCCTTGTTCTGCTTGTGGATTTTACTGGCTTGCTTGTCCTCTTCCACTGCCTTATGTTCTTTTGCTTAATGGTCATGGGAGTTCTCCTTGTTCTCCTCTTTTTGGGTCCATCTATAATCAATCAAGGGTTTGGAATTACTAGAATATTCTCATAAATGAGGAACAATTTAATACCTTACTCATTCCCTTAGTCATATCAAGTTCTTTTTTCATTATGATTGTAGAGTTAGAGGATTTTTCAATAATAACTTCATTAGTACTTTAAATGAGTGGTATGATCAATTAGAAGTCTTCTTAAAGTGGTTTTGGCCTTAACACAAGTGGTCTAGTTTAAAAATTATTAATATGTTACTTAAACTTATCCCTATAATACCTTTTGGTTGTTAGCAATTTAAAAAAAATCAGCTCAAATTTTCCTTGCTATCACCCCCGCTCCACGACTAAGGTGATCACTTCAGGATTACGTAGATTTGAAAATCATACAAATCGAGGGTAATAATGAACAAGTTATGGGTGCTAGAAGTTGGAGTGTCAGAGCTCTTAGCTATAAAGAAAATTTGGCAACAACTCCCTTCTTATGAAATTTAGAAATGAAATTTTTTTTCTAACTCCCTCGCCATAGTATTTATGCATGTGATATTGTAAATGAGAGATCATAGGTGCCTGTGATATCGTAGATGCAATGTTACCATACAAAAATCAAAATTTTGAATGTCTTTTCTTGGAGAAACTTGAGTTCCATAGGATGGTTGGATGATATGCATCATGTTGAAAGGGTCTTGACATGGAGATGATGCTTCAATTATGATTAATGAGCATTGAAAATCTATGATTAAGGAATCTTGGGCTATGAAAGTATATGAGGTATTGATGGAAGGGATGAGAAAGATAACATTGTTGTGCTATTAGAATGGATAGTGTGAGTGATATGGGAAGTATTTATTGTAATTAGAAGGCTCAACATGATGTGGAATCACTTGGCAAGTATAAGATACAATAGTTATACAAGTGGATCTTCCACAAAGCAGGCTCCAACCCTTAATGCCCTTGTATAATCACACCTAAAAGTGTCCTTAGGCACTTAAGGAGTTGAATGTAGTGCATACTTGTTTAGCAAAACACACATGTTAGTACCACCAAATTGGAGAAATAACTCTATGTTACTCAAAATCATATGTTATGATTATTCAAATAGTGAGATGAAATGGTTTTATAAGGGATTGTAGGAATTAGGAGGTGAGGTGCCTTACCATAAGCATAATAAATTATTGTGTTTTATTAGTGGTTAAGATAATCATTAGCCTTTCTGTCCAAGATTCAAACCAAGTCCAGACCACATTCCAGTGACATTGCATCATTTCATCTATTGGAATCACATTCATAAGACTATCAATGTTACAAGGAGCATTATCGCTTGTTGTATTGTCCAAGGGAGGAGTTTATTCATGGTCCTTTATTTTTAGTTCTTTTTACTTTTTAGAGAAGCCACCTACCTTCAAGTATGGGTAGCATGTCTTTCTAGTGGAACCCCCATAAATTTATTCTATACTCTTTTATTTGTTAACTGTGTCAACCTTTTTAAGGTAGCAATTTTTTTACTCTTCCATTTTTTATTAGATCTATAAAGATATAATACAACCTTAGTAGTATGATAAAACTTACAATAATAATCCAAAAAGAATCCACAAGTTCCCTTAATGTTATAACCTTTTTATTCCACTTGGTTCTTCACTTTTTGTCTAGGCATAATGATCACAAGTTTATTCTTAGTCTGATAATGGAAAGAATATCATTATGGCCATGGTAAGAACCTCTTATTAATGGAATGGATGGATGGATGGATGATGTGGGCTCATTGTGTAAATAATCAGTCTCTTATGATTTGATTTAATAGAGAAATTTTCACTTTATTAGGCTACATCTTGCCTTTATTTAAATGTGTTTTATTAATGATCAAAAATTATTTACAAAGATTTTAAAAAAAAATTATAAAAGAAATGGGAGAGTTATTAAAAATTATAGAGAATGAAAAATATTAAAGATGTGGAAAATTGAAGAAATTTGAAAAATTTAAAAGAATGTGAAGAATAAAATGAATTGTAAAATAAAAAAAATAGAAAAATCTCTTATTAATTCCTAAGTCATGATAGGGTGTCTCCCCTAGGACTAAATCTTGGGAAAGTGTTAGGAAAATGCTCCCTAGATCTCCTAGATCATACACTTTGGGTGGTTCTCTTACCATCTTTAGGGTTTTTAATTTATTATGATTATCCCATGTGATCTTGATTGTAGTTGAGTTTTGATAATCTAAGTTCTTATTTCCCTTTCCCATTGGTATGTATTCATGAGTTAATATTTTCGTTTCCAAGTCCTTAGTTGGAGTCATTTTCTTTGGATAGGAATTAGTAAGTTGTTCATGTGCATCCATGCATATGTTAGGCAAATTAAGGTTCTTAGTTAATGGCCATGGGGTGTCTTTTGGTTTTGTGGGTTCTCCTCCTCTTTCAACACACATTTGTATTTCATTATTACTATGGACTATTATGGTATCTATGTTAGTACTTTGAATATTCTATCCACTATTGCACCCTTCCCTTTTAGCAGTTATGCAGGGAATTATTTGTGTATGGATGGCTCCATGTTTTTCCTCTCTCGAGATCTCCACAAATAAATATCTCATGTTTAGCCTAACATTAATGGTGCTAAGCCATGCCCTCCCCATGATGATTGGACATTCCTTATTAGTATCCTTCACATCAATCATCAAGAAGTCTACTAGGTATGACCACCCATTGATAGTGGTCACTACATCATCAATCTATCCCAATGGGAAGACAACAGATTTATTTGCAATCTCCAACCTAATGTTGCATTCCTTGAATGGTTGTAGGCTCTATGTTTGATATGTGTCATAGGAGATTAAATTGACTCTAGAACCTAAGTCTAGTAGAACTTTGCACGGTAGATTCCTAGCTACCCGTAGATAAATTAAAGTAACACTTGGGTCCATTTTCTTTTGTGGGAGTGGCCCTACCTTAATTGAATTGGTAACAACTACCATAAGTATGAAAGTCTATATTTTTAGACTTAATGATGATGGAAGTTTGTCAAGAGTGAGAAGATCTATTTTAGGAGAAGATGATCTTGATAAAGCTCCTATTCTACTAGCCTTCTTTAGACTCGTCCTAAAGAAAGAGCATTTCTTTGTTTGGCCCTTAGCATTGCTAGTGAGATCTTCTATTTGTACATTTATTGCCCTTGCAACCTTCTTCTACTATGGTTGTGATGTTATTTCACCCTACATTGTGGGAGGTGGCACTGGTGGCAAGGGATTTGGATTGGGATTTGAGAGATTAGCTACTTGTGAATGCACATGTGGGTTTAGATTAGTTCTTGGTGGCATCAGTTGGTGATATTCTAGTGGGTGATATTATGGATTTTGAATAGTGGAATTTGTTGGTGGGATTAAAAATTGGAGATAGTATCCATAAATATTATGTTATTGGTACAGATATTGGTTGCACGACGATGGCATGGCCCATGATTGTGGTTGCTACCATTGTTGATGGTAGTGCTCCTACGATTGCAACAAGGCTCCATTAGGATAGTACATTGGTTGAGGTTGTCACCTATAGTTACCCTAAGGATAAGGTAACCATTTGGGCACTTGCATTTGAAAAAATTGTGGGTTAAGTGCATATGCCCCAGTTTCTTGCAGATGTACCATGATTGAACAACATCCCTTAGGATGTTCGTACTAGCATACAGTGCAACCTTCATCATCTATGGACCTAGTGTTTGAGTACTGGGCTACTAAATGAACTTTGCCCTTTTGTCCAAATTCCTTTTTCTTCTTTTTGTCTCTACCTCTATTGAGCGCTTTTTTGCTTTCTCCTTCATAATCCTTAGTACTATTGTACATCATTCATCTACTAAATTCCACATTTTTGCTACCTGTGCTACTACATTGGCAATAGATTATTGAATTGGTAGCATCTCTCTCTTGATGACTTGATCCAAGGTTTCTTCCCCTTGGGTATCACATACTAGTGCATCTTTTTTTTGGATTGATGGATCCCTATTGTATTCTTCAATTGATTTCCTTTTTCTAAATTCTCCTTCTTCTTTTGCCACTTGATCAATGAGCCTTGGAATTCGATGGATGCTTAATTCTGATAGTCTTCCCTGGGCATAAACCCCAAGGGTCTTCCTTGTTTTTCTTCTTAGCCCATCTATGATGTGCATTAGCTATTCCTTTGATAAAAATCCTTGTCTTGGGCATCTATGTAACAGTGAATAATATCTACCCATTGTTGCATCAAGGATCTCATGAGTCCCTTATTTCTAGTTCTGGATTTTCTTTCTTATATTTGATACTCATGAATATGTCTGATATTTATCATTAAAAAGTTCAAGCAAGATACTCTAGCATCAGATGGATTCAGGTTCCAGTGACCTATACCAACTTTCTGCTTTCTTCATAAGTGTTCTAGGAAACAACTTCAATTTCTATTAATTACTTTCTATGTTTTGAAGGGCACAAGCATTGTGGAATGCTTGAAGGTGATGCTGAGAATTAGCATTGCATCCTTCTTCAAATCCAGGCATGTTATTCATATCTAGCCATTTAATTTAACCATCTCTCACATGCTTGGTTGGTATGTAGACTACTTCTTGAATGTTGATCATGTTCAAGGTTTCCATAAGGGGTTCATCATCATGATCAAGTTCATAATCTCTATGGTAGTGGTGACCCCTTCTATGCTCATGCCTCTCTTGATCCTCTCTTCTCTATGTATCTCCTTCTTTCATATTCCTTATCTTCTGAATTAGAATACCTTGAGTATCAATCATGATAATCATGAGCTATTCTCTTTTCCCTATCAAAATCTTGGTACTTGTGTTGTCTCTTGTCATAGTTCTCTGATGATCATGATGAAGTAGAGGAGTGATGAGTGGCGAGGTACCCCTACACTCAACCATACGAAATGAGCGTCGCACACGCGATCCGATCGAACTCCGTAGATGGACTAGTTGTGGCACCTAGATAGTTATCCTTAGGTCATAGTTTGCTATCTTCCCACCTAGACTAGTATTATATTTGTCACATATGGTTTAGTCTAGATGAGTTGTATGATGTGTTCCTAATTCTAACGCTACTCCTGAAGGCAGTGTAAAATAATATTAGCTAAGCTAACTAGGAGGAAAAGGGTAAGAGAATTTAATCTAGCCTAAGTGCGACGAGCAACCGATTCCTTGATCAACTGTACACATCTTGGACCTTGTGCATGACTACCACTGGGATTACCAAGCATAGATCCTAGGTACACCTAAACCGTAGTGTGGGAAGAAAATACAACACATAGAATATATACAACTACAACTACAAAAATGTGGAACTCATGTAGTTCTTGGTGGCGGTGGCTCCTCCATTGGTGTCTTCCCTTTGTCTTGTGCTTTAGGCTCCGAAGCTTGATGGCATTGAAGTATGGCCTGAAGTTTCTCCTCTTCAGTTCGAGGATCTTGTGCCATCAATGCTGATGTTCTGATGTTTGACGAAGTTGGCACTTCCCATGGATAGGGTAGTTGCAAGAACATCTGATTGGCTTTGACATACCATGCCGCAAACACCCATCATTCCTCTTCATAGGCTTTGGCTTTATCTTTGTATTCATGAAAGTCTGTTAGCTATCGAGCCAAACCGGTTGCAACGTCTTTTTGGCCCTGGTAGCTTTCTTTCACCACCACAAGTTCAGAATTTACGACATCTAGGTTTTCAGCCAACTTCTTACGCTCTACAAATTCTGCTTCATATTTGATGTGGGTGGAAGCTACTTGCTGCATGAGCTTTGATCTCGGGCACCTTGTTGTTAACATGGCAAGATTGGCATACCTGAGATTTGCCAAGTCCATGTACTTCGTTAAGTCCAGGATTTGCAAGTCCCGGTTTTTAACTTCTGCTTGGTGGGTGAAGGCATAAGTGTCCAATATGGCCCTCCAATTAGTGTGTTGAGCACTGATGTTGTTGATTTGAGCCTTGGCCATATGGATATCTTTCTCTATGATTTGTTTGTACATCCCCACCTAATCACGAAAGTGCTCCTTCAGCTTCTCATTTCTTTTAGCCTCATTCTGCCATGGGCTTATTTCGATGGTTGATTTTTGGTGAATAGCGCGTACCTCCTCCATTGAGAGGGTTGAATTTTCTTGGGCTAAACAGCTCATATCTCAGTTGACCCGTATAAATTATTCTCATAATTGATGAAAGTATTCATCGAGAACATTCTTTTGTTTCTCCACAGAGGTTAACCAAAGGTTATTTGCAACCAACTACTTATTCTCTTCTTCTAAGGCCCTAAGTGCCTAAAGATGCGCATGAGTTTGCTCTTGTGCTGCGGAGGCATCCCAAATGGCCGTCTGGTTTTCTCCTACCACCTTCTTATTTTCTATGATCAGCTTTGTTAATTGCTCGGTTCTAAAGTTATTCAGCTGGTCTGCGGGAACAAATTGTACAGGATCCCGCTGTGCTACTTGTAATGCTATGAGCTACTCTTGTAGTTTCTGCACTTCAGCTTCAGCATTCTCGACCCTTACTTCGGATATGACTAGCTTTCCCTTTGTGGAAATGAGGTTTGATTGAATTGCCGTAACATCCTGAGGGATGTCAAACAGAGACGTCATTACTTGTCCTATTTGAAGCAATCTGTCAAGTACATCCTCATGTTCCGTAGGAGTCATTGAGGTTCTAGCAAGAGTTTGAGCATCTCGTGCTCTTGAGAGATTTGTCGGTGGCACAATAGGTACATTAAAGGATTCCTTGATGTAATCAACAACCACTTTAGCAGCTCTCGTGGCAGTTTGGTGTTGCATGAACACCATAGTGGACCCTTCACCAGTCTCTAACTGCACCTGAAAAGATGCCGCATTTCTAGAGATCTGTTGTGACTATTTGCTTTCCCCTCCTCCTGTTTGAATGGATAATTCACCCCTTGTGCGATCTAACGAAATAGTAGGCTGATTGGCATCATCGATGACACGAAAGAGATTTTTGTCATCACGACTTCCCCAACTAACCATCTCAATGATGGCCCTTAGATGGCTCATCGACGGTCTGTAGTCTTGTAGCGGTGGCTAATCCTAGCTTATGCTTAGCCCTGCTTCTTGTTGTTGGTTGGGACCCATGGCTAGAGGTTGGTTGGGTCCTGCAAGTTGAGTTGTAGGTGGTCTAGTCATCTATTCTTCTTCTTCTTTGGGTCTGAGCCCTTCGCCAGTGCTCTTTCTTGGAGCTGGTGCCTTTAGTAATTCAACATAAGAAGCATTCTAGGCTTTTTGGAGGACTTCATTTGTGTATCCCTGAATACTAGCCCATCGGCACAGTTTTCTGATAAGGCAGGGAAAAGGCAGCGCCATCTTCCCTAACTTCTGTTCTTCAAATCGCCTTAGGATCTCCGTCAAATATAGATGGGGAAGGTTAGCGTTAACCTTTCCCATCAACATTGCACATCCTCTTGCCACATATGTAGATATTCTTTTCAAACCTTTTGTGGAGAAGAGGTGATAGGTTTCAATTTTAAAGTAAACTCGTTCTTCCGTCGTCAGCTCAACAAAAGCTTTATCTTTGCCAAAGCCTTCTCTAACCAATCCTTTCGCACATCAGGGTCCAATTGGGTAGATAACTGAGCAACATGGGGGCCTGTATTCAGAAGGTTTAACACTTCAAAAATTGCCTATGTAGAAAAGTCTACTGTCGCACCATAAATGTTAACTGTGGTGCCTTGCTCCTTATTGTGCAAGAACTGGTATGTTTCTCGTAAGTACTAGACATCGTTTTCAGACAGGACAGGCCATAAGGGAGATCCTTTGAGGTGATCCCTAATAGCCTTAGGAGTGAACTCTACAAAAGATTTGAAGTTTAGCTCCACAATCATGGCAGCAAATGTGGACTTCTTACGGATAGCCTGAACACACTCTGAGGGCAACGTAAGTTGTTGTCCCGGTTCAGGCACAACAGCAGCTCCACCTTCTGCTTACACAGACTGTCTGGTAGGAGGTTCATCTTGATGGATGCTGAATGATTGCACCTCTTATTTTGCATGTTGTCTGGTAAGACCTTGTCTTCTACCTCTCTGAGGTTGTTTCTCTCCACCTTGGACAGAACCCTCCTGTCGTGCACATTTTGGGGCCATCTGCAATCACACGAGTCAAGCGTTAGTAAGCTTGGTTTTAAAGTCAAGTTATACCTTACTGCTTGCCTTAATTAAATATCTTATATTATAACGAGTGATTGTGCCCAAAAATTATAATAATGGGTCCTATGACTTAGGTGGTTCCCATTTTTAATCTCCTGGTATACGTAAGGTCATATGATTTTTGGCACAATTATTTTAAGTGTTAATTTAATTACCCTAACTGATGTCCTTTGGACAATGAAAAATTTCAAAAAAGTTAAGCACTTTTCGGTAAGTGTCTCTCCCCCACGACTAAACTGAACACTCAGGGTTGAAGCAGGTTCAAATAGAATTAAAATTGGAGCACCAGTGTGCGAGATATGAGTGAAAAAGCAAGGGTTACGCAATCGCAAGTCGCAGAGAAAAAATTCAAAAACTCCCCTTGCGTAAATGAAAAATAATGCTAAGTGTTGAGGCCAGGGCTTCCTATTTATAGGAAAATAGGACGCGATATCACGTACGATGCATCGTGTACACGATATCATGTGGGAAGCGATATCGTGTACGCGATATCTCGTCCCAACTAATGTGAGATATATGAAAATACTGAATTTTAAATGATTTTTCTTGAAATCAATGTTAAAGATTGAGGACATTGGTAAGTATTAGGATGTTCAAGGGTAATTGCATTGATTCGAGAGGCACTCTTAATGATAATGATATGAATTTTAGCAATTAAAAATTTGGCGGTTACGAAAAAAGGGAATGTAATGGTACATTGGAACATGAAAAGTTATAGAGGGATAATATGAGGGAACAAGAACTATGAAAAATTAAGCTGAGGGTAAGAAATTGTGTGTTTGAACCAGAGAATTAGTGAAGATTACGAAAAAAAATTACAGAAGTGGGTCCTCCCCAGAACAGGTTTCAACCTAGAATGCCCTTGTGTAACCACACTTAAAGTGTCCATGGGCACTAGAAGGGTTAAATGTAATCTGCACTAACTCCACAAAACACACATATGTAAATATCACCGAAATGAGGTGAGAATTCTATGCTACATGGGATATGAGCTACAATTACATGAATAGTGAGATGAGACGAAGTAGAGAAGGGATCGTAGAGATTGGGACATGAGATGACTAACCAATGGCACAGTGAATCCTACTTGTAAAGCATGATTAATGTGTCATTGATCCATTGTTCCAAGATCAGGACCAAGTCCATCCTTCAATCAGTGGCATTGCATTGTGTCATCCCATGATCAGCAACTATGAGAGTACCATAACAAGAAGGCATATGATCACTTGGCATTTAGTACAAGGGAGGAGTGATTTTTGTTTTATGGCACTTCCTTTTTCTTTTCTTCTTTTTTTTTTCACTTTACTGAATCTAGAGAAGCTGCCAACCTTCAGGCATGGGTGCATGTATTTCTAGTGGGATCCCCTAGAACAACGTTTGATTTTTGAGTGCCCTTTTGATTACTCTTACTCCCATTTTCATTAGATCTACAAGGATCTTAGTACAACCACATTTCATGATAACTCCCATAGAGGTCACCAAAGAGAATCCACAAATCCCCTTGATGTCACACCCTAATCATTCCCTCTTGGTCCATCCTTCTTCATTCTGGGTACAATGAACACAAAATTAAATTTAAGTTTATAAATTTCAAGAATATCACTATACCCTTGAATAGAACCTCTTATTTATAGAGTGGATGAGTGGACGTAGTGGGCTCACTGTTCCAAATAATTGACTACTCATGACTTAATAACATAGAACACACCTCAACCAACGATCCACATGAGTGTGTTATTCATAGATGAGATTACTTAGGAAAACAAAAAAAGACAAACACACAAAAAGATAAAACAAAAAGTTGAAAAATGAAAAACTAGAAAATAAAAAGTTGTAAAATCAAAGAAAAATAAAAAGTGGTTATTAATCCTGCTTTTCTTTGAAATGGGGAGTATCCCCATAACTAATCCGTTGAGTATGGTGAGGATTAATAAAGGAAAGATAAAGATCCTTGCATGTTGGAGGTATTGGAACTCATCCATACTTATCCCATTGGGGTTCACACACTTGATTGGAATAAACATAACGGGGCACTTTATACAATGTAGTTCCCAGATAATGAGTTGACCCACTATGATATTCAGGACCGTTAGATGGTATGCAAGGATTAGGATGATGCCTCCCATGGTTATGTTCATTGGGCTATGTGGTTGTTGGAGTGTTAGTTGGTGGCCTTGATGAAGTTACATGAGGCGTTGGGTTCGAAGGTAAAGGTGCACCACAGGGTTGGACTTGTGTTGGGTTGGAAGGTGCAGTGGCTTGAGATTGTGTTGTCCCTTCCTACGGCCGTGTTTAAAGAAAGGATGCTTTTGATGTTGAGAAGGCTTTTCACTGCTATTAGCAGCAGTAGCACAAGTGTTGTTTATGGGTTGTTGCTCTGGCACAAACACCTTAGGAACAGTTGGTGGTATTGTGAAAGGAGGAAAATGATAAGAATGCTAAAAGTTAGAAGGAATATAAGGTGCACAAGGTGGTGGTTGTGTTGGAGGCATGGGTGGATAGTATTGTGGTGAGATAAAGTGCATTGGCTCAAATGAAGAAATAGGATGTTGAATGTGATAAGCATTTGTTTTCGCAAAGTATGAAGGATGCCTCTAGTCTTAGGGTGGATTCCCCCATGACTGGGATTGTTTCCATTGTGGTCAGACATAGTATCTCTATACGAACTCTGGATGTAATGTATTTCCCCAATGCTCATGTAGATGTAACAATATTGGGCATTGGCCCTTGGGGTGATCATACAAGCATATGTTGCATTCATATGTATGGTTAGCAGTTAAGAACTTATTCCCTTCATTCTTTCTTTTCGATTGTCCTTTGTTTTGTCCTGCTTCTTGGGCTGTCAAAACTCTATCTCCAATGATGTTGATATATTCTCCACACTTTTGATACATCCATTCCAACATCTTATTGATCTTTGCCTTGGCTCCTTCTAACGATTGTTGTATTGGCAAAGATGATGTTTCCACCTTGAGATTTCTTGATTTCTCCTTGTTATGATCATGGACCTTTGTTAAGTTGAGATTTTGGTCCCGTTGATGTTTTTCAACACTCTCCCATCTAGCTATTTCTCTTTCTTCTTTTGCTACCCGCTTAATAAGCTCTTGTATTTGATGGGTTCGTAGTTCGTATAATTGACTTTGGGCATAATTCCTAAGGTCTCTCTTGTTTTATTATGTAGCCCATCAATGATATGGTACATTAGCCTTTCCTCAGAAAACCCATGGCTTGGACAGTTGTTTAATAGTGCATAATATCTTTCTAAGGCCATGTTCAAGGATTCATGTTTTGCTTGTTTCCATCCTTGTATTTGTTTCCTCAAGGCTGACACTCTTGCGTAGGTTTGATATTTTTCATTAAAGACTTCTACCATTGTTGACCAGCATCGTATTGAATTTGGTTTTAACGATCTATACCATACTTTTTCTTGGTCAACGAGTGTCATGGGAAAGAGCTTAACTTTTTGCCACCCATTATCAATGTTGTTCCATGTGCAGGCATTGTAGAAGGCTTGTAAATGTTGATGTAGATCTAATTCATAGTCTCTTGAAAATTTAGGAAAGTTGTTTAAATCGAGCTTGGGTAGTCGGCTCTCTTTACGATGCCTACGTGAGATTCCAAAAACCTCTTCTATTTGTGTTAGGCTTATAGTGGCCAGTGGAGGTTCATCATCATCGAGTAAGATATGCCTTCGTGTATTGCAATGACGTTGTTTTCGTTCATGCTTATAAGAAACTCCCACTTCAGGTTGTATACTCCAATCTTCATCATCATATAGTTCGTTGGTTCTCCAATGAACTTCCTAAGTGTGGCATTATTATCGTCTTGTAGGAGAGGCATTGTTCTGTGTGAATTTATGTGACTTTTTATAATTACTTATTTTTAAGAGATATATCATTAACTTATTTACAACGACCTTGTATTATATAACTAATCTAAATAACTAGCACCATCCTCAGCAACGGCGCCAATGATGAGTGGCGAGGTACCCCTACACTCAACCATATGAAACGAGTGTCGCACGCGCGATCTAGTTGAATTGCGCAAATGGACTAGTTGTGGCACCTAGACAGTTATCCTTAGGTCATAGTTCGCTATCTTCCGACCTAGACTAGTATTATATTTGTCACGTATGGTTTAGTCCAGATGAGGTGTATGATGTGTTCCTAATTCTAACGCTACTCCTGAAGGCAGTGGAAAATAATATTAGCTAAGCTAACTAGGAAGAAAAGGGTAACAGAATCTAATTTATCCTACGTGCGATGAAAAATTGATTCCTTGATCAACTGTACACATCTTGGACCTCGTGCATGACTACCACTAGGATTACTAAGTGCAGATCCTAGCTACACCACTGGGCTACCAAGTAGTCACACTTAAATGCTCGAAATCAAGTCGTACTCGTTCCGCATTCTAGGAGTTTAAGGGTGAGAGAGAGAAAATAGTAAATAACATTAAAATAAATAAACAAAGTGATTGCTGCAATGATGAAGTAATATCGATCTTTATTTCTGATTATGTGCATGTCCAAGTATGTCACACTCAAATAAAGAATGCTATACAATTACATTCACTACACTGCGGGCAGACACAGGAAAATAAATCTATCTCTGGAGTGGCCAAACTTCTAGAGCTTTGCTACCTCTAATTCCTAACTAATAACTAATGATGAACAAGGGAGATATGCTTTTTATTTATAAACATTGTGGCAGACTGCGATATCGCGTACGCGATATTGTGGTCCATGCAATATCGCATCCCATCATAACCCCATGACTGAATAAAAAATCATCCTCAAGTTACCAAGAGAACAAGCTCTATTGATTACACAGTGGATAGGTATGGGATTATTAACTGGGAAAAAATAAAATGAAACCACAATGTGGGAAGAAAATACAACACACAAAATATATACAACTACAACTACAAAAATGTGGAACTCATGTAGTTCCTGGTGGCGATGGCTCCTCCATTGGTGTCTTCCCTTTGTGTTGTGCTTTAGGCTCCAAAGCTTGATGGCGTTGAAGTATGACCTAGAGCTTCTCCTCTTTGGTCTGAGGATCTTGTTTCATCCATGCTGATGTTTCGATGTTTGACGGAGTTGGAACTTCCCACAGATAGGGTAGTTGTGCGAACATATAATTGGCTTTGACATACCATGCCGTGAACACCTATCATTCCTCTTCATAGGCTCTGGCTTTATCTTTGTATTTATAAAGGTCTGTTAGCCATCTAGCCAAGTCGATTGCAATGTCTTTCTAGCCCTGGTAGCTTTCTTTCACCACCACAAGTTCAGAATTTGTGACATCTAGTTTTTCAGCTAGCTTCTTGCGCTCTGCAAATTCTGTTTCATATTTGATGTGGGTGGAAGGTACCTACTGCTCGAGGTCTGATCTCAGGCACCCTGTTGTTAACATGCTGAGATTGGCATGCCTGAGATTTGCCAACTCCATGTACTCTGTTAAGTCCTGGATCTGTAGGTCCCAGTTTTTAACTTCCGCTTGGTGGATGAAGGCATAAGTGTCCAATATGGCCTTCCAATCAGTGTGCTAAGCACTGATGTTATTGATTTGAGCCTTGGCCATATGGATCTCCTTCTCTAGGATTTTTTTGTACATCCCCACCTGATCACAGAAGTGCTCCTTCAGCTTCTCATGTTGTTTAGCTTCATTCTGCCACACACTTATTTTGATGGCTAATTTTTGGTGAATAGCGCGTACCTCCTCCATTGAGAGGGTTCGATTTTCTCGGGATAAATAGCTCACATATTGGTTGACCCATATAAATTTTTCTCGTAATGGAAGAAAGTGTTCATTGAGAACATTCTTTTGTTTCTCCACAGAGGTCAACCAAAGGTTATTTGCAACCAACTACTTATTCTCTTCTTCTAAGGCCTTGAGTGCCTTAAGATGCATGTGAGTTTGTGCTTGTGCTGTGGAGGCATCCAAAATGGCTGTCTCCTTTTCTCCTACCACCTTCTTATTTTCTGCAATCAGCTTTGTTAATTACTCGGTTCTAAAGTTATTCAGCTGGTTTGCGGGAAAAAATTATACAAGATCCGGCTGTGCTGCTTGTAATGCTATGAGTTGCTCTTGTAGTTTCTGCACTTTAGCTTCAGCATGCTCGGCCCTTACTTCGGATATGACCAGCTTCCCCTTTGTGGAAATGAGGTCTGATTGAATTGTTGTAACATCCTGAGGGATGTCAAACAGAGATGTCATTACTTGTCCTATTTGAACTAATATGTCAAGTACATCCTCATGTTCCACAGGAGTCATTAAGATTCTGACAAGAGTTTAAGCATCCTGTGCTCCTAAGAGATCTATCGGTGGCACAATAGGTACATTAAAGGATTCCTTGATGTGGTCAACGACCACTTCAGTAGCTCTGGTGGCATTTTGGTGTTGCATGACCACCATAGTGGACCCTTCACCAGTCTCTAACTGCACCTGAAAAGATGCTGCATTTCCAGAGATTTGTTGTGACCATCTGCTTTCCCCTCCTCCTGTTTGAATGGATAATTCACCCCTTGTGCGATCTAACGAAATAGTAGGCTGATCGGCATCATCGATGACATGAAAGAGATTTGTGTCATGACAACTTCCCCAACTAACAATCTCAGCGATGGCCCTTAGATGGCTCATCGATGGTCTGTAGTCTTGCAGTAGCGGCTGATCCTGGCTTTTGCTCGGCCCTGCTTCTTGTTGTTGGCTGGGACCCATGGCTAGNCGAGCAAAAGCCAGGATCAGCCGCTACTGCAAGACTACAGACCATCGATGAGCCATCTTAGGGCCATCGTCGAGACGGTTAGTTGGGGAAATCGTGATGACGCAAACCTCTTCCACNTTCCCATCAACACTGCACATTCTCTTCCTACATACGTAGATATTCTTTTCAAACCTTTTGTGGGGAAGAGGTGATATGTTCCAATTTTAATGTAAACTCTCTCTTCCATTGTTAGCTCACCAAAAGCTTTATCTTTGCCATAAGGTTTCTCTAACCAATCCTTTCGCACATCAGGGTCCAATCGGGTAGATAACTGAGCAACATGGGGGCCTGAATTCAGAAGGTTTAACACTTCCAAAATTGCCTATGCAGAAAATTCTATTGTCACACCACAAATGTCAACCGTGGTTCCTTGCTCCTTATTGTGCTAGAACTTGTACATTTTTCCTAAGTACTAGGCACCATTTTCAGAGAGGACAGGCCATAAGGGAGATCCTTTGAGGTGATCCCTAACAGCCTCAAGAGTGAACTCTACAAAAGATTTGACGTTTAGCTCCACAATCACCGCAGCAAATGTGGACTTCTTATGGATAGCTTGAACACACTCCGAGCATAACCTAAGTTGTTGTCCCAGTTCAGGCGCAGCAGCAGCTCCACCTTTTGCCTACCCGGACCATCTGGTAGGAGGTTCATCTTGATGGATGCTAAATGATTGCATCTCCTATTCTGCATGTTATCCTGTAGGACCTTGTCTTCTACCTCTCCGAGGTTGTTTCGCTCCACCTTGGATAGGACCCTCTTGTTGTGCATGTTTCGGGGCCATCTGCAATCACACAGGTCAAGCGTTAGTAAGCTTGGTTTTAAAGTCAAGTTATACCTTAATGCTTGCCTTCATTAAAGATCTTATGTTATAATGTGTGATTGTGTCCGAAAATTATAATAATGGGTCCTATGACTTAGGTGGTTCCCATTTTTAATCTCTTGGTATACTTAAGGTCATATGATTTTTGGCACAATTATTCTAAGTGTTAATTTAATTACCCTAACTGATGTCCTTTGGACGATGAGAAATTTCAAAAATTTTAAGCACTTTTCAGTAAGTGTCTCTCCCCCACAAATAAATTGAACACTCCGGGTTCAAGCAGGTTGAAATGGAATTAAAATCGGAGTACCAGTGTGCAAGATATGAGTGAAAAAGCAAGGGTCACGCAATCACAAGTCGCAGAGAAAAAATTCAAAAACTCCCCTTCCGTAAATGAAAAATAATGCTAAGTGTTGCAGCAGGGGCTTCCTATTTATAGGAAAATAGGACACGATATCACGTACGATGCATCGCGTACACGATATCATGTGGGATGCGATATCACATACTTGATATCTCGTCCCAACTAATGTGAGACATATGAAAATACTGAATTTTAAATGATTTTTCTTGAAATCAATGTTAAAGATTGAGGAGATTGGCAAGTATTAAGATGTTCAAGGGTAATTGCATTGATTCAAGAGGCACTCTTAATGATAATGATGTGAATTTTAGCAATTAAAAATTTGGCGGTTACGAAAAAAGGGAATGTAATGGTACATTGGAACGTGAAAAGTTATAGAGGGATAATATGAGGGAAAGAGAACTATGAAAAATTAAGCTGAGGGTAAGAAATTGTGTGTTTGAACTAGAGAATTAGTGTACATTACGAACAAATATTACACAAGTGGGTCCTCCCCAAAGCAGGTTTCAACCTAGAATGCCCTTGTGTAACCACACTTAAAGTGTCCATGGGCACTAGAAGGGTTAAATGTAATCTGCACTAACTCCACAAAACACACATATGTAAATATCACAGAAATGAGGTGAGAATTCTATGCTACATGGGACACGGGCTACAATTACATGAATAGTGAGATGAGACGAAGTAGAGAAGGGATCATAGAGATTGGCACATGAGGTGACTAACCAATGGCACAGTGAAACCTACGTGTAAAGCATGATTAATGTGTCATTGATCCATCATTCCAAGATCAGGACCAAGTCCATCCTTCAATCAGTGGCATCACATTGTGTGATCCCATGATGAGAAACTATGAGAGTACCATAACAACAAGGCATACAATCACTTGGCGTTTAGTACAAGGGTGGAGTGATTTTTTTATGGCACTTCCTTTTTCTTTTTTTTTTTCACTGAATCCAAAGAAGTTGCCAACCTTCAGGCATGGGTGCATGTCTTTCCAGTGGGACCCTCTAGAACAACGTTTGATTTTTGAGTGCCCTTTTGATTACACTTACTCCCATTTTCATTAGATCTACAAGGATCTTAGTACACCCACATTGCATGATAACTCCCACAGAGGTCATCAAAGAGAATCCACAAATCCCTTTGATGTTACATCCTAATCATTCCCTCTTGGTCCATCCTCCTTCATTTTGGGTACAATGAACACAAAATTAAATTTAAGTTTAGAAATTTCAAGAATATCATTGTACCCTTGAACAGAACCTCTTATTTATAGAGTGGATGAGTGGATGTAGTGGGCTCACTGTTCCAAATAATTGACTACTCATGACTTAATAACTTAGAACACACCTCAACCAACGATCCACGAGTGTTTTATTCATAGATGAGATTACTTACAAAACTGGAAAAAGACAAACACACAAACACACAAACACACAAAAAGATAAAATAAAAAGTTGAAAAATGAAAAACTAGAAAATAAAAAGTTGTAAAATCAAAGAACAATAAAAAGTGGTTATTAATCCTGCTTGTCTTTGAAATGGGGGGTATCCCCATAACTAATCGGTTGAGTATGGTGAGGATTAATAAAGGAAAGATAAAGATCCTTGCATGTTGTAGGTATTGGAACTAGTCCATACTTATCCCACTGGGGTTCACACACTTGATTGGAATAAACATAGTAGGGAACTTTATACGATGTAGTAGTTCTCAGATAATGAGTTGACCCACTATGATATTCAGGACCGTTAGATGGTATGCAAGGATTAGGATGATGCCTCCCATGGTTGTGTTCATTGGGCTGTGTGGTTGTTGGAGTGTTAGTTGGTGGCCTTGATGAAGTTACATGAGGTGTTGGGTTCGAAGGTAAAGGTGCACCACAGGGTTGGACTTGTGATGGGTTGGAAGCTACAGTGGCCTCGGGATTGTGTTGTCCCTTCCTACAACTGTGTTTAAAGAAAGGATGCTTTTAATGTTGAGAAGGCTTTTCACTGTTGTTAGCAGTAGTAGCACAAGTGTTGTTCGTGGGTTGTTGCTGTGGCACAAACACCTTAGGAATAGTTGGTGGTACTGTGGAAGGAGGAAAAGGATAAGAATGCTAAAAGTTAGGAGGAATATAAGGTGCACAAGGTGGTGGTTATGTTGGAGGCATGGGTGGATAGTATTGTGGTGAGATAAAGTGCATTGTCTCAAACGAAGAAACATGATGTTAAACGTGATAAGCATTTGGCTTCTGAAAGTATGAAGGGTGCCTCCAATCTAAGGGTGGATTCCCCCATGATTGGGATTGTTGCCATTGTGGTCGAACACAGTATCTCTGTATGAACTCTGGATGTAACATATTTTTCCAATGCTCATGTAGATGTAACAATATTGGGCATTGGCCCTTGGGGTGATCATATAGGCATATGTTGCATTCATATGTATCGTTAGCAGTTAAGAACTTATTCCCTTCATTCTTTCTTTCTGATTGTCTATTGTTTTGTCTTGCTTCTTGGGTTGTCAAAACTCTATCTCCAATGATGTTGATATATTCTCCACACTTTTGATACATCCATTCCAACATCTTATTGATCTTGTCCTCGACTCCTTCTAACGATTGTTGTATTGACAAAGATGATGTTTCCACCTTGAGATTTCTTAATTTCTCCTTGTTATGATCATGGACCTTTGTTAAGTTGAGATTTTGGTCCCATTGATGTTTTTCAACACTCTCCCATCTAGCTATTTCTCCTTCTTTAGCTACCCACTTAATAAGCTCTTGGATTTGATGGGTTTGTAGTTCGTATAATTGACATTGGGCATACGTTTCTAAGCTCTCTCTTGTTTCATTATGTAGCCCATCAATAATATGGTACATTAGCCTTTCCTCGAAAAACCCATGGCATGGACAGTTGTTTAATAGTGCATAATATCTTTCTAAGGCCATGTCCAAGGGTTCATGTTTTGCTTGTTTCCATTCTTAGATTTGTTTCCTCAAGGTTGATACTATTGCATAGGTTTGATATTTTTCATTAAAGACTTCTACCATTGTTGACCAGGGTCGTATTGAATTTGGTTTTAACGATCTATACCATACTTTAGCTTGGTCAACGAGTGTCATGGGAAAGAGCTTAAGTTTTTGCCACCCATTATCAATGTTGTTCCATGTGTAAGCATTGTAGGAGGCTTGTAAATGTTGATGCAAATCTAAGTCATAGCCTCCTGAAAATTTAGGAAAGTTTTTTAAATCGAGCTTGGGTAGTCGGCTCTCTTTACGATGCCTATGTGAGATTCGAACAACTTCTTGTATTTGCATTAGGCTTGTAGTGGTCAGTGGAGGTTCATCGTCATCGGGTAAGTCATACCTTCGTGTGTTGTGATGACGTTGTTTTTGTTCATGCTTATAAGAAACTCCCACTTTAGGTTGTATACTCCAATCTTCATCGTCATATAGTTCATTGGTTCTCCAATGAACTGCCTAACCAAGTGTGGCATTATTATCGTCTTGTAGGAGAGCCATTGTTGTGTGTGAATTTATGTGACTTTTTATAATTAATTCTTTTTAAGAGATATATCGTTAAGTTCTTTACAGTGACCTTGTATGATATAACTAATCTAGATAACTAGCACCATCCCTGGCAACAGTGTCAATGATGAGTGGCAAGGTACCCCTACACTCAACCATACGAAACGAGTGTCGCATTCACGATCCGGTTGAACTGCGAAGATGGACTAGTTGTGGCACCTAGACAGTTATGCTTACGTCGTAGTTCGATGTCTTCCCACCTGGACTAGTATTATATTTGTCAGTTATGGTTTAGTCCAGATGAGATGTATGATGTGTTCCTAATTCTAACGCTACTCCTAAAGGCAATGAAAAATAATATTAGCTAAGCTAACTAGGAGGAAAAGTGTAAGAGAATCTAATCTAGCCTAAGTGCGACAAGCAACCAATTCCTTGATCAATTGTACACATCTTGGACCTCGTGCATGACTACCGCTAGGATTACCAAGTGCAAATCCTAGGTACGCCACTAGGCTACCAAGTAGTCACACCTAAATTCTTAAAATCAAGTCCTACTCATTCCGTGTTCTAGGATTTTAAGGGTGAGAGAGAGAAAATAGTAAATAACATTAAAATAAATAAAAAAAGTGACTGCTGCAATGATGAAGTAATCTTGATCTTTATTGTCGGTTATGTGCGTGTCCAAGTATGTCACACTCGAATAAAGAATATCGTACAATTACATTCACCACACTACGGGCAGACATAAGAAAATAAATCTATCTCTAGAGTGGCTAAACTACCAAAGCTTCACTACTTCTAATTCCTAACTAATAACTAATAATGAACAAGGGAGAGTTGCTTCTTATTTATAGACATTGTGGTAGACTGCGATATTGTGTACGCGATATCGTAGGTGGATGTGATATCGCGACGGACGCGATATCGTGGGTGGATGCGATATCACGACGGACGCGATATTGTGGTCCATGTGATATCACATCCCATCAAGGAGGTAGTAGGAGAATGGTGCTAGATTGTTCTCCTCTCATGAATCTTGTAAGTTTCCTTGTAGGGCTTAGTAGGATCCCTTGGCTTAGAGTCCCGATTGTATCTTGAGTCGGTAGCCTTCCCCTTGTGCATCTCTACTAGAGTAGAGTGAAGTTGAGCTTTGATAGGTTCTTCTAGTCTAATGATAGGTTTCTTTAATGGCTCCTCATGGTTTTGGTGGAGTTGTTTCAAAATGAACTGATCAACATCAAGCTCTTCTATGACAACAAATGTGTTGGCTTGCTTCCCTTTGGTATGAGCATGCTTAATTCTCATAGTAGCATTTTTTTTATCCACTCCCTTATAGGTTCGTAGGGTCTAGTCATGTGTTGAGTCACATGCTACCCTTCTTGAATCTAGTCCAAGTGAATTCCCCTTAGTGTAGTTTTTAGCATGATTAATGCTACATTTTTGAGAGGTAGAACTATGTTGCCTTTCATATCTCTCCACCTCATTTATCTATCCTGATGGAATATGAATGTGAAGTCTGGATAATATGAACCAATGTAAGCATAAGTAATTTGTGTCTGCATTGGAATTCCCTAATCTCCTTCATCAGCAATTCTATCACTACTCCTTCTTGTATCCTTGGTAGGTGATGACTGATCATTATGTGAAGCCATGTTATCATTTTCTAATGGTTTATGTTAAGTGTGCTTTATATTAAGGTTTTGAAGGTTAGACTTAGGTTCTAATACAACGAACTTTGGAAAATTAATTACTTAGTATAACATTGACTTATCCCTGGCAACGACGCCAATGATGAGTGGTGGAGTATTCAACACC
The DNA here is from genome assembly GCA_015680685.1 of Gnetum montanum. Taxonomy (NCBI): domain Eukaryota; kingdom Viridiplantae; phylum Streptophyta; class Gnetopsida; order Gnetales; family Gnetaceae; genus Gnetum; species Gnetum montanum. Next base: position 24,312 of record MNCI01027654.1, read on the forward strand.
CAACCATATGAGATATGAGTGTTCACGCATAATCTTGGTCAAACTCCACAAATAAGGCAATGTGATTATACTAGTAATTAATTAGCATTCGTGATTGTTGTCTTTTCACATGAGTTAGTAAAATCAATGCATATGGTTTAAGTCACTATGAGGAATATGATATTAATGTTGTATTGACCATTGTTCTCCTAATAAACATGAAGTGAAGGTAAAAGTCTCTAAATCTAAGTAACAGTGAAACAAATCTTAAATAGCCTATGTGATGAGTAGCCTATCTTAATCTTTTGGTCACACCTTGGACTTCATGCAACTCTACTAGGATTACCAAGTATTACACTACTGGGTGTACAAATTGATAGTACTACTGGGTGTACGAATTGATAGTACTACTAGGTTATCAAGTAGTTATACTTATGTGCTTGAGATCAGTTGTATCCATTCTGCTTAATGATATTAAAAGGAAATTGCAAGAAATCATAAACATTAACTATGAAAATAGGACAAATAGTAAACTAATTAAAAACATAAATAAAACAAAGTGTTGTTGCAATGATGGAAAATAGTCTCAATGTTTATTTTTGATCATGTAATTTGTCCAAGTACATCACACTTGAATAAAGACTTTGTTCAATCACTTAACATCACATTGAAGGCATACACTTCTAAGTACTGAATTCAAGAAAAAAAACTGAAAAAGTTCTACTACTAAGCTATCAAATCTACTACAGATCTGTGCATCCAAGTGTTGCTTATATATGTTGGCACACATCATGTGATATTGTTTATACGATAACATATCTATGACATCATAGATACAATATCATAACTATGATATCATTGGCTTAAAATTTTTAGATTTATCAAAGAGGTACCAAATAAATTGAGGGTACCTATTGATGAATCTATATTAGAAGGTATGGATTCTACTTGTTGGGAAAAGGAGTCATAGGATTATAAAAGGAAAAATAATTAACCTATCAGAGATTGGGATTGATGAAATTCAGGTTTAAGAGAAAATTTAAACAATCTAGTTAGATGTAAGAAACCATTATGAGGTTAAAATTTCTAAGACAAGGTAATAAGAATGTTAAAGAATTCTACATTGAATTTTGTGATCTAGTCCATCACGCTAAGGTAAACTGGAAAGAGTATGAACAGGCTTCAATATTTTTAGGATGTATTGAAATGACATACTAGTAGGAGTTGTCCTTTTATGAGCCACAATATCTTGATGAAGCTTATAATTTGACACTCAAGGCTAGGAAGAAATTAGGAGGATTTGGAAATAGGAACAAACAAATGTTCAAGGGAAAGGAGAAGGGATCTAGATTTTAGAAAGGATCCAAGTTCAAATCTTAAGACAAGGAGGACAACCAAACCAAGAAGATTGAAAGAGGTGATGAGAAAAGAAAACTCAAGAAGGATCAAGGCAAGGAACGCAAAGTTCAAATGTGGAGAATGGGGATACAAGCAATGAGAATGTCTATGTCACAAGGCAACCAAGGACAAAGATGTGCAAACCATGGAGGTGGAAGAAACATCAAACCAAGTTCTTTAGAGAGGCAATCATAATACTCCAAAAATTAAGGATGTTTGTGAATTAAATTCTTATGCATTTATGGGGAATGTAAATAAAGGAGATCATCTTAAGAGAAAACTATTTTTTTTGAATTAGTGTTAGATGTTTGCTTAGTGGGGAATGGATTCATGTTTTGATTGACTGGGGAGCCTAAGAAAATATTATTTCTTCTAGGATAGTTGCTAGATTTGATTTGGTAACTAATCTTTATTAGAGATCATATAAGGTGCATTGATTGTTTAGAGATTTTTCGTAAGAAGTGGGATTTAAAATTAGAAGTTTTCATGATGTTGTGAAATGTGATGTGCTTCCAATAGATTGTGTTTATGTAATTCTTGGTAGACCTTGGAAGTTTGATGATGGTGCTCAATTTGATAGAGCAAGAAATGTGTGGAGTGTAGCTAGATTTGATGGAGTCCATGAGTTAATTCCCATGATAGTTTTGTAGAGGCTAAAACATTCGGTGGTAGAGGGCCAAAAATTCAATGCTCAGTAGTTTAACCTCAGATCCAATGGACCTTGAAAAAGGATCCGAAGCATCTCAAATGGTTTGATAGATTGCTTAAAGAATTAGTGGGTTTGTTAGCAAGTGTTAAATACGTATGAAAGATGAAATTCCTAGTGTAGTTGACATTTCGACCACCCAAATATACATCTTAGGAAACTTCAACATATAGAGATTTTTTTGCCAATGTTGATAGGATATTTAGGCTATTTTCTCAGCATATAAGCTACCAACGTTTTGGCTTTTGTGACCAAAGGTTTGGTAGAATATTTACATTTTTAACCTCTATACGCCAGCTTGAATGAGACTTTTAGCTTGTAAGCTATAAATTACTTCTTTGTACATAAAAACTGTTCAAACTAAGCTAGAGAAAAAGCCATGAGGTGGTATTTTTAATGGGAAAATGAGCAATTATTTTTGCCTTTGAAATTTCCAATAAATTACAATGTAAATACTTTGGCGAATAGGCTACATATGCAAATGAAAATTTTCTATGAAACACCATTGCAAGTTCATCACCAACGCTCCCTCTCTATACTTGATCTATAGTTGAATCATACTAATGAGTGCTCACAATGGTGAAATTAGGTCATTGGTGAATGTTATGAGTTTGTGGTGAGATAGAGGTCATATTGGTTATCACGGGGTTAACGAGGAATTCTAAATGTTGACATCATGGCCATGATGTGATGTTAACATGTCTCACCCAAGAAGTCTTCATGCTTGGCTACTTGAAGTGCTGGCTACCTAATGATGTCTTCGGGGAGCCAACACTCCATTCTTAGGCTTCTTAGGTTTAATTTTTTTTCTCACTTGAATGAGCTATGTTACATGTATTGAACTTGATTTTCATTTTCTCACCAAATGAGATGTGTTATAGTTGGCCCACTAGATTTCTTCCTTCTCACCAAATGAGATGTGTTACATTTAATGAACTATATTAATGATGCATATCGAAGGAGATGTCACAAGGCCATGGTGTGTGAATGTTGAACATATGTTTTCTGTTGTTAACAAGGTAAGGAAGGCCATAATTTAGCTATGGGAATATGGCTCAGGGGGGTTAATGGAGGTGATGTGAGGTAAACACTATTGGTGTAGTAAAACAAGCTAATTGAATCTTGTGTGTTAAGGTTGCATGGTAACTTACTGTTGTGATAAGTTGTACCTTTGCAGTGACTTAAGGCCCATCCTCAAGAGGACAAGAAACAACTCAAATAGTGCATGTGATTACAATATATTTACATGAGGCTAGAATGGGACAACAAGCAAACATAAGCTATCATTAGTTACATTAGGTAGAAGATGAGAAATTTATCTTTTTATTTCATAGACTTGTGCAAAGTTTACAGCTCTTTATAACACCAAAAGCAGTTATAAGAGGCTACACCAGCTTACTTGTTATAGACTACAATAGTTGACAATGTTGATCATTCACCTGAACTTGTGAAGAAAAGATCAACCACAGTAAAAGCATACATGTGAATGGTAGATGTAATCAAGGGTTGTGCAATGGCTTTAATGTTTCCTTTCAAGGGTTTAATGATGTCTTCAGTAAGCTTAAGTTTTGGCGAGGAACCTAGTTTCATGCATTTTCTTCTCACCATTGTGGTTTAGATGGCAATTTCAACCAAGGATCCCTCATGATATCTCTGGCTTGAAGGTCAACGGTAATTAGGCTACTTTAGATATTAAGGCCACATGGTAGAATGCTTTTGAGGCTTAAGGTCTATATATTCAAGGTCCACTTAGTCTAGGAACATCACAAGAAGGGTCAATTTAGGCTTTAAGGCTAGTTGAATCTACTTCTTCATCTTCATAGCTTAACTCTGCATGTTGACATAAGCACATCAAGTGGAATTTGTATGATAAAATTGTTAAATAACACAAAATATTGTAATAACTATGCAAAATAAGGTCAAAACAAAGTAAACCCAAGCTAAACAAGGCAAAACAAGGTAAAATAAGATAATAACAAAGTAAAAATAAAGATAAAACAAAATAAGTATGGTAAAGAAAGTTAAACAAGAAAAAATAGTATTAATTAATTAAATTTAATATTTTATTAATATTATTATTATAGTTTTAGTCATTTTGTATACACAATATGCAAAAATATAATAAAATAGGCTACAAATCCTCAAAATTAGGAAAAAGCAAGCTATAAATTGTTAAAATTAAGCAAAGTAGACTTTAAATTGCTAAATTAATGGGTTTTCATGGTCAAATCAATTTGAAAAATTAAAAGGATTACTATTCCCTATCGTGTAGAGGCCATGGTTAATTTTAGGTCTACATTCAATATATCATGTAAATTAAAATAGTAATTTTTTATGCATTCTCATGTATGCTCTTTTGTATGCTATCATAGTGTACATATGTTGGGTTTTTAATATGTAAAATTAAAATATTAATTTTGTATGCATACACTCTTTCGTACACTATCATAGTGTACATAACTTGAAATTAGAATAGTAATTTTTTTGTATGCTCTTTCACATGCTACCATAGTGTACTTAAGTCAGGTTTTTAATATGTAACTTAAAATGGCATTTTTCTAAATATGTTTCCATGTACACTCTTTGGTCTTGGTTTTTTTTAATGTATGAATTAAAATAGTAATTTTATGCATCCTTAAGTATGCTCTTGAGTACACTTTCATAGCGTACTTATCTTATTATTTTTTTGTGTTTGTAGTAGGATCTCTTTTAGCTGTTGTTAGCTTTTGTGAAAATGTTGAGCAAAGGGTTTCACATTTTGCATCTAAGGGAAGGGTAGACGATGCTATGTGAGTAGTGCATATGGTGGTGGGAGGATTTCCCATAGCTTAATGGCTTAGGTAGAGTAGATGATGCATCTAGTGATAGGGCAGGGGCAAGGGCAGGCATTGTGTATGGTGGGATGAAAGGCACACATAGTAGAAGAGAGATCACTCTAAAGGCTATTCTAATTATGTTTGGATGCAAGAACAAATGTATATTGTAATTTTTTATACTCGTGTTGTGTCATTGTAACTTGAAATTTCTTATTTGTGACCCATGTGTGATGCAACTCTCTCTTTTTATCAGGATTACATGATGCCCCTCACACATGGGTGAGTTCATTCATCTTTAACTACCAAATGAACTAGTATGGATAGCCCATCTAATAGATTATTTAAGCTCATCCCACAACTCACGAGGTTGAGTGCACTTGAAAGGTTGAGCCAAGTTCCATAGACAAGGAAAAGTAGAGGAGCACCAAAAAATTACATGAAGAAGAAAAGTAGAGGGTGGGAGTAAATTGTGGGGTGTATATAATTTTTTAAGTTTAATTTTGTATCAGTGAATCATGCTATGATGTGACTAAAGCTCATGTAATTTATTCTTCATTTGTAGATAACTACGAAATAAGTCTGAATAGACAAATAATTAAATGATATAAAAGAGCTAAATTTACCTCATATAAGTTTCTCATATGTGGTGGAAATGAATGTTGAAAGATGATAGCCAAAGATTCATTGAGAGTTTTGGTGGCCTATACATAGGAGCTCCCCTCTTTTTTTATTATCATATGATGCGATTATAGCTTTTGTTATAGACATTCTTGGTTATAAGTTAAGATTTTTGGGTTTTTAATGTTTCATATTTCTAGTGTGTTTTATGTTTTTCTAGTAAAAAGGATATGGATTGATACTAAATAAGGTGTTTAAGATAAAAATGTGAAATGTAATGATGTAAATGAGTTATAATTTTTAAAGCAAAAAACTACACCTAATGTAAGGAAATAAACAAGGAACAAGTTACCAATAAATGGGATAGAAGGGGAGGCCACAAATTCACCAATTTTAGGCCTTGGCAAGCTATTATATTGCTAGGTTTAGGCCTTGATGGACTATTATGTTGCTATTTGTAGGCCTTGGCAAGCCATTATGTTGCTAATTTTAGGCCTCAACAGGCTATTATGTTGCCAGTTTTAGGCCTTGATGGGTTGTTATGTTACCAATTTTAGGGCTTGATGGGCCATTGTTGCTCTCACGTAGCAAGCATGAGAAATTTTTAAAGAAAATACACAAACAAGATAGACATAGAAGCATGATATAAAGTCACATAGGTAAATAAGTGATTGTTAACAAAGGAAGGGATAAGATGTTTACTATGAATTTGTTATTTGATCTTTGATAGATCAAAGAATCCTTTTTGTATAATTCTATGCTGAATATCTTTCTTGTTTAACATGACATGTTGTAGGAATTTTCGTTGGTCATCCCATGATGCTAAGTTGGTATCGCTAGCATCATTGTTATTCTTGTTTTTGGCCCCAATTTGGGTATTAGGAGTTTCTTCTTAAACTCCACCTCCAAACCTCAATTAATGTTGACATAGTTAACCAATGACAATGTTACATTGTCTTCACGAATGACAATTTCACCATCCCGTATGGTAGGTGAACCTCTTGATGTATAGGAGATGATATTGCTTGAAGTTTTGCTAACCATGACCTCCCTAGGATCAAGTTGAAACATGGTGCTTCTTCAACCACTAAGAAGTTAGTGAACATGGGACATTGTTCTCTAGCTATGAAATCTAAGGAGACAGAACCTTGCACTTCTGCTTGTGACCCATTGTATGACTCTAGCATGGATGTAGAGGTTTGTTGAAAGTTCTTGGTTAATCCTAGTTTCTCAAAAATAGTATATGATATCATGTTGGTTGTCGCCCTATCATCCACATGAACATGATGAACCTTATACCTATCAACATGTATGGTAATGAGGAGAGGACTAGATATCACTTCTCTATTTTAAGAGTTAATCTTCATATTGCTATCATGAAATTTAAGGATGGGTTGATGCCCATTTTCCATAAGTAAAGCTTGCTCAATGACAGAGTGGATAGACTCTTTGTTGGTAGGCATGTATTTTCTCATAGGAATAGAAGTCAATAATTAAGCTAGTGTGTATCTATGAGTGGGAGAGGTCATGACTATGTCATATAGGTTCAATGATAGGTTCTTTTATTTGAGAGACCATTTGGCTTGTTTCATTGTTTCAAGGAAATTCTTTCCCTTGGCATGTGATGCTTTAGCCTTGGTGGTTTTAATTTCCTCTATCCTTTCTAGGATTTCTTGGCTTATGTTTTGATGCATATGCGTTGGTCCATGGGTGTAGCTAATCTTGGTGTAGGTTTTAATGGGTTAGCTTTCTTCCAAGCCTTTTTTTGTTGGTTACCTTCAGTGGACTTAGTTGTTATTTTGGAGATAGGTTGTTTTTGCCACATTTTCAGTGATGATCTCTTGCTAAATGGTGAGTTATTGGTTATTATAGGTAGGCTTTGATCACATGTTGTTGTAGGTTTGCCTATAGATGATAAAGGGACCCTAATAATGAATGGATTCCTTACTTTAAGTTGTGATATTGTTGCCACTAAAGGTGAAACATGTATGATGAAAGGTTTTTTAGGGGATAGTGGCAGTGCTACTATATGACAAAAGGGTCTCTAGGCTTTGTGTTTTGAGGCCAATGTGGTACCATGATGAAAAATGGTGCTCTAGGAGGGTTAGATATTTTGGTTTCTATGAATGAGGCTATAGTATAAGAGTTGTTATTGGTGCTTGGAGAGTTGGGATTATTCAACACTAGCTCTCCATAGTCAATCATCTTTTGGAGGTCATCCTTTAATTCTAGGAAAAAATTGGTATCATGACTAGCCATTTGATGATAATTGCAAAAGCTATCAAGTCAAAAGTACTTTGGTAGCCTCAGATCATCCTTGGTGGTTCTGATTGGGCTTCAAGTTATTTCATAAAGATGATCATGCCTTGTATGAGCTTCCTTAGACAATTTCTTATGTTGTATATAGTTGTTTTTAAGAAACTATTCTAAAAGCTTAGAGGGCTTCATAGGCAACCTAGTGTACTTCGATGTATCCTTTCACTCAAAATTTCATCTTGATTGATTTGGAGCATATGAAGTGGATGGTTGAGACATGTTGGAAGATGTGTCATGTGATGGTGATCCTTGCCTTTCTACTTACTTTGTATCCTTGGACACTGCAATCATGGTTGTTTCTTCTTACTTAATTCTCTTCCTATTCCTCCTTGTGTGTTGGTTTTTATAGGCCACATAGGCTAGGTCATTACTAGTCTTAGATGCTTCTTTAATTTTTTTTAGTTTGCAAAAAGGCTTATCTTAGTGATTAGGGCTCTAAGTAATAGAGCTTTAACTTGATAAAGTCATTTATTGCTCCCTTATAGATGGCCATGAGGTGGGTTTTAGAGATAGATTCTAGAATCTCATTGAGTATTGAATTCCATCTTTGAATGAACCTTTGGACGAGTTCAAGTGGCCCCTGTCTTACCTTCATTAGTTGGTCTAATGTGGTATCTAGATTCAAGTTGTATATGAATTGGTTAACAAACTAGTTTATTAAGCCATCAAGGGAAGAGATGAAACTTATAAGTAAGGTTCAATACTAGCCTAAAGCCTTTCCCTTGAGGGACATAGGAAAAATTTGCAATATTGTATGAAGATAGGCTTGAAATAGGAGACACTCAAACTAGAAGGTGATTAGATGTACGCTAGGATCTCCTTCACCATTGTATTTGGTGAAGTTTGGTATAGGCATGGCTACAGGTAATGTTATTTGAGAAACAATGGGGATTATGGGATCATCTTAGTAGGAGTCTATAACCTTGACATTTGATTTGCACTAGCTTTGAGCTTCTAAAACTCATTGGTGAGGTCTTGGATCATTTGGAAGGCCTAATCTAAGCCTTGATGCATCCTTGTAGGCTATGGTATTTGTATTGATGGCTAAGGTGGAAGTTAGGTAGTCTAAGGCTATGTAATTTGCATCAGTATGGATTGAAGAGGTTGTGTGACCATCATTGTAGGTGGGTTGAACAAGGAGAAAGAGGTTTGAGTTGGGATCTAAGGGATAAAGGGAGAAAAGGGAATGTAAGAAGCTTGCAAAGTTTGAGGTCTTGAAGAAGGACCTACTGATATGAAAAAATGATGAGCTGTGGTAGACACCATCGATGATGGTTAAGTTGTAAAAGGCATTGAAGAAAATAGGGACATGGAGTGAGACACTGGCTGAGATTGGCATGCTGCAACAATTGGTGTTGGTCCAAACATGGTAGGATACAAAGGGGAAGCCTAAGGAACTTGATGCACAGGGATCATTGGAGGTGCAAAGCTAGTAATGGTTGTTTGGGGAGTCGATTGTTGGAGGAGATTTCCAATAAAAACATATGGTTCCTATTCCACCTTGAACTCATCTTGTTCCTCTTGGTTCTCATTAGATATTATCTTCTCACTTTCCTTCTCTAGTTCTACTAGTTGCACTAGAATACAAGTATGAAAATTGGTTAGTCTTATTTGGTCATAATGTGAGGGAATATACTCCTTTCCATTCCTATTGATTATTTTAAAATGATGTTTTAATTCTAACTCTTTGTGAGGGATAAGTAAGCTAGCTTGAATTATTACATAGATGAAGTTATAATACTCTTCATTTATGTTCATAGAGATTAGTTCTAATCCCATCTACTTAAGAAACTTTCTAGACTTAACCATAGCAGGTTCCTTAGGATCATAGATGCAAACAACCTCTTGGTATTAAGCCATATGTGCTATGTTATGTGGTAGAATTCTTGAATGTTAAAAAGACATAAATTGTATGAGGCTAACACATTGAGTGAGCTTTGAACCAAGTTACTAATGTTTTAATGAAGGTTAAGAGCCTTTAGCATAAACAACTTTAGCTTATAAAGCTTTAGCTTAGGTGACTTTTCAACTTATTAAGCTTTCAACTTTCGTAACTATAACAACCTCAACAAATAAACTAGAACTACCTCAGTGTATAAGTTGGAATTGTAATAGTCCAAGTGTATTAAGTTGCAATTGTAATAACCTCAATGTATAAGTTATAACTGTAATGGGAAAAATAAAATTTTCTAGTAAAGTTGTTGAACGTAATTAGGCTAGCTTCAAATAAGCTAGCTTATGAGGGATAAATGGGCAAATGGATTGCAAATACATTAACGTAGGAGCTAACATGTATAGGCCAAAACTACTAA
>MNCI01027657.1:0-11385 GCA_015680685.1 Gnetum montanum
AGATTAGGATTTATTTGAAAAAGAGAGTTACGTATAATCTACCTACCTTAAGGCATAAGAACAACACCCATCATCTATATAATTCAGCCTCTACTAGATGGCCAATCTAAATAGTATCCTCCCAAACCTTCATCATAGATGGTCTTACCCTATGACACAAAAACAACAAGAAATAACCAAGCACAATCCCATCCAATGTCACAGACAACAAACCCTTCCAACCATCTACCATTCTACATCCTCCCATAACCCTTGGCTACATCCTTGTTGGTCATTCTTGTGAAGAGCTTGCACCAGCACCTATACATTCATTGGCCACTTCCTCTATTGTGGATCCCTTTCAATTTGCATCTATTTGTCCATCATGCCTTTCCTCATCTACCAAATTATCTCTTCCCTCTGTGTTGTGTGCATGCAAATCAAATCTTGAATCTTTGTCTTCTCACCTGCAACAAGCTCTATCATCTATTGCATATAGGCAATCCATAGCACTACCCCTTCTACCTTAGCCTCTACATAGGCCCTTTTTGCAACTTCAACCCTAGACATAAGGGTTTCAAACTTGCTATGTGTCATTATAATGCTAGCCTCCTAGTTTCCTAGTGTAGTCTCTTGCATTATACCCTCCTCATAAGGGTATGTAACCCCATTTTTAGGATTCTCTATTAAGTTTCATCTCCTTATTTTTGCTTGTTTGTTCACTATTGTAATGAAGCCATTATCTATGGTATATCCTCTATGGCTCTAATCTTGGTTTCCAAGGAAGAATATATGTTTCCACACATCATAGGGCTAAAACTGGCCTTCGATGCCTCCCTCAACTCCTCCTACATAGAAATTCCAACAAAACATTTGGGATGTTTACCTACATACCCATCTTTAGGCATCACAAGAACAAAAAATGCACCTCCACTAGCCAGTTCAAACTACCTAACTATACCAAGAACTTATCAATTAGACTTATCACCTCTTGCCAAATCCATGGTAGTGCAGATTAGGGATGTGTCGAGTCACCATCTTCAAAATTCCTTGCTGAAAAAAATTTGTCACATACTTGCAACTATGAATCATCAATGGGATAACCTCTCCAGCTACTAGCACTTCCAACATCGCGACCATAGAATTCTCCATTAGCTAAATCATCCTACCTCTAAAGGTTGTTGCTTACCCATCCCAATTCTCAAAGAAGGCCTGGTTCATTAAATTGGAGATCCCTTTTAGCCATACTACCACTTGTTCCACACCACCCACATGATTAACTACCATAGCCCTTCATACTTCTAGAACTTTGCCACAGATGGCTCATAGTACCTTACACACCATATACTCCATGAAGCCTCCTAACACAATCAAAACCTAGAAGCAGTGGCTAAATTCAGCTATGATAGCCTCTTACCATAGAAATTTAGCTAATTCTACAACTTCTAAACAACCCAAATCATAGCCATCTTCTTTGAGTCTCCTATAATCCTCACATTAGTATATAAAATGATCAATTGTTTCCTATGCCAAGCCACACATCAAGAAAATGATCGATAGCATTGTGTGAGCAATCAACCATGCAAAAGCCTTCACATTCTCAAGGAGCCTCCCATGCCATATGGCCTACCAACCATGAACCATTGAAAACTAAGCATTCAGGATTTCTCTAGGATGCGTCCCTAGAAGCCCGCACTCCCTCATCTCCAATGCATGATGACAAAGGATGGACCACATCTAAGATCCTTAGAAATTAATCTCCCACCATTGTTATTTGCACTACATTATTCTAATCCACTATGCCTACCCTTCTCCTTCACTCAGGAGCTGATTCAGTAGTCTTTGCATTCCCAATTTAAGCTCATCTCTAAGTCATAGGATCTTGATCCCTCCTACCTTTTTACGTTTACCTATCTTCTCCTAGAAAACCAAGTGCATTTTCCCCCTCCCTTTCCTCTTGACCAAATAAAATTTCAAATAATTTGGTCAATTTTTTGTATCAATCCAGTAGGAGGATATGCTACAACTATAATGAATCTGGCCATTGCCATGAGAACCAATGAAGCTATCAAGATCTTCCCTTTCTAAGAGAGGAATTGGTTCACCCAATCTCCTATTTTTCTATATATCTTCTACATCAGAGGTTCCCATGTTTGGTACCATTTCCAAACAACAATCAACATCCCTAAGTAAATATCCTTTATTATTCTAGGTAAAATGCCTAGGACCTAATGTATTCCTCAACATTCATCATATGTATCATCCATTTAGCTTTGTTAATCTTCTATCCTAGTTCTTGTGCAATCCTGTTTAGTGCCCTATTGAGTGCCAATGCATATGGAATGTTATCTCTTGAAAATAATATTGTGTCATCTACATAGTGCTCCACCATGCATCAATATTTTTAATTTTAAGTATCTTAAAACTTGATTCCATATTTGTGATTCTACTAAAGTATTTTTCCTTTTTATTTCTTGAGAAAATAGTAAAAGTTCCACTTACCAATCTATTAACAAGCCTGAGAAGGTGCAACATAAGGTGCAATACAATNTTATATATTTCTATCATTCTGTGATTTATGCTATTAATTGAAAAAAATTAGAAAAAACTGAAAATGTTTGAAATGCAAGTCAAACACGTTCATTGTGAAAGTCCAACCAGCAATTTGGCCATTAAATGATTAGTTTTTTGACTCCATGATAAATCAGTGATTTAGAAATTTTTCCACCAATTGACTTCATGGTAGGATGGCTTCCAAGATTGTGGATTCATCCAAAACTAGATGGCCATCTTGAATAACACAACTAGGTCTATGGCAACCAGGATGGTTGAGCAGGTCCAGACCCAGAGCTTAATTTAAAGTGTAATTGTAGTCCAATGATAGTTGAATGAGGTTGTGCCCTTAGTACTGATACATCATGTCATAGTAATCGGGCCAACATTTCCATTGACCTTCTTGTTAAAGTAGTAACCCTATGCTTATGGGCTGTCCAGCACACCGACAAATCCACATGATCACATTAAATAGATGATGGACAGATGTTCTCCAGCGTAACCTCTCAGAACATAGGTTTACAAATATACAAATGCTAATAGACGCTCAACTAAAAATAATACCAATAGGTATATCATAAGTTTAATTGGATAATGAAAATACGTAGTGGAGGTTTTGTACATAGATTAAGAAATCTGCAATATATCGTACGATCTCCAATAAATTACAAGGCAATATTGAAGCCAATTGAAAATCGAATAGGATATTTGATCAAATGAATAGTGCTATATTTTTATTGATATTTTTAGTTTAATATATTATATATTGCTAATTCTAAGTATATATAAGCTCCTAAGCTCTCTTTTGGTGTCCAATTTATATTCACTAATCTAATCAGAATTTTCAAACTATGAAAATCATTATCATGGACTTGGCTGTTTAATTATTGTATACTTTCTACTCCCCATTTTTGGATTTAGTGTTGGCTACATTGCCTCGTAGGCTAATCTGATAGCTTATCAGATATTCAAAAGAAATAATAAACTACATCAAGACAAACAGTGAAAAAACCACCACCGTGAACAGCCTTTACCCAATTATTGATCACCGGTGTCTTCTAAACTTTGGTCTTTGGAAAGGTAGAGCCAAAATGTGATAACTTTGGTTTAACAAAGAAAATAGTTACTAATTGTGCCAACGTATTGTTTCTGATGCTAAGATTTAATGTTACCATGAACCAAATTAATTCATTTATCTAAATTTCTTAAAGAATTAGATTAAAAATTTGCAGAGAAAATTCCTAAAAAAAATTGATTGGTTTGTTGATTCTGGTTTAGTTTGCTTGGTAAAAATTTCCAGAGCAAGCTATGAGAAGTACTAATTCCCGTCAAATCCACACCCTTCCCAGATGTAATGGATCACATTACATCACGTTATCCACAACATGAACAAGGCCTAGTTGTGTCACTTTGGTAAGCACTATACTCCTTCAATTCAATGCCTATAAATAGAGCTTGAGACTGAGTAAAACTCCACCAACAAACATACCAACATATTTCATCTTCTTGAGTATGGAAAATAATGACAGTGAAAAAATGATGCAGTGGCCTCTTTGTTGATCTCATTGTTTATGCAGTAACCCCATTTGTATTGTTCGAACCTGCGCAACGGGCCAGCCACCTGATCACATTAAACAGATGCTCTTAGAAGATATGTTGGTTTGCAGATATACAAATGCTAATACAAGCTCGCTAAATATAGTAGTAAAAGATAGCAAGGTGCAAGTTAGAGAAAGAAAATATGTACCAGTGGTTTGGTGGGAAGTCTGCCCAAAAAAGGTAGCAAGCACCCTCTTTCTGGATTCAAGCTCTCCCTCTATGATGAATTCTGGAAAGTAGGTGGCAACATCAATGAAGGTAAAGTGTAGAAGTCATTGGCAGGCATGGCGCAACGTTGCAGTAGAGCAGCATTTCGTTGAACAACTCCTCCGTGATGATATTGGAGACTCCTCCTCCGCTTGAGTTGGACGTTGCAGAGGGTTGGAAGGACCAGCATTGGCTTTGGCAGTAAGCAGGTGCATAGAACTCATAGATGGTGCTGCACCAAGATCCCTTAACATAGATCTTGCCAATGTACTTTCCATTAAAAACCACCCCAGTTACAATCTGCACCATTGCAAGCAGCTGCATCTTTTTGGCACTGCCATTCTTTGCTATCCTTAAGAAGATCAAATGTATTGGTGTGTTTGTTTGTGGAGTTTTACTCAATCTTGATCTCCATTTATATGCATTGAAGTAAAGGGGTGTAGTGTCTATGCAAGTGATCCAACCATGCCTAGCCCATGTCGTGGATAATGGTATGAATTTGATGGGAATTGGCACCTCTCACAACTTGCTCTGCAAATCTTTACCAAGAAAACTAAACTACAACAGAATACCATGATTGTAACTATGACTCATAGCTAGGGCAAACACCCTTTAATTGTAATGTTATAAAACTTGGCAAGATGTGAAAACCCAACAATGCTTCTTCAAGTGTTCCTAGATCCAGCAATCTTTGCATGTGGATGACTTGCACCATCTAGCAATTATTTATTTTGAAAGCTTTCAAACTAGAAATATTACCTAGCCCACAGGGCAATCCTTTGAGAAGAATGTAATCCTCAATCTCTACATCTCTTACATTTTGTAAGCTGCCAATGGTGGCTAGTTAACCCTCCTTCACTTCTTTAATTTTTGGGATAAAAGTATGATCCAAATATTTCTTAGCATTGACCATCAATGCTTCATTAACTAGTCTAAATGTGTCAATAGAAGAATTTTCTAGTATTCTTGTAAGATATTACAGGTAAATAAAGAATATTTGTTGAATTCCTATGAATTAGATTTGTGCATTTTGACTACTTTGCAACTATAATGTCCACATGTCCATTGATCATGGTCTCGTGCCTAGCATGGGCAATGTTGGCATCAACACTTAGCCCCCAAACTTTTAATTGCATGCAAGTGCAAGGATAACAAAACCACAGAAATTTTAAAATAATGCAATAGATAAAGAATCAAAAATGTTGTAAAACACAGATAGATTAAAATTTGAAAGCAAACTATATTAATCTAAACATGATTAAAATAACCATATAATCAAAAGAGAATTAGACATGGGTGACCCATACGACACCATCTTATTTAATTAAAATTCAAATATATAATTTATTATTTTAACTACATAGGTATATATATATGATTAAAATATAAAATTAAGATCTCATTCCCAATCTTCTCATAAGGTAAAAGTAAAAAGGATGTGGACTACTTTGAGCATGAGACTTATACTAAACTTAATGAGGAAGACAAGCTCATGTTAGAACATGGCTAGCCGCAACTTTTGGATTTTTCCTTAGGATTTTTTTGACATTTAGAAAGGGGATGGAAAAAAAGGATTTTTTTTTTGAATTTTGGAAAAATAGGTTCAAAAGGGGAATGGAGGCTAGGGTGAGGATTGTCACCACATCCCATCATACTCAAGAACTTATTACATTGTCAATGAACATGGTCCTTATTCTTTTTTTTCTTTCTCTCTCTCTTTTCTTGAGGAAACTTTGCTCATGGTGTACTTAATTCTTAAGGTAGGAATTCCAACATAAGTCTAGCCAATTAGCTACACTACCAAAGAACATAGTCTTTTCAGAACTTTTCCAATGATGTAGTTCAACCCTCGTGTATGTGTCTTTAATTATAATTTGATGGCATTATAGTAGGTTTCCTAGGTGGCTAAGGGTTTTCAAGTGGAGATGAACATACTTCACCTCATTGTTCACAAGATAGCCATGGAATATTACACTTAAGGGCTAGGGCTTAGGAGAAAGGAAATGGAGTTTTCCAAGGTCACTTAGTGATTGTGCCTAACCATTCTTCAATGTCACTTATCCTACACTCACATGATCATGATGATTACATGATAAGTAGCATAAATCTTGTCCACCATAATCCAACATAACTAATAAAACTAAAACCTTAAAATTAACTTAGAAGAATCATAACATTATTGACATATATAGTATAAGGAGATTTTATGTAATAGTACTAGTATATATAAAGCATTATTTTCAAATGATGTTATGATGACCCAATGCCTGGTAACTCAAACGATCATAATGATTATTAAAATCATATGAAAAACAAAAACCAAAACCAATATGCTAAGAAAGAGATGATGAAAATGTAAAGAAAATATGCAAATACAACTATATACAAATGAAATGCATGGTGGAGGGGAAGAAAACATGCAACTAAGAATCTACCAAGTGTCCACGTGGGGCACTTAAGTAGAAATGCTTTAGATGAAATATATTAAAATTCCTATGTAACCTATGTCCTTACAATTAGAAATTTTGTATACATTAGGGCCAATGACATTTGTAATTTGGAATGGATGTGACCACATAGGAGAGAACTTACTTTAAAGACTAGTTTGACCAAATGCTCTACCCTTTCTCTAGACTAGATCTTCTATCTTAAAGGCTTTACTCCCATGTTTCTTGTCAAGCCATCATTTAACAATTTGTTGATTATTAAGATTACAAAAATCAAAACCTAATTGTAATTTGCTTGTTCATTTTCCAGTAGGCACTAAATTTAAATGTTTCATAAGATGAGTAATTTTAAATCTTAGAAGTTCATCAAGTTCTTCTTTCATATGAGTTTCAATCTTAGGTCTAAGTTTTTGTAAACCATTGAACATAGCTTCTCTAGGAAAGTGTTCCATGGATATGTCATCATCAAAATCTGGCACACCTTCTAATGTTTTGATGGTTGGGATCTCATTTGTATCTTTGTCCTTTCTTAAAGGTGGCATGTCATTTAGAAGAAATCCATTGTGTTAATGATAACATAAGGTGTCTTCATCAAATTTTCCACCTTCTTTTGAAGTTTAATAGGGTTGGGGGGAATCTATATGAGAGACAAGATTTATTTTGTAGTTTCACTCACATGGCCATTTGTAACATGTTCGCCATGCTCAACCTCAATAACCCCAATGTAAAGATTAGGGTTTTGGTTCTCCAAAGATTGATTTTGCTAATCAAAATTTGTTACAACTTGCTTATAAAAGGATTCTCTAGGTATGACCATATATTTAGATTTTCCTTTGATAGGGATTAATAGTTCTGAGAAATCTATCTTAAAGAAGCCTCCAAAGTTGGCTCCAAAAGTCCCAGATAAGAGCACACCATAAGTGAGTGACATGTCAACTACTACGATATTTGTGTAACATCTAAATGTAGGGTATTGTTTAATTTTCACTCTTACTTCTTTTAATGATCCTACTACAAGCACATTAGACCCATTATGTTGTATTACACTTTTCGTTTGTGATAGCATTTGTTCTCTTAACGCTTTACATACCTCAAGTGGCATGACATTAATGGTTGCTCCAGAATCCATCAAATAATTATAAACATTCTTTCCTAAAATAATCAGAGTTATCAGGAAAAGAGGTTGCTCTTTCTTGCTTGACATGGAATTGTTTGCATTTTGTACTAATAGCATGTTAGGACCTTCTACGAAGTGAACATGCCTTTCGATTACTATGGATTTTCCTTTATTGGTTTCTGATTTATGAACTACCTCTTGGATTACATCTTTCATTTCATTAAACTTTAGAAGGTCATACATTGAAATGTTAGCTTTAATTTTCTTTAAATCCTCAATTAGTTTGTAAGTCTTATGTTCATCTTTGACTTCTTGTTTAGGTGGAGTTCTTCTAAGTAGAGAGGGGGGGTTTCGTTCTTGTGAAGCATTGGGTAGCTTTGCTTCTAAAAATTTTCACAAACACCCTAGATGCTATGATGTTTTAAACAATGTTGTGGATGCTTAGTAAGGTTTCAAAACATTATATATGTTGGCAAGCATCACTAGTAGGGCTTTTGGGATTCAAAAAAAGATTATATTTTGAAATGATTTTGGGATATCGTGGTAGTTAGTAAAGTTCAAGGGGTTGCTCACCAAGGGAGTTGGGAGTTGATTGGCTACCATCCTAGTCCAAGTTATCCTATGAATAAAATTCGAAAAACATGAAGTTCATCATTTCCTTAATGTAAAGTAACAGGTTGTTGGTCAGTTAGGGGCAGAGGTAAGTGTTGGTCACTTTAAAGATAAAAAGAAGCTATTCTAGTCCCATCAAAATACCAAAGATTCTTTGAACCCTCTCGACTACTGAATTGTTCAACGGCGTGACTACAAACAGAGGCTCTCTTACAACAATCCCAATAGCAGTTCCCACACGTTGCACAATAATGAAATTTACTCCTAAAATGCTCTTAAGGCTTTTAAACACAAGCTCTTCTATGCCAAAATTTTAATAGAAATTTCTTTCAGGCAACAAGAATAAAAAGAGCAATCTAAAAATCCCAAAATTACTTGCCAAGGATGATACTATCTAAAGCACTAGCTAAACAATTAAAAAAAAACAAGAAATGAAATGCATAACTCATAGGACCATGACAAAGAGGCTGAAATATTTTCTTTAGCAAGCCATCTTACAAGCCATCTTCTTTACAAATATTCCAAGTGTGATGTGTGAGACCCTATGTTATGATCCCCTGTTTCCACCTCCTTGACCCCTGAAGCCTTTTTATAGGGTTCCAAGTAACTTGGCCAACCAATGACGAGATTACTTACCTAACAAGTTAGGTGGTTACTTTCCTAACAAGTTAGGTAAGTTACAACAATTTTGGGTGGTTTCAACCACCAAAGAGATAAAAATGCAATGGTTGACAAGTGCCCATGGTAGTTACAATATCATAGAAAATTAAAATACAATCTCTAAAATACATAGGAATACAAGCTATAGTTGCTACTTACTCCATACATATATATCCTTTTAATTTTGCTTCTCCAAAATGAGATGTCAAGTCTTCTAAGTGATGTATAGGGAAGTTACAATAGAGGTTTCTGAAACCGATTTGAATGTGGAGATCATCAAGGTAGCGAACGTTCCTATTATCACAGAATTTGAAAAATTTATAATTCATATGGCCCTAATCTTGGATTAAACCCCTAAAATCTCCAATGGCTGTTATTGTTGTTACTTCATGGTCTTCGGATCCTCCATCGATGTGGCTTATTCAAGGGCATCATTGCCAATGATGAGCTTGTCGGATATAATGACGTCCATGACATGGCTTGAAGGCATTCTATCTTGCCGCAGAGGCTCTCCTTACCGCATTCATGTCTGCATTCGTGTTTTCATCCTCCCTGATGAATTCATGGACTATCCAAAATCTAAATTATGATGATCAATGATACTTGCAGAAGATGCAATAAGGCTGAGCTTGAATGCCGTGATGGTCGTGGTTGAAGGAGACTTTTTTGTGAACCAATCACCGCTGCGGTTAAATATTCTTTCCACATTTACTGATGGACGTGCGTCTCTTAATTTTATTTTACTTTCTCCTATTTCTTCCTGGAACCTGCAAGAACCAACACATGTTTGAAGAAGGATTCATATGCAGCATCATCCGAAGCCACCGATTCAAACTTCCTCTGCACAATAGGGCCCTATAAAATCGTAACTGATGATCACCGTGGGAGAAGGCCCTGCAACTGCAATCTGACTCTTTTGAATCGTGCTAGAGAAGAAAGTGATTTATTGAATAACAACGTGCCCAAACAGAGGGTTTCAATTCCTATTTCGCCCCCAAAACTGACCTAGGGTTTCCTGCATTTTTTTGTTTGGCTTTCCTGCGTTTTTTCTGTTTGTTTGCCTACGCCTACTGCTGACCTTTCTACGCCCACTACTGCGCACGCCCCTGACCCTTCTGTGCTGCCGTTGTACATCAGTTCTCTGCAGAATCCGCCTTGAGATCGCCTCCAACATTTTATTCTTAATTTTTTGAAAAAGGAAATCAACAACGTCAACGACTGAGGTGGTGCAGAGCGACGACGGCGGAGACGTTTGATGGCTTGGCCATGATTTTACGATGGCCATGTATTTTCCAGTTACACCACAGTCTTCTTTTCTCTCCACTGGTGTTTCATAATTTCCAAAACACTCGAGGCGTTGCTGATTTTTTTTTGATTAATTCTTGTTTTACATGAAATTTCAAATGTTGTCTTTTTAAGGATACAACCGAAATTCACAACCGAGATCTGCAAATTTATGCCTATTACATAAATAATATACTCCCTTCCTTACTGATTTTACTATCTTCTAATCTTTGACAAGGGAATAATCTGACACTTTCATCTTGTACCCAAAAGGCTTCAACATAAAATTTTTACCACTAAATCAATCTTCTAAACTAAAACACCCATCAACCTTCAACACGTAGGCTGTACTTAACTTACAACCATAGATTCTTACAATTTTGAATAAAATATTTTAACTATTCCATGGAATGGCCAAATGTGCCAATATTTCTGCCCCCAAACATAAATAAATTTATGCAACCACAATTTCAAACTAAAACATCTTGAAATTTTCATTGAATTTTTACATTCAAGAAAAATCTTTTTTTTTTTGAGGAAAATTCCCATTTAACATAAGGTGAGATGGGACAAAAACCTCATTCCTAGGAGAAAATCAAACTGTACATAACAACTATACATTATCAAGTCCTTCAATGGACTATTCTTGGGCTGGAAACTGAATTGTGAGGGTTACCCTAGTGGGAATCCTCATCCCCTTCACCTTTCCATAAGGTATTTCTGATGTGATGTAGGAGTTCTTATTGTCTTCTTGTTTGGTAGAGCTCTCACCTTGATCTAGTGGAGCTTTCTCTTCAACATTTTCCTCATTCTCTTTTTGGGAAGAGCTCTTTTGTCCTTCTCCATTGAATCCTTCATTTTCTTCTTGAGAGGCCAAAGCTTCTCCCCATCCCCATGATGACTCTCCATGAGTTGGTGGCTCTTCTT
>MNCI01027657.1:17514-33600 GCA_015680685.1 Gnetum montanum
TTCCAAGTGTGATGTGTGAGACCCAATGTTATGATCCCCTGTTTCTTTCTCCTTGACCCCTGAAGCCTTTTTATAGGGTTCTAAGGTAGGTAGGGAAGTTACATATTTAAAAATATCTCACCTAACTTCTCTCCCACGTAACTTGGCCAACCAATGACGAGATTACATGCCCAACAAGTTAGGTGGTTACTTGCCTAACAAGTTAGGTAAGTTACAACAATTTTGGGTGGTTTCAACCACCAAAGAGATAAAAATGTAATAGTTGACAAGTGCCCATGGTAGTTACAATATCATAGAAAATTAAAATACAATCTATAAAATACATAGGAATACAAGCTATAGTTGCTACTTACTCCATACATATATATCCTTTTAATTTTGCTTCTCCAAAATTAGATGTCAAGTCTTGTAAGTGATGTATAGGGAAGTTACAATTTTCAAATATCTCAAAAATATCTCTCCTAACTTCTCTCTCAAGAAATTTGACTAACCAATTAGAAGATTACTTGTCCAACAAGCTAGGAGAAGGTTATGTCATTAGGGAGTTAGGAAGTTATGCATAAAATGAGGAGCACTTTATGCTAACTTTAATGTAATGTGACATTGAATAGGATAACCAATATTGCAAATTTTTAATGGGCAGTAAATAATATATTTCATAACTTGGGGTAAATGATGGCAGGTCTCTAAGTCTTCAAAAAAAATGAAAATACAGCCTATTCAATAGAGGATTCTGAAACCAATTTGAATGTGGAGATCATCAAGGTAGCGAATGTTCCTATTACCATGGAATTTGAAAAATTTATAATTCATATAGCCCTATTCTTGGTTTAAACCCATAAAATCTCCAATGGCTGTTATTGTTGCTACTTCATGGTGTTCAGATCCTCCATCGATGTGGCTTATTCAAGGGCATCATTGCCGATGATCAGCCTGTCGGATATAATGACGTCCATGACATGGCTTGAAGGATTTTTTTCTTGCCGCAGAGGCTCTCCTTACCGCGTTCATGTCTGCATCGGTATTGTCATCCTCCCTGATGTATTCATGGACTGTCCAAAATCTAAATGATGACCATCAATGATACTTGCAGAAGATGCAATAAGGCTGAGCTTGAATGCTGTGATGGTCGTGGTTGAAGGCGACTTGTTTGCGAACCAATCACCCCTGAGGTTCAATATTCTTTCCACATTTACTGATGGACATGTGTCTCTTAATTTTATTTTACTTTCTCCTATTTCTTCCCGAAACCTACAAGAACTGACACATGTTTGAAGAAAGATTCATATGCAGCATCATCCGAAGCCACTGATTCAAACTACCTCCACACAATAGGGCCCTGTAAAATCGTAACTGATGATCACTGCGGGGGAAGGCCCTGCAACTGCAATCTGACTCTGCCGAATCGTGCTGGAGAAGAAAGGGGTTTTTTGAATAACAACACACCCAAACAGAGGGTTTCAATTCTTGTTTTGCCCCCAAAACTGACTTAGGGTTTCCTACGTTTTTCTGTTTCGCTTTCCTATGTTTTTTCTGTTTGTTTGCCTACGCCCGCTGCTGACCTTTCTACACCCACTGCTACGCACATCGCTGACCCTTCTATACTGCCGTTGTTCATCCGTTCTCTACCGAATCCACCTTGAGATCGCCTCCAACATTTTGTTCTTGATTTTTTGAAAAAGCAAATTAGCAATGTCAACGGCTGTGGCGGTAGAGACGTTTGATGGCTTGGCCGTCATTTTACGATGGCCATGTATTTTCCAGTTACACCGCAGTCTTCCTTTCTCTCCACTAGAGTTGCATAATTTCCAAAACACTCGAGGCGTTGCTCATTTTTTTTTGATTAATTCTTGTTTTACATGAAATTTCAAATGTTTTCTTTTTAAGGATACAACCGAATTTCACAACCGATATCTGAAACTTGGTGCCTATTACATAAATAATATACTCCCTTCCTTACTGATTTTACTATCTTCTGATCTTTGAAAAGGGAATAATCTAACACTTTCATCTTGTACCCAAAAGGCTTCAACATAAAATTTTTACCAGTAAATCAATCTTCTAAACTAAAACACCCATCAACCATCAACACTAAGGTTGTACTTAACTTACAACCATAGATTCTTACAATTTTGAATAAAATATTTTAACTGTTCCATGGAATGGCCAAATGTGCCAACATTTCTGCCCCCAAACTTAAATAAACTTATGCAACCACATTTCCAAACTAAAACATCTTGAAATTTTCATTGAATTTTTACATTCAAGAAGAAATCTTTCTTTTTGAGGAAAATTCTCATTTAACATAAGGTGAGATGGGACAAAAACCTCATTCCTAGGAGAAAATCAAACTCTACATATAACTATATATTATCAAGTCCTTCAATGGACTATTCTTGGGCTGGAAACTGAATTGTGAGGGTTACCCTAGTGGGAATCCTCATCTCCTTCACCTTTTAATAAGATATTTCTGATGTGATGTAGGAGGTCTTGTTGTCTTCTTGTTTGGTAGAGCTTCACCTTGATCTAGTGGAGCTTTCTCTTCAACATTTTCCTCATTCTCTTTTTGGGAAGAGCTCTTTTGTCCTTCTCCATTGAATCCTTCATTTTCTTCTTGAGGGGCCAAAGCTTCTCCCCATTCCCATGATAACTCTCCATGAGTTGGTGGCTCTTCTTCTTTTTCTTCATCTTTGGAGCAATCTTGATATTGCCCCCAAACATTGGACTCAATATCCAAACCCCAAGTGAGAAAAGAAAATTCATCGGATAGCCAAGCCATAAAAGGGCATTCCTTTGGAGCTCCACAAGATTTAGCCTTTAGATAAGCCTTCAATACATGCTCAGGGCAACATCCCATCACATATGGAATAAAAGGCTTTCTCATTGCTCTCTTAAACTCCATTAGCTCTCTCTAACCTTCACTACCAAACTTGAAATGAAAGATGATGAAATCTTAAGCAATCTAACCCTCCTTTTATAGGTGCTAAAAATTTGAACTCCCATCCAAGTGTCTTCAACCAAGCTTCCTTCTTTTTAGGCATTTAAAACATTTGTCACAATCCTCACACAAGTGGTGGATGAGTCACCCTCCCCACTTGTCAAATTTGTAGAATTCCACTTGTTTCACTTGTAGGCTTCCACTTGCCCCATTTGAAGGAAAGATAATGTTTCAAATATAAATAAAGCATAATTACTAGTAATATTTACATAATACTATATACATATATTATTTTTGTGTCATAACATCTTCAAGTTGTATGCAATTGTCCCAAATAATGTTTTATATGCAAAACATTATATGGAAATTGCAATTCCATGCCATCCAAGGTTGATAATCTGTAAGTATCCTCTGACAATTGCTTTGTAATTTGAAAGGGGCCAATCCATGTCGGAGTAAACTTATTTGGTTTCTTCACATTCCATAATAGGACAAGGTCCCCTATCTTGAAAGTTCTTTTCAAAGATTTCCTATCAAACCATCTTTTGACTTGAGAGGTATTCCGTAACAAATTATCCCTTGCTTTATCTACTTCAGCTTCCCTTTTAATAAGCAAAGTCATGAAACTTCTATCTTTATCAGTCTTTTCACTATATCTTTGTACAAATTCAGAAGCTGAGCTTATAATCTTGTTTGTAATTCTTGCTGGCAAACCATAGACTAAGTTATATGGTGATGTCCCAATAGCTTTCTTGAATCTGATTCGATCTGACCATAATGCGGATTGTAGATAATCGATCCAATTTCCTGGATTCCCATCCATTGATTTCTTGATATAAGCGATAAGCTTTTTATTGGTGGATTCTGCTAGACCATTTCCTTGAGGATAATAATTTGATGAGGAAAATAAGAAAATAGATCTTTCAGATGCCCATCTGATAAACTCTTCGGATTTGAAGGCGGGTCCATTGTCTGACACTAACACTTCGGGTACACCAAATCTACTTAGAATGTGGTCTTCTAGAAACTTAATCACGTCTGATGCTGAACTTCCTCTTAGAGCCTTTGCTTCAGACCATTTAGTGAAATAATCAGTAGCTGTGAGAATAAACTTGTGTCCAGCTCTTGAAGGAGTAATTGTACCAATAAAATCCAAACCCCATTGCTAAAATGGTTTATCTGCAACTACTGGCTTTAAAGGGGCTCTAGCCCTTTTAATCTTGGGCCCATGAATTTGACATTTATAGCATTTTTGAATCTTTGAACTAATGTCTTGATACATGGAAGGCCAGTAATATCCATATCGAAGTATATGTTGCATAGTTGACTTAGGGGATTCATAAAATAAATTCAAATGATCATGAAATTGTTCCAAAATGAAACTAATTTGATCATTATGAACACATTCCAATAAAACTCCCCGAAAATCTTTTCTATATAATATACCATCTTTAACAACAAATCTTCGTGCTCTTTTGAAGAAAGCTCTCTTTTGACTTGCAGTTAAATTATTTGGGATTTTCCTGATAGTAAGAAATTTGAGAATATCATCGTACCAATTCTCTTCATGGGTGTCAAATGTATAAACTTCACTTTCTCTAGTCATTAACTTGGCTAGTCCCATTCCCTTAATTGTCTTGCATATTTCCAATGAAAATCTGAAACTTTGCAACTTAATAAGCCATTTTCCTCTTTTCAATCCAATCTCATTTTGGGATAGGAATCGCTTGACTGCAGGTTCAATTAGCATAATGTGAACTAATGAACTCTCCAAATAATATTTAAAATGTTGAAGTGCCTTGATGACTGCGAAAGCTTGTTTCTCTAAGTCTGAGTAATTTAACTATAAACCTTTCAACTGATACCCAAAAAATCCAATCGGTTTATCTTGACCTTCACTATCTTTTTGTGTAAGAACAGTGGCGATAGAATCATTTGAAGCAAAAGAGTATAACGAAAAATCTTCTTTAAGTCTAGGCTTTACCAAATATGGAGCCTCTTGTATAGCTTTTTTAATTTCTGATAATGCTCTCTTTGACTCTGATGTTTTCTCTACTTGGAAATCCTTTTTTAGTATGTGCATCAAAGGTTTGGTAATTTCAGTAAACCCAGGGATGAACTTCTTCACAAAGTTTATCTTCCTAAAGAAAGATCTAAGAGATTTCTTACTAGAGGGGTGTTCAATATTTTGTACTTCTTGAAGTCAGGAATTATCTATGGAAATCCCTTCTTCACATATCACATGGCCTAATAAACTTCCAGATTTAACCCCAAAGATACACTTCTTAGGATTTAATAAAATACCAAACTCACGACATCTGTTGAAAACTTGCTGGAGGTGATCAATATGATCTTCTTTTCTTTTTGAAAATACCGTAATATTGTCCAAATAAACTACTAAGAATTTGCCTAATAAATCCTTAAATGCTAAATCCATTGCTCTTTGAAAAGTAGCTCCAGCGTTGGACAATTCGAATAGCATTCTTTGGTAGCAAAAGTTCCCCATTTGGTGATAAATGATGTTTTGTATGTATCATTCTTATCTACCATGATTTGATTATAACCTGAGAAACCGTGTAAGAAAGAATATGCTTGACAACCTGAGACTTTAATCAGCATCTCATCAATTCTTGGAAGTGGATACTTATCTTTGTTTGAAGCATCGTTTAAATTTCTAAAATCTATAGAAAGTCTTATATCACCATTTTTCTTTCTTACTGGGACAAGGTTAGCAAGCCATGTAGAATATCATACTAGATTTATAATTTGTGCTTGCAACAACTTCTTGATTTTGGCTTCCATAGCTGGTTCAAATGATGGATTAAACTTCCTTTATTTTTGCTTAACAGTTTTGCAACCTTCCTTTGTAACATTCAACATCTTCGGCATATTGTCTAATCCAAAATTCACCATCTCGAAAGCTTGTCTATCTGGGTTTTGTATGTCTTTTCCAGTAAGTAAATTTTTCTTGAACTCATGTTCCAAATCAATCATCCTCTTTGGAATGAAATTAGCTTTTGAATTTGAAGGTGTTTCAGATATCACTTGACCCTCAAATTCTTGTTTATTTTTCATAAATCTTAGTACTTGATCATCATCTTCAAATACTTGCAAATGTCTTATATTGTCTCGTACTGATGACTGATGTTCTTCTTCAATCATTACACCTTTGTAACTCTCTAATAATTGCATATCCAATGTTGAAGTTGCCTTTGCCAAATCATCTGCTCTAAGATTCTCTGCTCTGTTTACATGCTTTATTTGGCAATGTTGAAATTGCTCTAACAGCTTACAAGCAAGTTGCTTATAAGGTCTTAAGAATGAGCTCTTTACAATAAAGTTACCCTTTACTTGTTCATAGACTAATCTTGAATCTCCTTTTATAGTGATTTCTTTGATCTTTTTATCTAGAGCTATTCTCATACCAATGCATAAAGCTTCATACTCAGCCTTGTTGTTAGTATAAGGAAAAGATAAATGAATTGCCTTGAGAATTTCAGGTGAATCATTCTTGAATATAACTATTCTGACTCCTGCACCTTTTGAATTACATGAACCATCAAAGTATAACTCCCATTTATCTTCTTGCTTTGATTGTTCTTTTTCAGGACTGTAACTTTCTTGGAGTGTACAAATTTTGTTTTTAACACCTCCTTTTTCAACCATCTTACTTCTTCCATTTGAAGTAATGTTATCAATCATCATAGGTTCACTATAGATGTATATCTAATTTAGTTCTCCTTTCCAAGGTAGCCACATGTGAGAATAATCTATTGATATGTAACCAGAGAAATTATTGCTCCAACTTCTACTCAATAAGAGACTATGTGAATCTGGTATGTCTGCCACTTGAATAGTTACTCTACTTCTGATATGGTTTTCAAAAGCAATTTCCAATAGAACATTTGGTAATTGACCCACAATCTTCACTCTACTTTTATCCACTTGAACAATCTTTTTGTTTGATCTTTCAGGAATCAAACCAAGTTTCTTACATATAGACAATGACATTATAGTAGATGTTGCTCTAGAATCAATCAAACAATTGTGTAAAAATTTATTCTTTAATTTCATTTTCAAAAGGAAAGGAGGAGCTTCCTTGTCATACGAAGTCCTTAACTTTTCATCATTGTTAGACACATAGCTTAACTCTAATTCTCTAACTCTCCTTTTACCTTTAATGAATTCTAAAGCCTTTCTTTGTTGATCTCCTATTTAAAGCAGCTGATAGAGGCTAATATTAGCCTTTACATGTTTAAGGTCTTCTATCAAATCATATTCTCCATCACCAATGAAGCTTGATCTCTTTATCCATTTATTAAAAGACTGATTTGGAGTGCTTTGCTCCTCTTGATTGTGTTTACCTTTATTCTTATCCTTTCTATTTGGCTTTACAATGTAACTGAATTACATAATATCTTGGCACTATCTTAGCCATGATCTTAGAATATAAAAATAGAGAAACAAAAAATCAAGGAACTAACATACTGCAAATGACCAAGTCAAGAAGCTATTAATATAGCTTTCTAGTTTGAATCATTCTCCAATAGTATATTCATTACAAAAATAAAAAAATAAATCATAGGGGCCATTAGATTCTTCAAAAGGGCCATTAGAGTTCATGTAGTTGATCTACAATAGCATATATTGTATAAGGCTTCATCAATGATGAATTATCTTAATGCCATTATTTCAAGAGTTCATGTAGCTGACACTACAATGGCCTATATCGTATAGGACTAAATCAATGATGAATTGTCTTAATTCCCTTGTTCCAAGTCTTGATGAGTTGATTTCTTTCTTCAATTAACATGGTAAAAGAAGAATCGAGGATGATTCACATTTATAAAATAAAATTAAAAAGTGATGATTGAAATTGAAATTTTATTACATCTAAGACGCTCTAGATAGCCAATGGATTACTTTTGAGTTTGCTTTTCCTTTTGTTATTAATGATATGGCTTTGTTTACAAAATTATCTTTAAGATTAAATTACATCTTTTAAATCCTCTGTAACTACTACAATCATTCTGGTATGAAAGTCAATATTGATAAAGACTAAAATTTTAATTTATGGTGCTAGCAATAGAGATTCATCATAAGTCGCTTGTACTTTGGGACTTAATATGTAAAAATGTGTATCAAAAATGCAAATAAGATGTGTGCATGTAGAAAAAAATATATTATTATATTTATGCAATACTTTGTAAGGAAAAACTTTATTACAAGTAAAAATAAAATTTTCTTAATAAAATAAAAAGTCTTGGTAAAAATAGAAGTACATTTATTTCCATTCTCCAAAAGGAGGTGTGTTATTAAGTACTTAAAATATCTATTTTCACCTAATTTTGAAATCCCAAAGCCGTTGTTGATGATGTGAGAAGGCCAAATTCCAAGCATGGTGCCACTGCAGAGGAATTCTGCCATGTCACCACCGCCAGTGCTACAGTCCACCTCCAGCTTGTGGGTTGTGGGATCCTTTATCTAGAGCCTACATCCAAGTGGATAGTAGCACACAAGCAACTTGGCCAGAGCTTTCTTAACAATTGCAGCTACATTGGGGAACTTCTTGTAGATGAGTAAAAGCACTGGATGGAATTTGTAGCGCATCTGATTATCCAAGATGTTCAAGTTCAGAACTTGCTGCAGAGTTTCCTCTACTGGATACATGGTTTCTGCCTGTAATTTTGCAATCTCGAGATGTTTCTGGGCCATAGTTAGGGTCTCCAGGGAAGAACTCATTGCGATGATGAGATTTGGCTGGGATAGGTTGAAAGATTTCTATATTTTGGGCACCCTACTGATATCAGTTGGATGGTAGTATTGCTAGCATAACCATGCAATTCATGATATAAAGTTACAATAACTTTTTCTTGCTAAAATGGAGGAGGATTTGCGTTCCGTACATGTTTCCACTTTAACAATCACTGCAACAAAGCCCCACCCAAATGAATGACTCTCTATGTGGACCGTTAGATGTAATAATGAAATGTCCCAACCTGGACCTCGTAACCATACTTGATGAATGGCATGGCGTATCCACATGGCAAGGCACCCACACAGGTGCCTTAACCTTTTTCACATATTTTAGTTATATCAAATTTACGTCCAGCCAAGTAAAGCAGAAACAAAGACGTGTTATAGAAAATGTTTACTATGTTGCTTAATGTTGTGTGTGGTCCAGGCAACTACCATAATATGGAAAACCATTCAGAGAAAACTTTTATGATATTGAAAACCATACAGAATATCTCTATTTAGTATCTACTTGCAAATCGGAACATTACCAAAAAGACAGAAAAGTTTGAAAGGACTTGATATGGATAACAAAAAGACATGGTATGAAAAAGTTCAAAATAATTGGATAAATATGGATAGTAAAAGATAGGAAAAGATATATGGTATGAAAAAATTGAAAGGAATTGTATAAGGATGGACCGTAAAAGATTCAAAAAGGATATTGTATGAAAGAGTTGAAAGGACTTGGATAAGGAAGGATAGTAGAAGACTTAAAAAGACATCGTTGGAAAAAGTTGCAAAGACTTTGATAAAGATAAATAGAAAAAATACAAAATAATTATGGAGGCACGTCCATAGGTATCTATATAATTCAGCCTCATGTGGTCCATATATCTTAATAGAGAATGACACATTGGCAATGTGCATTGTAGTTGAAGCGGTAAAGCTAATACACTATTTCAAAAATATCTAGTAGTAAGTGAACTTTAAACCATTTTTAAAATTTTCACATTCCCTTTAAATTGAAATATTTATAGCTAAGAAAACTAACTTAAAGATCTCACATGAAAGGAAAGAAAAATTAGTGGAAGTCGGTAGTGTCACAAAACTTTTAAAGATATTAAAAACAATTCAAGAGGATAAGTCATGTTGAGTAGTAATTGAAGGCCCTTTCACTTAGCTTAATATTTCTTTACTTAAAATTTAATTTCATTTCCCATTTAATTTATGTGTAATTAGTTAATTTTTTATGTTTATATGCATGCTAAATACATAACATGAGTATGACCAATTTCAAACATAAATATATTAACATTTGGTAATTCAAGTAGTGTGCCACTTGATATGCTTGGCAATATAAGTTTAGGATGTGTATGGCAAGTTAGGAATGATAATTCATGACTTAGCCTAAAATAGATTTAGTTCTTGCATTTAGATTAGATAAACTAGATTTTTAATATTTTACTATGACTTAACCAATATCAACATCAAACACCTCAATTGTACTTAATTATATGTACTAAGGACCTTACAAGTATAACTGGGAAGATAGTGACCTATGATCAATAATTAACCATCTAAATACCAAGCTAATGTAGTCCATAGATTACAAGCAAGTTACGTGTGTATGCTTGTGATTTATATAGTTGGGTGTTGAGACTACTCTATTACTCATCATTGGCACTAGTGCTACGGACCAGTGTTGTTGATTTAGATAGTTATTACCATTCATGATTGCAATTACGAGATTAATGATTTATAACTTGAGAAATAATAATATTTTATTTCATACATGCATAATAATTGAAAAATTTATTCTTCTCATAGAGTCAATTTCTCACTTGTTCATGATTCTACAAGGAAACATGATAGAATAGTTACAAACAATGATGTAGTACCCTATTAAGTTAAGGTTGGCTAACATTATCTAGATCCTTATTATTTGGAATTTAACTTTTTACTTTACCAAGATGATCAAATGAGATGCAGGGACCTTGAAGGCAACATAGTGTTACTTCTTAATCATTCAATCCCATCAATGCTTATGGAAACATTAATAAATATTGGATTGGAGGCAACCACTATTGAGTACAAGAGCTTTAATGAGATGTCAAGGTCCTACTAGTCTACTAAGGCCCAATGCCAAGGGAATTATTTCATAGAAGCTTGATAAGAAGTTGGTCAAGGGACAGGAGACTAGTATTGTTCTTACGTCACAATTAGAAGAGAAGGAAACAAACCATCACTTAATGTAGATGATATAAAAAATCCATGGCTATGCTTAAACTTGGCTAGTAACAAAGGAAGAGGGAGAACCAAATTGAATTCTAGGAGGACCTCAAGACCTAGGTCTTCTAGTGGGCCATCTAAGAATGAACTAAGAGGTCATGGAGTGAGGGCAAGTTGGCATATCCTCTAAGCTATCAATCATCATCATAGACTTATCATGAGAATGAGTGTAGATATGACAAAAGGGAAAATGATAAATGATCCAATGAAGGCAAAAGAAAAGGAATAATAAGTGAGACAGAGACAAAGATAGTAGAAGGGGTAGAGAATGAGAGTAATCCAAAGAGCATTAAAATGAAAGAAGACATAACATGTAGAANAAATAATGGGCTACAAGCACTAGTTATTAGGCTGGAAAGACATGCTATCCATGCCTAAAGGTACCCCTCTAACTCAGGTTCTTACTCTTTTTCTGCTTCTCTTTNAAACAATTATGCATCAAAATGATATTCGAATTAAACATCTAAATATGAAAACATTACAAAATTTGNCAAAATATGCCCATGTGAAGTTACTAAACATTAATGCACCTAGTCTCAACCAAGGATGGGATGGTATCATATCCTCTTAATCATACATTTCAAAAAGATGTCNGTCATGACATTGATCAAAAAGGCTAAACATTGGTATTGGTCCTTGGAATTGGAATCTGTTAGAAAGTGGAGTATGATGTTGGAGTTATTTAGTGACAAATATCAAACATACACTAAGGTGTTTAATCTAAGAAAATAGATTCAATTGTGGCAACAAGGGAATCATGAATCCCTTAATGTAGCTTTAGCCAAGTATTACTCTCTTTTTCATAGNTCTAGGGATGATACCTTTTAGTCTTTTCAAGTTAAAATTCTTATTCCTTAGTCATTTTTAGTCGATCCTATCATTTCCGCACTTGAACATCTAGTGTTGCATTATCTCGACATCCTCATTTCATTTAAATTTAGTTCAAACTCCTTTTCTAATGAATTTAATGCCCTCTTCAATGTTTTTCTATTCTTCTATGCTTTTATGGCTTCTTTTAAGTTCTTGTTTCATCCTTAAACTCTTCCAAAATCCTTAATTTTCTAATGTAAAATATTTCTTTTTATTGTTGTGTCGATGCATCCTTGTTAAGGTAGTAGAAAAATAATATAAATATGTGTGAAACTTAGCCATTTTTCACGAGTTGATTCCAAACAAGACATGAGCTTTTTCATTTTTTAGAGACTAGAGACCTTTCAAGCACTCTAACTTGTCATCTATTCATCCGATTCATCTCAGTTTTTGATCCTCTAGTTATTGAAGTAAGCTTTATGACATGGAGGTCACAAATCTTTGGTTCATGATAGAAAGTTTTTCGGAATTTTTCTAACTCCCCAAGGATTACCCATTAAAATAATGTTAAAATATTTATCCTAAATAGTGTTAAACCTCACAAAAAAACTCTAGTAGGTAATTAATAAAATAATGAATCTACCAAAGTTTCAAATAAACCTTAGTGAACCCAATCTAATAAGAAAGGTATCTGAAAAACTAAGGGTTATAAACTAAAACCTTAATTAGAGGTTATGTTTGTGATCACAGATGGCACCAAAGAAAGGAGCACTAGCTGAAGGATCTTCCTAGCTAAGGGCAAACTAGCCAAGAGGAGGAAAGAACTAGCAACAACCATAACAAATCCAAGAACAAGAGGTTAAAGTAACACATGTGATAGGACCTCTTTGGGAGGAGCCCAAAGTGGTATTTGTTCTATAGATTCCTACTATAGAAACTAAGCAATCTAGGAAAGATGAGGCTCTAAGACCAAGGCCTAATCTTGGGGTCACACTGATAGAGGACTACCTAGAAAAGATTAAAAACAAGGAGGTTTAGAGTTTCATTTTTCAAGAACTAAACTTTGGATCCTTCTTGGAGTTGGCTCCAAAAGATGTCTATACTCAATTATAGGAGCCTTCCGTGTGGTCCATTCTCTTTTCTATTTGGGAATGGTAGATGGGGAAGACCTACTTATTCTAGAACAATTGTCAAGGAGATGCATCTATCAAAATCAAGGACATCACAGTTCCCTACTTGGTTGCGGCTATAGCGAAGGTTCTCAGGTTTCCCAACACGAGGAAAAAACTAGTAAAAATATTTACCTAGGTAGATCCAAATGCTAAGAAGGAATGGATCTAGTGCTACTATGTAGTGGACCATAAGGAGTAAGGTGCACTCTTGAAGGAAAAATGTGCTTACATAAAAATTATGGCCTATCACCTAGATCCCATAGTGAGGCCAAGTAAGCTTACAACCTTCTCTACCCACGCATGCACCACTCTAAGCGGTAAGTTCCTTATAAACCTTTCACAGCTTATCTATATGGAAATAGAAAAGTAGTTTAAAGAAAATGAAAAAGAAATAAATACACTCCCATTCTCATGCTTAATCAGAAAACTTTGCAAAAAGGGAGGCATAGCATGCTATGCCAATGATGTGGCTCTACATGCTCCTACCACATCTTGGTAGGAGATAATGAAGGACAAAGTAGTAGCTAAGTTGCAAGAAGAGTAGAGGCCAATACCATGACCACCTACAATGCCAAAGACAATGCTTGAAACACTTGTAGCTATTGCACAACTCCACAAACTCCATGAGTACAAACTACAAGAATAATAGGGTTTGACTGGTGGTGGGAAGCCATCAATTTACTATCCATTGCTTAGCCATCTAAACAAAGTCACAAGGATCATCAACTAGCTAGACCAAGAAATTATCTCACTATTTTTCACATAAAGAAATCAACCACTCTTAAGAACAAATCATAGTACTTGGGAAGTTATAATCCATCCCTAGACAAGAATTTCCTGAAATGTTAGGAAATGCGACAACTCTCTTAGTGCACTTAGAGAAAGGTGAGGGGGTAACTGTTATGATGATGCAACACTAAGGATAGGAAATAGTAGCAAAGGTGATGGATGATAGGGTAATAGAAGTCCTAAATGCTCCTATGGTATTCATATATGATATTGTTGTAATGGAAAGTGTTAAAACATCCATAGGAGTAGTGAGTGATTGAATGAGCATTTCCCAACATGAAGAAGTGTTGGAACAACTAGTGGAAATTAGGTAACTAATTTTGAAGATCTTTGATCTCTCAAATAAGATTATAGGAACCCAATCATAGATGCTAGAGAAGAGGGATAAACTCCTTATCACCAATTCTTAACTAAATGTAGCCACCATAGAAAACTAACGGTTGGTCACTAAGGTTGTAGAGTTGAAAACCTATNTGAAAACCTATCCCTTTGATCCTACCATTCTTAGCCTAGGAATCATAAGGGATGTAGTTCTCCAAAAAAATTAGTAAAAATTAAGGAAGGTTGAGAATCCAAAAAAGGACATGGTGTTTGATGCATCCTTGTCAAAATTTATGACATTAAACACCAACAAGGATCCATCATAGGTCTGAAAGAAAAACTTAGTTCTCACCAAGCATGTTCATTGTGTGTGAAATGTTGAACAATAAAGTGATAAGATGGTCAAATCTGTTTGATAATAATAAGAGTAGCTAGACAGGGTAAACCTTGATCTGATGAGGTTGATAGTAGAGAATAGAGATTTCTTGATGGAGGAAGGCTAAGCACTTCATTATAAAATGACCATCAAGGTAGCCACCTAGAAGAATGAGGCCCTAAAATTTGAACAACTCAAAAATAATTATAGGGACTAAGTCGGGCTTCTTAAGGAGGTGAATGGAAATGAAATTTAACTAACCAAGACAAGGATTAACAAGGTCCTCTTCCAACTCTAGCAAATAGGCCACATGTGGAAACCAATCTTGGATGGCTTAAATGCATATAACATTGCAAAAACCCACTTGAAGGAGTTGTAGAGATGATGAAGTATATGAAGCTTGCCAACCTCCATTATGTAAACTTAGCTATGGTCATAGTAAGGAGGCTAAGAACTAAATTAGAAAAGCAAGTGATCACTCCCTACCACTTGTACGAGGCAATATTCAAGCACCATAAGGAAACCAAGTAGTAGTTGGAGATAGCTAACATAGAGCTTGAAGTTCTCAGAAGTAAATTCATTAAACAATGATCTATGGTTCAGAAACTACCTAGAAGGGTAAACAACTATTACAAGTTGTAGAACTTAGTAAAGATGTTTGACCTCCAACATAAACAATTTGTAGCCTAATTTGTTAATGCCAAGAAGCTATTCCTTATAATACCATGCCCATGGAATATCCCTTTGCTAGCCCACATCAGTGAAGTAAAATGGACTACATACAAACCATGCAGTAAGGAAGAGAGAATGAAAGCACTATTGGATGCTTTCAAGCTCCCACTAGTAGTAGCAGGATAACCTTACTTGCTACCACTACCATAAGAACCAGAACCTAGTGAAGTAATTTCAGCACCATAAAAGGCTTCATCCCTAGCACTATTTGAAATTCTCCTTATCTCCAAAAAATCAAGATTCTTACTAAAATTTTGTACATTATCCAATTTTATTGCAATGAACATCAATTTTATAATCTTGTAAAATTTGGTACTTAGAGTCAATTAGTTATCTTTTTGTCAATAAATTTCATATTTCCTCAATTTTGTGAGAAGCTTGATCTTACTTTTCATTAACTAAAGGATGAGGTTTTAGTTAGTCATGGGATATAATAAAGCCTTATACTATAGGTTGTGTTAATAGGCATAGGTTGATGCAACCCCAGTAACACATGGTCGACGCTAATGTAGGCAAAGCCTATATAAATGTACACACCAAATACATTTATGACATCTTGCATCAATAACATAGTAAAGCCCTTGTACTTTAATATTCCTAGAGTTGATATAATTTCCTCTAAGTGTCCACAGTATGAATGAAAAAGATTGTATGGAGCTTTATTCAAGCATCATGTACCTGAACTCATTAGTGTGAACAATAGTAAAGTAGAGATTTCTAGCATTCATTGTAGCACTTGGATTAGTTTAATCTTTGTTATTACGCTTTATTTTCAATGCACTTTACATTCCAAGTCTAAATTAATCTATACATTTAATGATGAACACATAAGTATGACCACTTTTAACATAATGTATTCCACTTGGTAGTCCTAATAGTAGCCATTTGGCACACCTTGTAATTGGCACTTGATAATCCAA
>MNCI01027661.1:0-12149 GCA_015680685.1 Gnetum montanum
CAGAGATTTTCCATCGGAAGCATGCCTTTCTTGCTGGTGCACAGCACGTGGAAGTTCTTGGCCATCTTTGAGACGACATCGCTGAAGAGTTCAACAATAATGCGGCCCTCCTGCTGCTGTCTTCCTTGTCCTGCGCCTCCTTTTCCCTGCCGTTGCTCCGCTGTTGATACTCCGCCCGTGCACAGTCCTTTTCGCTGCCGTTCGCGGGTGTCTGAGGTCAGTTCGTTGTTCTGCTCCTGCCGCCTGCAGCCGCTGTTCATCTGTCATCTTCTGCCCTCCGCCGACGCGCAGCCCTAACCTTCTGTTTCTGTTTGCGCCCATGCGGCGTTGTCGCTGGTTCTTGCTGCGCGATGGCTAGCGCCCAAGATGGCACACGGGGAGGCGTGCAAACCCTCGGTGATGATGTAGGCCAGGAAGCAAAAGCATAGATTAATTTATTTATACCATTGAATCCCTCTTCTCGCTGGTTTTGGCATCAATACAGGCGCTAGTGCTGCTGATCCTTGGCAATGATGTTCTGATTCCTAATTGTTCCTCGTCCCTGCACAAGATCCGCAAAAATGGACACTTGCTTTGCTCCACTCTCAGCCCTGACTCCAATACGTCCAGTACATACTCTCCAGAGTGGAGTTTCATCGGCAGTGGCTTTCAAACCCTACAATGGCCATAAATTGCAAAGAAATCTCTGAAACTCAGCCGCGTTGGTTTGCAAATAACCTTACTGTCTGTTTTTCTCCTCTTTCTTTTTCTCATCCTGTTCTTGATGCTTGGTTACGTTAACTCCCACAACAACTCCGATCAAATTTCCATGAAATCCTCTATTTGAAATGACTCTATAGCATGGACTGCTCTTTTCGTACGAATGAAAGCAATTAGATCTTTTAATCGCTACTATGCTTATTGATTACAAACAGATGGTGCCACGATAAGAACATAAGGTTTGAGGAAAATTTTTGGTAACGCCCTGATTTTTGGTATCGCATCATGAGTAGCCGCAATAAGAACATTATATTGCATCCTCTTGAAGTTCATTTCTTTTTAAGAAAAATGATCNTTAGGAAATTTTCTGATCTTGAAAGTCCTCTTATATATTTACAAATCNATCATGTCTCTATTCCATACAATGGCTAAATGTACCAACACTATGCAAGGCTCTTTTGGATTCAGGTTTTAGTGTCAACCTAATCTCTTAAGAAATGTACAAAGCTTGGAACCTACCTCTGCTAAAAAAGGGTAACATTTGGTTAGAGTTGGCTGACTAGTCCATCACTGTCCCATTAGGGCTAGTGAAGGACATTGTCACCACTATTTGTGGATGGTCGTATCTAGCTGACTTCCTAGTGATTCAGGTGAACAACGATAAGGGGGAATTTCCAATCATAATGAAAAGAACATGGCTAAGCACAGTTGATGTGTGCCTAGGAATTCGTGATCTTTCCCTAGAAATATCTAAGGAAATTATGTTTGGAAAGATCAAGAAGAAGAAAGTTCCATGCATCACATACAACAACATAAGGTGTAATTGTGTAGAAGTCATGGTTCATGCAATGTTTAACATTTCCTGCATGCAATTAGTGTGCACAAGTGACTATTATACAAAGATGCCTATATACAGCAGCCACAAGATAAAAAGGCACCCAATGGTTAATAGCTGATCAAGAGAGTAGTTCAACTATATGCATAGAACCAACTAAGGGTTTGACTTGCGCTTACATTGATAGCATAGACACATTAGAGTAAGTCCATTGCCAACTTCCAAGTCTCGACATTGAAAATATCAACTGGGGGAAGTTGGAAATCCTTGATAAGTTTAAGTAGGGGCCCCTTGAGTTAAAATCATTGCCCACCGGTATGCAATACATGTTTCTCAAGAATGGAAAATCGGTAATTATCAATGCGAAGCTTGCTCCTCAATAGAAAGAGAGACTGCTGAAGGTGATAAAAAAATGGTCGAAAGCCTTCACTTGGTTATGTCCTAAATTAACAAAAATAGATCCTAGGATATGCCAACATAGAATTTACACTGACCCCTCCATGAAGCCTTAAAGACAACCACAGAGGTGATTGAACCCAAAGCTTAAGCAAGTGGTTAAGGAAGAAATTGAACAACTTCTAAAAGTTGGGTTCATATACCCCATTGCTGATAGTGAATGGGTTAGTCCCTTAATTATTGTTCTTAGAAAGGGAGGTAAATGGAGGGTATGCATAGATTTTAGGATATTGAATATGGCAACATTCAAAGACCACTTTCCATTGCTATTCATAGACCAAGTCTTAGACACCATTACAAGGCATCACTACTATAATTTTTTGGATGGGTACAGTGGG
The DNA here is from genome assembly GCA_015680685.1 of Gnetum montanum. Lineage (NCBI taxonomy): Eukaryota > Viridiplantae > Streptophyta > Gnetopsida > Gnetales > Gnetaceae > Gnetum > Gnetum montanum. The sequence continues at coordinate 2,329 of MNCI01027661.1, forward strand.
TACAACCAAATATAAATAACCCCAGAAGACCAAGCCAAGACTATGTTCACCAGTCCTTGTGGAACATTTGCATACAAACAGATGTCGTTTGGCTTGTGCAATGCCCCTATAATGTTTCAATGATTAATTCTAAGCATATTCTAGCAGCAGATAGGAAATGGTGTGGAAGTCTTCATGGACAACTTCTCTACTTACGGAGTGAACTTTGATCAAGCCTTGAACCAGTTAGAGCAAGTACTAAAGAAATGTGTAGAAACCAATTTAAGGCTCAACTAGCAAAAAAGACATTTAATGGTCCAAGAAGACATAGTATTAGGGCATAATATCTCACAAACAGGGATGGAGATAGACCCTGAAAAGATCAAAGTTATTCAAGGAATTACGCAGCAACCTAAAATTGTAAAAGATATTTGGTCATGCCTTGGACACACTGGCTACTATAGATGCTTTGTTAAGAAATTTTCTAAGGTTTCAAAACCATTGGTTGAACTAATGAAAAAGGATGTACCTTTCGAATGGACCAAGGAATGCGAACTAGCTTTTCAAACTTTAAATAAAAAGCTCATAGAAACACCCATTCTACAAGCTCCTGACTAGTTCAAACCATTCCACATAATGACTGATGCATCCAACTATGCTTTAGGAGCCATACTTAATTATTTAGATGACCAAAAACATCCTTATTACATCCACTATGCAAGTAGGAGTATTGCTGGTGCACAACTCAACTACACTACAACATAGCAAGAATTAATGGCTATAGTGTTTGCACTAGAAAAATTTAGGCACTATGTCTCAGGCTATAAGGTATTCATGCACATGGATCATAGTGAGATAAGGTTCCTAATGAATAAACCAACGGTGAGCCCTCGCATCATATGATGACTCATAATCTTAGAAGAGTTCGATCTTACAATGATTGATCGAAAAGGCACGAAGAATGTAATTGCTAATCATTTATCTTAGTTGCGATGGGACAATAAAAAGGATGAGTATCCAATTTCTAATCATTTCCCTAATGAACTCCTCTTTGCAGGTGTAATAACTAACCAATTGACCAAGGAAAGAAACTGGTGTAGTAGTATTATCACCTATATCCTTACACAACAAACATGACAAGAGTTAGACACTAATAAGAAACAACAGTTCCTTCACCGAGCTAAGTATTTTATGGAGATCAATGGGAAACCTTATAAAGTATGTCCCAATGGCTTGGTTTGTTGGTGAGTTCCTAATATAAATCAACTGTGAGTTCTCCAATATAGTCATGAGGGTCCTTGTGGGGATCATTATGCTAGGAGATGAACAACTCTTAAAATCCTTCTTGCAAGATATTATTGGCCTACATTGTTTTGGGATTCCCATCATTTCGTCCAATCTTGTGAGCACTGTCAATGTGATGGGGGAATGACTACTAGAATGGAGGGTCTGCAACAATGGATTCAACCTTTAGAACCCTTCGACATATGGGGAATTGATTTTATGGGGCTCATTACAGCAATGTCCAATTGGAAAGCTTACATCATTATTGCTGTTGACTACTTTACAAAATGGGTAAAAGTAGCCGCTGTTAAGGATTGTACATCACCTACAACTGCATGATTTGTTCAACAACAAGTTGTAAACAGGTTTGGTGTGCTGCGTGCACTTATTTCAGAAAATGGTACACACTTCATAAGTGCAACTTTTTAGAAATTAATACAATTCTTAGGGGTTGAACACAAACTGACTACACCATACCACCCTCAAGAAAATGGTCAAGCCGAGGTCACCAATAGGGAGATTACGAAAATATTGACAAGAACTATTAGCAAGTATAGGAGAGATTGGAGGACCAAACTGAACGATGCTCTTTGGGCATACTACTCTGCATGGAAACTCCATATAGGCTATTCTCCCTATGAGTTAGTGTACGGGAAACTTCCAATGCTTCCCATTCAAGTAAAACTCCATACACTATCTATGGCGTGTGATCTCAACCTTGACCTTGATCTAGGACAAAAAGAATAGTTAATGACCCTTAACTTGCTAGATAAGAACTGCTTAGCCACCCTATCATCTAACAAATTGCACAAGGCCTTCAATAAATGACATCATGACCTAAAAATTAGGAAAGTTAAATATCAACGAGGAGATAAGGTTCTGTACTGGAATCCCACACACATGCCACAATGCACTAAAATTCAAACACTGTGGGAAGGACCTTATATTATTTATAAAAATTTTTCTTCAAGGTCCATGATGATTTACAAATCTGAGAGCCCAGATAAGAAATTTTTGGTCAACATCTAACAAACCAAACCTTTCCATGAGCTTAGAATAGCTAGTACCAATACTACCTTTGTTGGTGGAGATAGCCACCAATGCTAACCATTCTAATCCCTCAGCTCTTTTTATATTTTTTTTTACACCTTTTTGTTTTACAAATTTTTCAAATTTACTTATTTTTTGTCTTACACTATCATTCACATTTTTTCCTATTTCTTTGTTTGATTTACTTTCATTTATCATACAATAAGTGCTCATGATGGTGGATTGTATTATAATAATGTTGATTGTTAATGTTTGGTTTTTACCTTTGATTCTCAATGTTGATATTAAGATATGGTTCTTTTGAAAAAATAGGTAATGAGTCCACACCATCCATTCCTCTCTTCAACTCTATGGTCTCCCTTGGTTTTGGAACTATGCTGTTCCTTTTTCTAAATAAACTTATTAATGAATTGGTGGCTTCGTATTCTTCAAACCAAAGGACTTAATGGATGGAAAGGGTGTGACTTCAAGGGAATTTGATGCATGTGTGTTAGCTATTCTTTTGGATGCTTGGATGCTTTTCATGGGTTTTTCGCCATTCTGCCATTGATCAAATATCAGGAAGCTAAGTGAATAAAAATAAGTCTTTGCATGGTGAGGTTCTCATGTGAAAAACCACAAACAAAAATTGGTGAGGATTCAAACCAAACCCCTTAAACATAATAAAGAAATCTAGGCTACAAGCATTAGTTATGGCACTAGAAAGACATGTTACCCATGCCTAAAGGTTTCCTTTAACTAAGGCCCTTTCTCGCTTCCTTCTTCTCCCTCTCCCTCTCCTTGGAATCGTGGTGACTATTTGGGGAAGCATTCTTGTTGCTTCAAGGGGATGGTTTGGCCAAGTGTATTGATGCGAGATCACTAAATGTGGTTGGTTTGAGTCCAGATTTGGAATAAGTTCTGCTCATTCACTTTAACCATAAAATACACAAGGGACTTTACACAACCTTGCTCTTGGGATTCCATTCCATTTTCTACTCTCCATCTTTCTTCCCATTTTCCACCTCATTTCCAATTTTATGATTAGTCTATATCTTAGTTAATGCATTGTTATTCTTTGGTAAATTCTTGTGGGTTAGTCTTTAACCATTGTTTCCATATGTCATTCCTGAGTTTACAGACTCTTTGGTTTGCGATTTTGTTAGGGAATAAAGGAAATGAGCTTGCTTTGGGGAGGACCCACTGACATTCCTTTATGGTGCAATTGTTAAATTCTTCTCTTAAACATTTCTTGTAATCAGAAATTTCTCATTTCATCCCCATCCATAACATCCATTTTATTGGGATCGTCGTTGTTATTTTTCTCATTTTTCTTATTCTCTATACTTTTCCATCGTATTGCTACTAGAGGTTCACTCTTAGTCATAGGGGCCTTGTCATAAATTTTCCCATTCTACTACTTGTATCACCCCTACACCTTGGGTAGTTACCTGTGATAAACCTCTAACCTAGTTTCTTCGATAACCACAACCTAGCCAATGTGATTTATATCAAGGTAAGGTATCAACTACATTATGGTTTACTTATCCTTGCTCATTTGTGACTGTGTTGTGTGTGCAGATGGCAATTACATGAACTATGTACTGGGATAGAAGGAAGCACTTGGGATGGACTAGAGCTTGAGCATTTATGCCAGGAACAAGTTTGATCGCATGGCTATGGATAAACAAAGGAAGACATAATTGCAATGTCAGCAGCAACGCACCTCATTTTCTTTATTCTCTCTTCAAGCTGTCAGATGAGGGTCTAGATGTCATCTATGTACAGTGTTCACCACAAAGGTTGTGAATGCCAATGTTGTAATATGTTTGTCGATCCGTTCACCATGCACTTTGAGTTTATTATTCCCTATCGTCGTCAATTCTCATTCAGTCAATAATCCCATACCTTTCCAATATTTTGTAAGGAACTCAAGGATGAGTTTTCATTCAGTTCTGAGGTTATGATGAGTTGCGATATCGGAGCCTTCCATGTGATATCACGTACACGATATTGTGGCCTGCCTCATTTCCTATAACTAAGAGGCGGGCATACTTGGTTTGCATAGTTAGCCTTCGTTCCTTACCCAAACTCTTACTTTCTTTCCTTTCCAAAGATAGACTTAATTTGGAGTGCTCGTAGTAGGAGTCATAAAGTGAATGGATCTTTATTCAAGCATTGTGTACATGAACACACCTTGTGTATGGCAATAAAGATGAACTTTGTGATAAACCTTGTAGCATTTAGAATAGATTAATTAATGTTAATTACTATTACTTAATGCTTTTCTTAGTTAATTGATGTTCTCTCTCTTACCTTACAACTCTCCTAAGTAAGCACACTCAGTACAATCATTTCAAGCATGCATGTAACACTTGGTAACCCAATAATTATTAGCATTTAGTAATCCCAGTAGTGTTGCATTGGTTCAGGATGTATACGGAAAGTGAAAATAGATGCTAGTGTTAGGACTAGTTAAAGCATGTTGAGTAGTTAAATCAAAATTAGTTACTTACTTATCTCTCTCCTCNAAAAATGATGGATCAACCCATCCTTGTTACATAAAGGTGCGTAAGCACTTAGTCGTTGGAATTCGACTAGATCATGCATGTATGCTCGTAATCGTAAGGTTGAGTGTAGGGATACCTCACTGCTCATCAATCACCAATGTTTCCTCTCTGCACTTGATTCTATAGTGTTCGACCATTTTAAAGAGTTCTTGTGATGATGAGATAAGGTTATGGTGAGGTGATATAGGTTGAAGGCTATATTAGGTCATGAGGAAATGATCATAGGATTAACAATTAGTTCCAAATGTTCACATCACAGTTATGATTATGGCACTAATATTTTTGGTTGATCAATATGGTATTTGTGCTTCATGCTTTGAAGTGTTGATAATAATGTTTTTGAGGAATCAACATCTCGCTTCAAGGTTTCTTTGGTTGTTAGGCTCCTCTCTTTACATGTTTTTGAGTCATTGGTTTATCTTTTGGTCTTAATTGGCCTTTCAACTTCATGGTACTTTAATTCCCCACAAACCTTCATTGGATGAAACCTTCATTGGATTTCTTTTGAATTATTTAGTTTTTCAATTAAATGATATGTGTTACATTTAATGGACTTGGTATTGGAACATGATGAAGGAGATGTCACATGGCCACAATGCATGTGTCAAATGTAGGTTATAATTATTGTCCAAGGTATGGAAGGCTATAATTAGGCTACAAGTGTGGGCTTAAGGGATGATAATGGCAATGATATGAAATAATGCATCAAGGTCTCATGGTAACTTTCTGCCATGGTAAGTTGCACCTTTACAATGACATCCCAAGATTCATCTTGCAAGCACAAATCCAAGAGGAAAAGAAAAAAATGAGAAAATATGTTGTTAGAAAATAATGCATAGGGCCACATGAGATAATCAGCAAACTAGGTCATCATAGGTCACTATTATTACAAAGTTTTATAGTTCATTTATTGTGCTAAATAAAGAGAGGGATTGAAAAAGATCATGCAGGTTCACCTATCATTAGTTGTAATGTTGTTTAGGACAACTATTGATCTATACCTATAAAGAAAATTATGTTAGATGCAATAAGGCTTTAGATAGGAATGATTGACTAGATTGGCCAATTCATTCTCCTTCATGTCTGTTATTCTGAATGCTTCATTATTGTAGGCCTTGGTGATCAAGAAAGATCCTTACTAATTAACTGATAATTTATTTTCATGCTTATGGATGGCCTTAAGGACTAGGTCTCCTTTCTTGATCTTTCATGTATTTAGGTCATGGTGATGTTGTTACTTTTGCCTCTCTTAGTACTGTTTGATGTGAACAAGCATTTGCATTTGTTGCTCCTCTAGTGAATCCAAGTCAACAGTATGTATATCCTTGTTCTACTCATTGTTGATGAAGTTTGATAGGCCCACTCTGAGTGATAGAGCCTACAATTCAAAAGGAAAAATAACTTCAAACTCGTAAACTAGGCTATATGTGGTTACGCTAGTTACAATTCGATAGGTTGTTCTATAGGCCCAAAGTGTGTGAAAAAGTTGCTCATGCCACTTTTTTTTGCTATTATTTAACATCTTTTAAAGCAAGTTTATGATGCACTTGTTACTAGATTCAGCGTGTCCATTGGCTTGAGGTAGTATGATGACAAAAAGAAATGCTTGATGCCTAGATCTTGAAAAATTGTTTGCATTTCTTGGATACTAAATTGTGGTCCATTATCTATGACTATGATCATAGGCATGCCAAAACGGACTACGTTGTCAAGTATGAATCTACATATGCAGGTCCTATATGTCCTCCACATACATCCTCATGAACTTGCTCAAGGACTATGCAGGCTTTGATTTTTCCCAAGCACACTAAGAGTAAACCATCATAGGAATATCAACATAATGTGTTATTTTCTATGATGATATAATATTTTTATCTCTTACATATGACATCCTTTTGAGAAGTATTCAAGCCTTGATGAGTTGTGATTTGATGGGCCCTGATGTTGGATACATGACGTCGGAGTCCTGATGTCATGTACTTGACATCGAGGCTAATAAGTGAGATTGGATACTTGACGTCACCTCATCTAAACCTCACCCATAAATATTTCACTTGGGCTTCTAGATAAGATAAATTAGATCTTAGAAATAGTTAGTTTTTAGTTTCTTTTCATTTTAGTCTATTATTCCTAGTGCATGCCTGTAGTGTGATGTTTGTAATCATACGGCACCTTTGTTTGAGTGTGACGTACTTGGACACATTACATGATTGGCAATAAAGATTGAGATTACTTCCATCATTGTAGCATCCACTTAGATTAATATTGTTATTTTAATTATTTAATGCTTTCTGTAGTTAAACATTTCCATTTATTATTATTTACTATTCCTATAATTAGGTGGAATGTATATGCCTTAATCATGAGCATTTAAGTGTAAATACTTGGTTGCCTAGAGGTGTATCATTTGGCACAACTAGTGATGTACACTTGGTAAACCTAGAAGTAGCCTCATGAAGTCCAAGATGTGTACGGATGATTAAGTGCAGATACCATCACCTTAGGTTAATTTAGACTTTGTTTCCATTATTCATTACTTAATCAATTTATCTCTTTTTTTCATCAAGAGTAGCATAGCATAGAATTAGGAACCACATCATATACCTCTCTTTGGACTAAACCATATGTGACAAAGCTATCACTAGTCCATGTGGGAAGACAAAAGATTGAGATCAAGGCATAATGATCTAGATGCTACGACTAGTCCCATCCATGAAATTTGACTAGATTGTTCATGAACACTTGTAATTCATATGGTTGAGTGTAAAGATACCTTAATGTTCATCATTGTCACTGTTGGTAAGGATGGTACTAGTTATCTAGATTAGTTATATTATACAAGATTTTTGTAAAGGTATTAATAATATATATTTTAGAAAATATTAAATCACACATATTATAAACCAACAACAATGTCTCTTCCACATGGAAGTGACCATGCACTATATAGCAAACACATTCATTGGAGAACTAATGAGATATACGATGAAGAAGATTGGAGTGACCAACCTTATGCAAGGGTTTCTTATGATCATTATCACCTTGACAACACTCAAAGACTACATTCACCTAAGGTAGAAAATCTTAGAGGAGATGATGTAGGTCCTAAACTAGGGGAGGCCTCAAGGCCTAAGACCTCCTCAAAACCAAAAAATGATACATCAAAGGGCCCTGTAGAACACCATAGAAGCCATGGAAATTATTCTAGTTCCTCATATTCCTCTTCCCCTTCAATGTCTAGTTCTGATGAAGATGAACGTAGGTATAGAGATAGAGCTCCACTAAAGGGTTGGACTAAAAACCAAAATTGAACCCATGTGAAAGATCAAAGAAAACATCATTATGATCAAATGAATAGAGATAGACATTTTTCAAATAATCTGTTTGATGATGATGAACCCCTATTGGCCACCAAGAGCCTAATGCATATCACAGAGGACATTAATATACCTCACAGGCATTGCAAAAAGAGTCATTTACCTAAGCTGGGCATGAATAATATTCCAAAATTTGTAGGAGGCTATGATTCAAATCTGCAATAGCATTTGCAAGCCTTCCATGATGCTTGTGCTAACTACAACATTGAAAGTGGATGGCAAAAGCTTAAGCTCTTTCCTAGGATACTAATTGATAAAGCCAAAGTGTGGTATCAATCATTGAAACCAAATTTAATCTAACAATGGTCTACAATGTTGGAACTTTTCAATGAGAGATATCAAACCTATAAGAGAGTCTCCAATAAGAAGACAAATCCAAGAGTGGAAATAAGAACAACATGAACCCTTGGACATGGCCTTAGATAGATATTGTGCCTTATTGAATCGATGCCTAGGCCATGGTTTCTCTAAGGAAGAGCAATGTTTCCACATCATAGATGGGCTTCATAATGAAAAAAAGGTGACTCTTGGGATGTATGCCCTAGNTGTTTTGTTTCCTTTGTTTATTATGTCTGCTTAGCGTGTGTTGCATAATCTTCTTTGCAACCATTTCAAAAATATTTGTGACATTTTCATTTATCCGTTTAGACATCCCATTGAATTTTTCTTCTAGATCATCAATAGATTCTTCTATCAGCAAATTTTTTTATGGAATCACCTTATCAAAGGTAGTTTCATTTTCCTTACCATAAATTTGGACCTCCTTCAATTGAACAGCTGGGTCCCATTGATATTTTTTGACATTCTCCCATTTGCACATCTCTCCTTCTTCTTTTGCCAAATGCTCTATNTAATGCCTCATATTTTTCCATCTACAGGAGTATTAGGTAGGTTTCTTAAATCCAAAGTTTGTGCAAAAGCACATGCATGGGAGACTTCCTCTCCCACAAGGTAATTTTAGACAACTCCAAAACCAACCTTACTGTACTAGTGGGACTTATTACCAACCTCAACATTCTCAACCACAATCGCAACAACCATAGTTGTGGGGGAGCCCATGACCAAATCCGCCATACCCACTAAAACCTCATAGATATTATGTTCAACACCCTATTTCTCCAACTAGTTCTACATCCTCCACTTCAAATTGCCACTACCGCTCTCCCGAGTACCATCACTACATGACATCCCCTGAAGGATCACCACCACGCACTTCTTACCATTCAACTTACCCTTGATATTCTCATCATTTACCTCCTTATGTGCCACTACCACCAACTTAGGAAGGTTTAGTACCTCAATATCAACAAATGAGTGTTACTTGTGCTGAAAATATGCATAGATATGTTGATGCTAGTGGGTCCCAACTATAATGTCAAAAACATCCCTTCTAGAGAAAAGGTTGTAAGCTAAAACAAACCATGCATGCATCCACTACATCCATTGAGCCAGTACAGTTCCCATCTAGTGTACAACCTTCCTTATCTCAACCAATGTCCTCCAATAGTACACAAAGGGCACCATACATTAGTACTCCAATTCCACATTCAACCAATGAATCTACAAGCATGGGGAGACAAAC
>MNCI01027672.1:4890-44441 GCA_015680685.1 Gnetum montanum
TGTCAATGATTGCATTCAATAGAACCTTCGAAAGACTTGAAAATTTCTGATTGAAATACCATGGAAATTCACTTTAAAGATAAAAAGAAGCTATTCTAGTCCCATCAAAATAAAAAATATTTTCTGAACCCTCTTGACTATTGAATTGTTCAACAACATGACTACAAGCAGAGGCTCTCTTACAACAATCCCAATAGCAGTTCCTATACGTTGCAAAATAACAAAATTTACAACTAAAATGCTCTTAAGGCTTTTAAACACAAGCGCTTCTATGGCAAAATTTTAATAGAAATTTCTATTGGGAAACAAGAACAGTAAGAGCAATCTAAAAATCCCAAAATTATTTGCCAAGGATGATACTATCTAAACCACTAGCTAAACAATTTAAACAAAATAAAAATAAAACATAACTCACAAGACCATGAAAAAGAGGTTGAAATCTTTTATTTAGCAAGCCATCAAGCAATCGTTCAGAATTTCTTCGTACAAGCTCTTCCCGAAATCCAAAGTGTGTCTCCAAGTGAGAGCCCATGTGCTAGCTAGTAGCCTTCCAAAGTGTAGTATCAATGTCTTCTTCCAAGTTCTAATCCCCCCATGAGACCCCAATGTCTTTCCTTTTTAAAGGGTTCAAAGGTGGTTACATTCCAAAATATCCTAGCTAACTTTTCTCCCAAGTAAGGAGGTTACAACTTAGCCATCTAGTTAGGAGGAAGTTATGTAGTTAGGAAGTTATACATGAAATTAGGAGAAATTTATGCTATCATTAATAAATACTACAAATATTTAATATAATATTATAAACATTTTAACATTAATATTACAAATATTTTGTAGGTAGTAACTTATATAATAATATTTGAAAAATAATGTTTTGAAGCCAAGGGACAATTAAATTAAGAAAATAAGCTTATAACCAGGGCCTCATACTATTAGTGTATGTGGTATTGTGATTATTTAAAATTTTATTTGATGAACTGCAACTCTGATTTACCAGAATTGGCCCAAAATATCTCTTGACACCTGTCTTGATGTGCCTTGGTGTCTTTGTTTCCGTGTTCAGCAGACTGGTATGTGATATCGAATGCATCGGCATCAGGCATGGATGCTGTTTCGGATGGTAGGTTCCAGGAGGAGTGAATGACATACCGCCTAAATATTTGAAATGATTTCTTTGGAAAAAATCCCTGTTTGGTAAGGAAGCAACCTACACAAATTATTGGAAGTTACGGGGATGAGTTGCAAACGTGCCTGTCGCTGGAGCTAGTTTCTTTGCAGCCTTTGTTCTCAGCCCATGGATTTTTTGCAGTGCGACCATAGCCAAACCTTCACATGGGACAGAGATGGTCATTTTTGTAGATTCATGTGAAATAGTAAGGATCAGAATGTTGAAACGCAGGTTCGGATTCGAGGGTTTCAACGTGAACAGGCCGGGTCTCCTGGGTGATTTTATCATTTCGGGGTTTAAATCCACAAAATTGCAGGGGTGTCTATACATACTATCCCCGACCAGAGCCTCCCAATGACCACTTTGAAGGTCATGTCCTGGACAACATCAAGTACACCAGGGGTTTCAACAACATCAATATTGATGGCATCAACGGCGACAAAGAAGTGGATCCGCTGGCTGCGTTCATGGCGGGAATCTGGAAGAAATGGATGCCTTGAATGCTGGATATGATTCTGACCAGGAGGTTTATGCTACCACCAAGACCATCGACGCCGTCCAGAGCCATGTCAAGAACGATTCTAATGATAATCCAGTTATGCCCGATATGTGTAGATTGAGGAGAACACTTCTATTGCCGCCCTGACTATTTTGGAAACTCACGTTTTCCGGCAGAGTATTTTTACAAGGCAGGGCCAAACATAGAACATGAACTAAACAATGGTTAATGGGGATTTTAATTTCTTATTGATGCATTCATTAATGGGCTGGGCTCTTTTAAATTGATAAAACTTTTCAATTCTTTTTTTTCAATCTTCCTATCACACAGGGACATGATAAATTTTCCTTTCCTTGGTATCATCATTTGAAAATGGAAACACTATATCTTCACTCAACAAATTTCCATATGAAACCTCTAGTATTAAAATATCAATAGGGCACAACCATCATATATTTTTATTTGAATATCTTCTATGTCTCATTCATATTTTATCACCTTTTTTGTTCCATAAAATGGCTAAATGTGCCAACAGGATGACCTTGAATGTACCTGGTTGCATGATCCATGGATCTCGTGCTAATCCTAGCTTATTAAATATCTTTGCATAATGAGAAATGGCCAAAGTTCAACATTTTGTTTTTCCCAATCTCAGAAACATAAAATTGTCTTCTCTTTCTATAGATACATTCCAGTGAGGTGACTTGAAAACCACTAGATTATGATTCTTGAGCAAGTCATGAAATTAATCATTCAAAATTTGCACTACAATTTCTACTCATGACACCAAGATGGATAATTCCCTGTAAATGTAGCTACAATATCTAGCATATGCCATTCCAACTTCATGGTTAGTTAACTATTGCAGAATTCTTCACGGGAAAGAGCGTAATCCTCCTTCAATAGTTTTAGTTCATTAGGATTTTGTACCTCACCATTTGCAAATAAGTCTGCCTATTCCATGAAATGGCCAAAATGTGCCAACACCAAGTGACTCTTGTGCAATCATTGATAAATGAAACAAACCATCATGCCCTAGAAATATTTGAAATTGAGATGGTTCCTAAATATCAATATGAATTAAATCAAATGGAAATGACCTTCTTTTATTATTGATCGAAAATGCTACACATTTGTGCTTTGTGATTTTAGAAGTTTCACAATTAAACATTTCCTTGTCTAAGCCTTAAACAAATGAGGGAACATGATTTCAAGTATTTTGAATGAAGGATGTCCTAGTCTAAAGTGGTGAAGCCAAATCATACATTTATTTTTTGAATGACTTGCAAATAGGATGGATAGAGGTTGATTCCACTTACTAGCACTTGTTCTTTTGGTCTTTTCAAGATAGTATAATCCTCCCTTCTCTTTGTCAAGTCCAATGATCTTGCCGAAGTCCTAATCCTGAAATAGACAATAGGTTGGAAAGAAGGTTACTTTGCAATTTAGATTCCAAAAAATTTTGGTTATGGAGATGAGATTTGTTGATAATTTTGAAACATGAAGAGCATCTTTAAGAATCATATCATGATCAATTTTAACATTTCTTATACTAGAAACTATGGTTGGTGATCCATTTGTCATGGTAATTTTTCCATTACTAGGGTAGGGGAAATAAGAACTAAAATTATGAGATGCATGTGCCATGTGATATGTGGCTCTTGTGATAATGATCCAGGGCTCTTTAAAACACTAATAAGATATACTTAAACAATGAGAAATTGGAAGCTCACCTAAATGTACCAATGAATAGGTGCCTAAATATTTTTCAAGAGTGGCTAGAAGAATTTTCAATTTCTCTATCTCTTCTTTGTCAAACTCCCTTGATTTTAGAGCTTTCTCTTCTTCTTGTGAAGATGAGGATTGATTTTGTTGACCTTGAATCTTTTTCCTTCCACCCTTATTTCCTCATTCCTTTCTTGATGGCTTTCCATGAAGCTTGAAGCACATCTCCCTTGTGTGCCTTGGTTTCTTATAGAGGATACACCACATGCCAGCCCTGTTTGGTAAAGAAAAACAAGGAGAAGAAGAGGATTACAACAATAAGGGTTGAATTACCCAGTTAGAAATGGAAATGAAGGCCATAGTAGGAGAAGAAATATGGTGAAAGCCAAATGAGAAAAAAATATCCCTAGGGTTCAAAACCTAAAGCTTTGATACCATGAAAAAATTTGAAAAGAAAGGGAAATATTTTTCTTAATTGCTTCTTGTTTACAAGTGGCGGTATATACAAAGATTACATGGAGAAAATAAAGTAGAAAATATCTCCAAAATAATTCCTAAAAATTATCAAAATATCAATCAATCACTAATTATAAATCAACTAAGAAGGCAACACTATTTTCTGCTCAATTTTGACAACTATAAGTGAGCTGAGAGGGTAGTGCTATTTTTTTCTCAATTTTGTTAGAAACTAAAAACATTTAATTGTCCTATTAAAATAAAATTTCTTTTTAAATCAAGTACACATCTAATATTTTTTAGAGTTAATTGCCATCCATCTTCCTATTGGATGAACATGTCACTAGTACCTTTGATTGGCCATTCATGTTCATCATCCAATTAAACATGAGCATCTTTAATTTTTGTAAATGTCCTAAAATATTTATTATATGAACATACATGAATTGATGCTCCTAAATCCATTATCCGTTCATCAAATTGGTGAAACTTACTTATACACAAACTATTTTCAAGAGTAATCAAAGTTACACCAACTTCATCATTACTTTGGTTATCTAATGATTCTTGGGAAGCCTCCTTTTCTCCTTTAGATCATGTTAGTTTCTTCTCAAATACCCAAGATCATGACAATAACAATCTCCTCTTTTTTGCTTTGTATATGTGGCGTACTCTTGATTCTAGAATAATCTTTGCCTCAATCCACTTGCTTTTGTAATCTTTTTCTATTTGCAATATTTAAAGCCTTTGCTCCAAATGATGTTGATAGGATGGAGGTTTTTCTCTTTTTAGCATCTAAGGCTACCACAGTAGTGTCAAAATCTAGTGTTCCACTAATTGTTGTAACTATTTTTTCCCAACTATATGGAAGAAAAGAAACCAACAACAATGATTAACGTCATCATCCAATACTACCTCTAATTCTTACATATGTGAAAAATAACTATTAAATTTAGAGAGATGTTGAGGCACTATGCTATTCTCATTCATCTTCAACTTGAATAAATTTTTCCACAAGTCTTCTTCAGTACTCTTTTCAGAAATTATGTACAGAGTTTCATTAGACAAGCAAGCTCTCATTAAAGGCACAACTTTTTGATAAAATTACTCTCACTCTTCTTGGGACATGTTCTGAGGCTTCTTTGTTGTCCCTTCTATGACAAGAACTTCAAATTCCTTTTGATATAAAATATCTATCATTAGAATTTTCGAAATCTACCAATTGGAATCCATAAACTTTTGAATCTCCACTTTGTCCAACATCTTCAATGCACTACCAAAAATCTACAAAAAACATTCCTTTGCTACCACTTATTGTGTTTAAAATTGAGAACTAAAAAATGAATTCAATCATGAAATTTTTGATGGTAGACAAAAATGAAATGACAAACAAATATTTATGCAATAAAAATCCTCAATTTGAAGGGAAACACTTCAAGGAACGTAGGAAAATTGTATTCTTCTTGAGAAGTGAATTTCTTGCTCCTTCTATTTCCTCTCTTCCTCTCCTTTAAATAGCCTTCAGCCCCATAATTTTAGGCATTCAATCAATAGATTACATCAGTGAAGTCTAATAGTTAAGGATAACGATTAACTTAATTGAATATCAGTAACTAATAATTAATTAGTTATAGCTTATCAATTTTACTGACTTAAACATAGCAAAAACGACAACTAGTTATAAATTGTTTGATTAGAATTTAAGAAGAGATAATCAAAGAATAAATTTTCCTTCACTATCACAACATCACCTTTGTATTTTCAAAAAATTGGATGATGAAGAGTCACTTTGAATCACAAAAGAACTCAGTGACCATGAATTTGTAAGGAAATTGAGAACAACAGAACACTTGACTATTTCATGTATCAAAAAATTATGCTTCTTAGATGCTTATACATTACAAATGTTGTGATTATTTTATCTAAATGCTCTTGTAAAGAAGCCCCTTTCGTCATATGTGCCTTGATGGCCAGTCGATAAACATGGAACTAATTTAGCCTAGGCATATTGTTGCACTAGTCCTTCAACTTATACCAAACAATAGTTGTCATTTTTGTTTGACAGAGGCACCATAGTGGCCTTGCTAATATGAGAAGTGAAACAAATTTTTCTTTTTTTTGCTTTAATGCTGATCTAGTTTGCCTCTATTCTGCTAGAGGGCTCTGTAGCTTGAAGGGATTTTATGTTATTTATTTTCCTAAAAATATTAAACTTCTATCCTATGAATTTATTATTTGTCTAAAACCATCTTCACTACACTCACTAGTAGACCCTAGCCCAAAAAATTCCACAAGGAAATCAACGTAAAAATTTCTTTTGATACTATTTTTAAAAGTGCAAAGTGAAAATAGAAAAAAATAGGAGAGAAATGTGAAAACTAGTTTTTTAAAAAACAAGTTTATTTTAAAGGAAACTATATATTCTTTTCAATTTTTTTGAACAAGTAAAATGAGAATATATTAATAAAACAAGATTTGAAATACAATGGGATTAGTCATGTGGTTAACCATAATAATAGGATGAAATTTCTTTTAAAATAATCATCTAAATGCAAGCCATAGATAATTAGAAGCTAATCATCATCATTATCTCAACCTTGTCCTAACAAAATGGGGTTAGCTACATGTGTAACAAACCACTTTTGCTTGAGTTTTTGTGTTAACGATTGTAATAATATTTATGTGTGTTTGTGTGCATGTTTTGTTCAGAAGTTGTGTGTGTGCTTTGTTTGAACTATGGTGGAAATGGATAATTGGAATAGTAATAAATTTTTTAACTAGATTTTTATATGTATTATGATTAAATGTTTAAATACTNATAAAAATCTAGTTAAAAAATTTATTACTATTCCAATTATCCATTTCCACCATAGTTCAAACAAAGCACACACACAACTTCTGAACAAAACATGCACACAAACACACATAAATATTATTACAATCGTTAANTATCTATTTCAACAAAGATGCTAAGAAACAAAAGAAAAACAATGGACAATACTCTAAGGTGTGCCTCAAGAAATAAAACAAGTATGTTGAGATGCAAAAGAATGCTCATATTGAGGAACTTGACCTATGAATCAAGTTGGAGGAACCTGATCCATGAATTAGGGATATTGTGTGTAAATATTATAGCTTTATATTTTATATTTTATTTTATTTTATCTATATGTGATGCATTATTTATTTTAGTTTAAAATAGTAGAGTATAAGTATCCTCTCCATTGCTATAGAAAGATCATGTGATGACTTTTTAAGGCTCATAAGATGATGGAAAAATTCACATCGCTAATGACTTGGAAAAGAAGGTGCCTTATTTGATTATGTATTTTGAACTATTTTTTATAATTATCAAAAGTAATTGAACCTGAGATCTAGCAAAATCTCAATTCTGAAATATCAAAAATTGTTGATTTATGAATTGAACCTGCAACCTATGAATATACATATTTTTTTGATTTTTTTATACTGATCATGAAGAGAATTAAACTCATGACTCATTGCTAAAAGACAGAGAGAGAGAGAACTTTAAAAAGAATGAAAAGAATATAAATAGTCCCCAAGAAGTTAAGTTACAAAAAACCATCCATTATCCCTTATTCCACCTACAAATAGGGAGAGGAGAAGAGGAAAAAAAATACACAAGGAAAAAGTAGCTAAGTAGAATAAAAGAAAAGGGACACAACAATAGAGAGTGTGGCTAGGACAAGAGAGAACATTGTGGCTGCTACAAGAGATGGTATTGAGAAAGAAAACAAGTGTACCATAGCAATCCAATATTCTAATAATTCCTCCTAGTTAGTAAGATATCTAAAGAAGGAGGTAAAATGAACCATCTCTATTAGGTTTGATAATGGCCAACAAGGGCTTATTTTCTCAAACTTCTCTCTTCTTGCTTGTCTAAGCACCTTCACAATGCTTGTATGAAAATATCAAGGTTATTGTTGTAAGCTTAGATTTTTGAAACCTTTATTACCTTTTTTTTGGATCTCTCTACTCATCCTCCACACTCTCACACCTAAATGACTTGGATGAGAGTTGTTTCTATAACAATTCAGAAACAACCATAATGATTTGGGGCATTTTTGGCAAAAGATTGTCAATAGGGGCCAAGGATTCTTGATATGAGAATTCGTACCACCAACAAAAAGTGAGAGTATCCTTGGGACCATGGATAATTTTGAATGTTTGAAAATTATTGAATTCTTGGATTTTGATTGAAATTTAGTTGATGAACCCCCCCCCCTTTGAATGCATAAATCTTGGATCTAAATCTTGAATTATACTTTTTATTCCTATACCTTCTCAAGTATAATTTTGATATCTTTCTATAAGTTGATGGAGTAGGGAAAAACCTAGGATGTTAACTTATGGTTGAGATTTATTTATTCTCTACTATTGAACATATGAATTTCTTCATTAAATAATTAATGGTAAAATGGTTACAAGAGTTAAATTCAGATGATCTTGGTTTGTGTGTTGCTGGAAATTATAAAATATTATTATGTGATTGAACAAATATGATATCATTAATTTATTTAATGTTGTGGTCATTTCTTTGGTTTACAAATGTGTAAATGATCCTAATTAGATATTTCTTTTTAGGTTGTATAATAAAAATTTTTATTTTTTTTAATCTAATGAATCTTGCATAAATATTTTACCATGGCTATTTCTTTATAAAATTATCTCTGACATATGTTAGAGCTAGATCTAGGCGTTGTTAATTTCATTTTAATTTTATAGGTTAATGTTAGTTTGATTTTTGTAGAAAGAAAGCCACCTAGGCATTTTCTTCTTTCAACTAGCTTTCTTTCTGGGGGGCTTTGGGTGCTAGCTCTTGCTCCCTATGAATGGGTATTATAACATGAGTTCTATTTCACCATTCACCTCTATAAATAGCTATATCTATATTTATCTATAATTTCTTTATATCATCTTCAATCATTTTTTCTAATGTCTTTCTTGGCCTATAGACAGAAGCTAATAATAAAGGAAATTTGGAGCACACAGTAAAACTATTTTATTAGATCAAAAAAAATACAAGATATCCTTAATCTTTAGATGAGAATACATAACTATTTCTCAAAATGAAGAGCTATCTATTTTTCTTCAACATAGGCACCCTTATAAACCTTTTTTCTTAGAGGTAAACCCTCTTTAAGCCCTCTAGCATTTAGAAGCAACATAAGTTCCCTTTTATAGAAGTTTAACCTTATAACACAAGAAAGTGACATATTACTTTTGGCCGACTTTGACATAAAGATACGTAATAAATGATGTCAAAGTCATTTTTAACACTTTGAATTAGAGACTCTATACCTTTGGCTATGACCATGTAATATTTTAGGTTTTTCTTCTTTGTTTTCTTGTTCTCTTCATGCTTGATACTACTTGTGAGAATACCTATGCACTTGTATTCTTCTTGATTGGTCATGTCCTTGAGTTAAGGATGTTACTTTTCTTTATGTAACTTATGAAATCATTTAACCTTGACTTTTTGTTCTTTGACGGAAAACTAATAGTTATGGAACTTCATAATTTTAATATTTATAATTACTCATGGGAACAAGGTTAAATAGTTGTCAAAATAACAACTTGATATGGACAACAAGTTGCAATAAATTTATTGCTTCGCTTTCACAATGAAATGAATTTTTAATTTCAAGCACAATAGATTGTGGGTCTTACCATAACATAAATATAGATGGAGGAGTCAACATTTTTTAGGAATGTGTACTTGAAAATTGGTACATTATAAAAATACAAGTGTTGAGGTATACACTAGACAACCTAGAAAGAGCTATGCTCTTCATGATAACTCAATCTCCTTATTTTACATTTTTTTAGAAAATAATTTAATTCCATGTTGTAATTTGAAATCATTTAGAGAAGTTGTGCCTTTATTTGTAAATTTCATCATATGGCCTTATCATAAGTGAAATATAACTCTTATTTACATGTAGTTGAAATATCCTTACAATTGCAGTTGAAAATAATTCACTATGCATTTTCATAGGGCCTCCATGATAATTTTACTACCTTAACATGTGGAAATAAGTACTTTGGAAATTAACTTGTAATAGTATTGGCTAAATTGTTCCATTGCAATTCAGACTTGTGAAGCTTACTTTCTTGTTCTAGAAACATTAGATAACGCTTCCTAACAAGAAGAATTTATAAGAATATTTGATATAATATTATTTGTCATGGGATTTTTGTAACACCCAAATGTAACACCCATTCTTAGGGAGCAAGAGCTAATAGCTGAAGGCCTACTATAATGCTAGTTGAAAGAAGGTAATACATAGGTGACTTTCTTTCTAAAACAATCATATTGATATTAACATATAAAATTAAAACAAAATCAAATAGAACATTTTGAAATGGGAGTGGGAGTGGGAATGAGAGTAGGAGTAGGAACAAGCATAGGAGAAGGTGGGGATGTCAAAGTTGGAGCAAGAGATGGTGTAGGCATGGATGCTAGTGTAGGGTTTGAGATGAAGATGACAATGGGAGTTGTTGATGTGGGGGAAGGAGATAGTGGCACAAGAAGTAAAAATTGATAGAGTAGAGGTGGTCATATTGAGATTCTTTGGAATGATGAGAGGCTGCATGGCTTCTTTGGGTTGTAAATTTGAATGAACAACTCATTGCATATTGAGGTTGATCATTTAATACCAAAAGGTGTCCGGACAACCAAATATAGCCTCATTGGCCGCTTTGTGTCTAGAGTAGTTCGATCCAAATTGGAATTGATTTGCAAGAGGGTTGTAACAATGTGGGGTTTAAAAGTTTTCTCTATCTCGCTGCTTGGGTAAGGTTTTTCTCTGCATAGAGCAACCCACTTTGTTGTTGCTGCTCCTAGAGCCTTTCCATTTTTCTTGGTCAATTCTCCTTTTTTACAGGTTCGTTGTAGGTTCATCACAGTTGATCGCGTTGCTAGATTCAGTGAACCATGGCATGAGGCTACTCCTAGCTTCGTACCTTGGTAAATTGCCTGGCGTCCCGCTGATCTCTTGTGCACTGGTTTTTCTCACAACCAGTGCCTCTGCAACATCCGTGCCAGTTTAGCTCCCTTTTTTCCTCTTTCCTTTTCTTCAAAGGGATTCCATTCCAGTTGCTTTTCGTTCAGTTTCTCTATGGACTCTGCCACCGCCATTGCTGTCCTTTTGCCGCTGCCACAGCTGCCACCGCGCTTCTACTGACGGTGTTGCGCAACCACCACCACTGTTCAGCTTGTCGATGCCGCCGCTTTTTCTATAGTTGCCTCCTTCATTGCTTCTGTATTCTATGATTCTCCCTTCTCTCCCTTCCCTTCCTCTGCTATTACTGTGCACTTTGGATCTCATCCGTCTTTGTTCGGTTGGACCCCTCATGTCCACTTAATCAAACATGAGGGCTATCCTAAACCCTACACCTGTCAGCTTTTTTGCCAAAAAGTTTTGACCTTTGATGATGTTGACTTGATGTCCCTTAAGTTTAAATGTTAATTTTCCTTGTACCTTCCCCCACCCCCATTCGGCTGGTACAATTGGGGTCCTTCTATTTTTAGGCCTTATCCCCTATTTTTTTCAAAGATGGGAGATTTAAGCCTATAAATTGTAAGGTACCGGCATCCTCATCCTTTGCCGCTACAGCTTCGGCTGCTAAGCCTCATTACTGATCCACACTGATGAGGGGTGAAAATACCCAAAAACGTTTTGTGGGATTGTAATGTTTGATGAGTTTTTTCATTTCTTAAGGTTTAGATTTTAATCTTGTTTGCTACCTTCCATTCCTTGCCTAGTTGCACGAGACCACTAAAAAATTTTTAAGTTACCCTAAAATTTTTCTCTATCTTGCTGCCTAGGTAAGGTTGTTCTCTGCATAAAGCAGCCTAGTTTGTTGTTGTTGCTCTTGGAGCCTTTCCATTTTTCTTGGTCAATTCTCCTTTTTTGCAGGTTCACTGCAGGTTCATCACGGTTGATCACGTTGCTAGATTCAGCAAACCACGGCATGAGGCTGCTCCTAGCTCCATACCTTGGTAAATTGCCTGGTGTCCAGCTGATCTCTTGTGCGCTGGTTTTTCTCACAACCATTGCCTCTGCAGCATCCATGCTAGTTCAGCTCCCTTTTTCCCTCTTTCCTTTTCTTTGAAGCGATTCCATTCCAGTTGCTTTTCTTTCAGTTTTTCTGTGGACTCTGCCACCACCCTTGTTGTCCTTTTGCCGCCGCCACTACCACCGCTGCACTTCTATTGACACTGCCGTGCAACGGCTACCGCTCTTCAGCTTGTCGATGCCGTTGCTATTTCTGCAGTTGCCTCCTGCATTGCTTCTGTATTCTATGGTTCTCCCTTCTCTCCCTTTCCCTTCTCTCCCTTCCCTACCTCTACTGTTACTGTGTGCTCTGGATCTCATCCATCTTTGTTCGTTTGGATCCCTCATGTCCACTTAATCAAACATGAGGGCTATCCTAAACCCTACACTTGTTGGCTTTTTTGCCAAAAAGTTCTGACCTTTGATGGCATTGACTTGATCTCCCTTAAGTTTGACTGTTAATTTGCCTTGTACCTTCCCCCACCCCCATTTGGCTTGTACGATTGGGGTCCTCCTATTTTTAGGCCTTATCCCCTATTTTTTTCAAAGATGGGAGATTTAAGCCTATAAATTGTAAGGTATCGGCATCCTCATCCTTTGCCGCTGCAGCTTCGGCTGCTAAGCCTCATTACTGATCCACACTAATGTGGGGTGAAAATCCCCAAAAACATTTTGTGGGATTGTAATGTTTGATGAGTTTTTTCATTTCTTAAGGTTCAGATTTTAATCTTTTCTGATTTTAATCTTGTTTGCTACCTACTGTCCCTTGCCTAGGTACACGAGATCACTAAAATTTTTTTAAGTTACCCTAAAATTTTTCTCTATCTTGCTGCCTGGGTAAGGTTGTTCTCTGCATACAGCAACCCAGTTTGTTGCTGCTGATCCTGGACCCTTTCCATTTTTCTTGGTCAGTCCTCCTGTTTTGTAGGTTCGTTGTAGGTTCATCATGGTTGATCGTGTTGCTAGATTCAACGCACCACGACATGAGGCTACCCCAAGCTCCGTACCTTGGTAAATTGCGTGGCGTCCCGCTGATCTCTTGTGCATTGGTTTTTCTCCCAACCAGTGCCTATGCAGCATCCGCACCAATTCCGCTCCCTTTTTTCCTCTTTTCTTTTCTTCGAAAGGATTCCATTCGAGTTTCTTTTCATTTAGTTGCTCTATGGACTCTACCGCTACCCTTGTTGTCCTCTTGCCACCGCCACCACCGCCACTGCGCTTCTATTGATGCCGTCGCTCAACCGCTACTGCTGTTTAGCTTGTTGATGCTGCCGCTTTTTCTGCAGTGGCCTCCTTCCTTGCTTCTGTATTCTATGGTTCTCCCTTCTCTCCCTTTCCCTTCTCTCCCTTCCCTTCCTCTACTATTACTGTGCCCTTTTGATCTCGTCCGTCTTTGTTCAGTTGGACCCCTCATGTCCACTTAATCAAACATGAGGGCTATCCTAAACCCTACACTTGTCGGCTTTTTAGCCAAAAAGTTCCAACCTTTGATGACGTTGACTTGATCTCCCTTAAATTTGAATGTTAATTTGCCTTGTACCTTCTCCCACCCCCATTTAGCTTGTACGATTGGGGTCCTCCTATTTCTAGGCCTTATCCCCTTTTTTTTTCAAAGATGGAAGATTTAAGCCTATAAATTGTAAGGTACCGGCATCCTCATCCTTTGCTGCTGTAGCTTCGGCTGCTAAGCCTCATTACTGATCCACACTGATGAGGGGTGAAAATTCCTGAAAATGTTTTGTGGGATTGTAATGTTTGATGAGTTTTTTCATTTCTTAAGGTTTAGATTTTAATCTTGTTTGCTACCTACCATCCCTTACGTAGCTGCACGAGATCACTAAAACATTTTTAAGCTACCCTAAAATTTTTCTCTATCTCGTTGCCTGGGTAAGGTTATTCTCTGCATATAGCAACCCAGTTTGTTGTTGTTGCTCCTGGAGCCTTTCAATTTTTCTTGCTCAGTTCTCCTTATTTGCAGGTTCGTTGCAGGTTCATCACGGTTGATCTCGTTGCTAGATTCAGCGAACCACAGCATGAGGCTACTCCTAGCTCCGTACCTTGGTAAATTGCCTGGTGTCCCGCTGATCTCTTGTGCGCTAGTTTTTCTCCCAACCAATGCCTCTGCAGCATCCATGCTAGTTTAGCTCCCTTTTTCCCTCTTTCCTTTTCTTCGAAGGGATTCCATTTCAGTTACTTTTCGTTCAGTTTCTCTATGGACTCTACCGCTGCCATTGCTATCCTTGTGCCGCTGCCACCACTACCGCCGCGCTTCTATTGACACCGCCGCAGTACTGCCGCTGCTGTTCAGCTTGTCGATTCCACCGCCATTTCTGCAGTTTCCTCCTTCATTTCTTCTATATTCTATGGTTCTCCCTTCTCTCCCTTTCCCTTCTCTCCCTTCCCTTCCTCTACTGTTACTGTGCGCTTTGGATCTCGTCCGTCTTTGTTCGGTTGAACCCCTCATGTCCACTTAATCAAACATGAGGGCTATCCTAAACCCTACACCTGTCAGCTTTTTTGCCAAAAAGTTTTGACCTTTGATGACATTGAATTGATGTCCCTTAAGTTTAAATGTTAATTTGCCTTGTACCTTCCCCCACCCCCATTCGGCTTGTACGATTGGGGTCCTCCTATTTTTAGGCCTTATCCCCTATTTTTTTCAAAGATGGGAGATTTAAGCCTATAAATTGTAAGGTACCAGCATCCTCATCCTTTGCCTCTGTAGCTTCGGCTGCTAAGCCTCATTACTGATCCACACAGATGAGGGTTGAAAATCCGTGAAAACATTTTGTGGGATTGTAATGTTTGATGAGTTTTTTCATTTCTTAAGGTTCAGATTTTAATCTTTTCTGATTTTAATCTTGTTTACTGCCTACGGTCCCTTGCCTAGCTCCACGACATCACTAAAAAATTTTTAAGTTACCCTAAAATTTTTCTCTATCTCACTGCCTAGGTAAGGTTGTTCTCTGCATACAGCAACCCAGTTTGTTGTTGTTGCTCCTGGAGCCTTTCCATTTTTCTTGGTCAATTCTCCTTTTTTGCAGGTTTGTTGCAGGTTCATCACGGTTGATCGTGTTGCTTGATTCAGCGAACCATGGCATGAGGTTACTCCTAGATCCATACCTTGGTAAATTGCCCGGTGTCCCATTGATCTCTTGTGCGCTGGTTTCTGTCACAACCAGTGCCTCCGCAGCATCCATGCCTATTCAGCTCCCTTTTTCCTTCTTTCCTTTTCTTCGAAGAAATTCCATTCCAGTTGGTTTTCTTTCGATTGCTCTATGCACTCTGCTGCTGCCCTTGTTGTCCTTTTTCCGCCCTCGCCGCTGCCGCCGCGCAACTACCGCCACTACCGCGCAATCGCCGCTGCTGTTCAACTTGTCGATGCCGCCGCTTTTTCTGCAGTTGCCTCCTTCATTGATTCTGTATTCTATGGTTCTCCCTTCTCTCTGTTTCCCTTCTCTCCCTTCCCTTCGTTTGCTGTTACTATGCGCTTTGGATCTCATTCGTCTTTATTCGTTTGGACCCCTCATGTCCACTTAATCAAACATGAGGGCTATCCTAAACCCTACACTTGTCAGCTTTTTTGCCAAAAAGTTCTGACCTTTGATGATGTTGACTTGATCTCCCTTAGGTTTGAATGTTAATTTTCCTTGTACCTTCCCCCACCGCCATTCGGCTTGTACGATTGGGGTCCTCCTATTTTTAGGCCTTATTGCCTATTTTTTTCAAAGATGGGAGATTTAAGCCTATAAATTGTAAGGTACCGGCATCCTCATCCTTTGCCGCTACAGCTTCGGCTGCTAAGCCTCATTACTGATCCACACTGATGAGGGGTGAAAACCCCTGAAAACATTTTGTGGGATTGTAATGTTTGATGAGTTTTTAATCGTTTCTGATTTTAATCTTTTCTGATTTTAATCTTGTTTGCTGCCTAGCATCCCTTGCCTAGCCACGAGATCACTAAAATTTTTTTAAGTTACCCTAAAATTTTTCTCTATCTTGCTGCCTGGGTAAGGTTGTTCTCTGCATACAGCAACCCAGTTTGCTGCTGCTACTCCTGGACCCTTTCCATTTTTCTTAGTCAGTCCTCCTATTTTGCAGGTTCGTTGCAGGTTCCTCACGGTTGATCGTGTTGCTAGATTCAACGAACCACGGCATGAGGCTACCCCTAGCTCCGTACCTTGGTAAATTGCGCAGCATCCCGCTGATCTCTTTTGCATTGATTTTTCTCCCAACCAGTGCCTATGCAACATCCGCGCCATTTCAGCTCCCTTTTTCCCTCTTTGCTTTTCTTCGACGGGATTCCATTCGAGTTTTTTTCGTTCAGTTGCTCTATGGACTCTGCTGCTACCCTTGTTGTCCTCTTGCCGCCGCCACCGCCGCCGCTGTGCTTCTATTGATGCCATCGCTTAACCACTGCCGCTGTTTAGCTTGTTGATGCTACCACTTTTTCTGCAGTGGCCTCCTTCGTTGCTTCTGTATTCTATGGTTCTCCCTTCTCTCCCATTCCCTTCTCTCCCTTCCCTTCCTCTACTATTACTGTGCCCTTTGGATCTCGTCCGTCTTTGTTCAGTTGGACCCCTCATGTCCACTTAATCAAACATGAGGGCTATCCTAAACCCTACACTTGTCGGCTTTTTAGCCAAAAAGTTCTGACCTTTGATGACGTTGACTTGATGTCCCTTAATTTTGAATGTTAATTTTCCTTGTACCTTCCCCCACCCCCATTCAGCTTGTACGATTGGGGTCCTCCTATTTCTAGGTCTTATCCCCTATTTTTTTCAAAGATGGGAGATTTAAGCCAATAAATTATAAGGTATCAGCATCCTCATCCTTTGCAGCTGCAGCTTTGGCTGCTAAGCTTCATTACTGATCCACACTGATGAGGGGTGAAAATCCCTGAAAATGTTTTGTGGGATTGTAATGTTTGATGAGTTTTTTCATTTCTTAAGGTTCAGATTTTAATCTTGTTTGCTACCTACCGTCCCTTGCCTAGCTACACGAGATCACTAAAACATTTTTAAGTTACCCTAAAATTTTTCTCTATCTCGCTGCCTGGGTAAGGTTATTCTCTGCATATAGCAACCCAGTTTGTTGCTGTTGCTCCTGGAGTCTTTTGATTTTTCTTGCTCAGTTCTCCTTATTTGTAGGTTCGATGCAGGTTCATCACGGTTGATCTCCTTGCTAGATTCAGCGAACCATAGCATGAGGCTACTCCTAGCTCTGTACCTTGGTAAATTGGCTGGTGTCCCGCTGATCTCTTGTGCACTGGTTTTTCTCACAACCAATGCCTCTACAGCATCCGTGCTAGTTCAGATCCCTTTTTTCCTCTTTCCTTTTCTTCGAAGCAATTCCATTCAAGTTTCTTTTCGTTCAGTTGCTCTATGGACTCTACCACCGCCGTTGCTATCCTTTTGCCGCTGCCACCACTGCCACCTCGCTTCTATTGACACCACCACCGAACTGCCGCCGCTGTTCAGCATGTCGATGCCACCACTTTTTCTGTAGTTGCCTCCTTCATTTCTTCTGTATTCTATGGTTCTCCCTTCTCTCCCTTTCCCTTCTCTCCCTTCCCTTCCTCTGCTGTTACTGTGTGCTTTGGATCTCGTCCGTCTTTGTTCGATTGGACCCCTCATGTCCACTTAATCAAACGTGAGGGCTATCCTAAACCCTACACCTATCAGCTTTTTTGCCAAAAATTTTTGACCTTTGATGACGTTGACTTTATGTCCCTTAAGTTTAAATGTTAATTTGCCTTGTACCTTCCCCCACCCCCATTCATCTTATATAATTGGGGTCCTCCTATTTTTAGGCCTTATCCCATATTTTTTTCAAAGATGGGAGATTTAAGCCTATAAATTGTAAGGTACCAGCATCCTCATCCTTTGCCTCTGTAGCTTCAGCTGCTAAGCCTCATTACTGATCCACACAGATGAGGGTTGAAAATCCATGAAAACATTTTGTGGGATTGTAATGTTTGATGAGTTTTTTCATTTCTTAAGGTTTAGATTTTAATCTTTTCTGATTTTAATCTTGTTTACTGCCTACCGTCCCTTGCCTAGCTGCACGAGATCACTAAAAAATTTTTAAGTTACCCTAAAATTTTTCTCTATCTCACTGCCTAGGTAAGGTTGTTCTCTGCATACAGCAACCTAGTTTGTTCTTGTTGCTCCTCTAGCCTTTCCATTTTTCTTGGTCAATTCTCCTTTTTTGCAGGTTTGTTGCAGGTTCATCACGGTTGATTGTGTTGCTTGATTTAGCGAACCATGGCATGAGGTTACTCCTAGATCCGTACCTTGGTAAATTGCCCAGCGTCCCTTTGATCTCTTATGCGCTGGTTTCTGTCACAACCAGTGCCTCCGCAGCATCCATGCCTATTCAGCTCCCTTTTTCCTTCTTTCCTTTTCTTTGAAGCAATTCCATTCTAGTTGCTTTTCTTTCGATTGCTCTATGGACTCTGCGGCTGCCCTTGTTGTCCTTTTGCCGCCACCGCCGCCGCCACCGCACAATCACCACTGCTGTTCAACTTGTCGATGCCGCCGCTTTTTCTGCAGTTGCCTCCTTCGTTGATTCTGTATTCTATGGTTCTCCCTTCTCTCCCTTCCCTTCCTCTGCTATTACTATGCGCTTTGGATCTCATCCGTCTTTATTCGGTTGGACACCTCATGTCCACTTAATCAAACATGAGGGCTATCCTAAACACTACACTTGTCAGCTTTTTTGCCAAAAAGTTTTGACCTTTGATGACGTTCACTTGATGTCCCTTAAGTTTGAATGTTAATTTGCCTTGTACCTTCCTTCACCCCCATTTAGCTTGTACGATTGGGGTCCTCCTATTTCTAGGCCTTATCCCCTATTTTTTTCAAAGATGGGAGATTTAAGCCTATAAATTGTAAGGTACTGGCATCCTGATCCTTTGCCACTACAGCTTCGGCTACTAAGCCTCATTACTGATCCACACTGATGAGGGGTGAAAATCCCCGAAAACGTTTTGTGGGATTGTAATGTTTGATGAGTTTTTTCATTACTTAAGGTTCAGATTTTAATCTTTTCTGATTTTAATCTTGTTTGCTACCTACCGTCCCTTGCCTAGCCGCACGAGATCACTAAAATTTTTTTAAGTTACCCTAAAATTTTTCTCTATCTCGCTGCCTGGGTAGGGTTGTTCTCTGCATACAGCAACCAAGTTTGTTGCTGCTGCTCCTAGAGCCTTTCCATTTTTCTTGGTCAGTCCTTCTTTTTTGCAGGTTCGTTGAAGGTTCATCACATTTGATCGCGTTGCTAGATTCAACGAACCATGGCATGAGGCTACTCCTAGCTCCGTACCTTGGTAAATTGCCTGGCATCCCACTGATCTCTTGTACATTGGTTTTTTCCTCTTTCCTTTTCTTCGAAGGGATTCCATTTGAGTTTCTTTTCATTCGTTTGCTCTATGGACTCTGCCACTACCCTTGTTGTCCTTTTGCCTCCGCCACCACCGCCATCATGCTTCTATTGACGCCGTCGCGCAACCACCACCATTGTTCAGCTTGTCAATGCCACCACTTTTTCTACAGTTGCCTCCTTCGGTGCTTCTGTATTCTATGGTTCTCCCTTCTCTCCCTTTCCCTTCTCTCCCTTCCCTTCCTCTATTGTTACTGTGCGCTTTGGATCTTGTCCGTCTTTGTTCGTTTGGACCCCTCATGTCCACATAATCAAATATGAGGGCTATCCTAAACCCTACACCTATCAGCTTTTTTGCCAAAAAGTTCCAACCTTTGATGACGTTGACTTGATGTCCCTTAAGTTTGAATGTTAATTTGCCTTGTACCTTCCCCCACCCCCATTTGGCTTGTACGATTGGGGTCCTCCTATTTTTAGGCCTTATCCCCTATTTTTTTGAAAGATGGGAGATTTAAGCTTATAAATTGTAAGGTACGGGCATCTTCATCCTTTGTCGCTGCAGCTTTGGCTGCTAAGCCTCATTACTGATCCACACTGAAGAGGGGTGAAAATCCCTGAAAACGTTTTGTGGGATTGTAATGTTTGATGAGTTTTTTCATTTCTTAACGTTCAGATTTTAATCTTTTCTGATTTTAATCTTCTTTGCTATCTATCGTCCCTTCCCTAGCTTCATGAGATCACTAAAATTTTTTTTAAGTTACCCTAAAATTTTTCTCTATCTCGCTGCCTCGGTAAGGTTGTTCTCTGCATACAGCAACCCAGTCTGTTGCAGCTGCTCCTGGAGCCTTTCCATTTTTCTTGGTCAGTTCTCCTTGTTTACAGGTTCTTTGCATGTTCATCACGGTTGATCGCGTTGCTAAATTCAGCAAACCATGCCATGAGGCTACTCCTAGCTCTGTACCTTGGTAAATTACCCGCTGTCTGACTGATGTCTTGTGCGCTAGTTTTTCTCACAACCAGTGCCTCTGTAGCATCCGCGCCAGTTCAGCTCCCTTTTTCCCTCTTTCCTTTTCTTCGAAGGGATTCCATTCCAGTTGCTTTTCGTTTGATTGCTCTATGGACTCTACCATCACCCTTGCTGTCCTTTTGCCGTTGCCACCACTGTCGTCGCGCTTCTATTGACACCACCGCACAACCGCTGTCGCTATTCAGCTTGTCGATGCCGCTGCTTTTTCTGTAGTTGCCTCCTTCGTTGCTTCTATATTCTATGGTTCTCCCTTCTCTCCCTTTCCCTTCTCTCCCTTCCCTTCCTCTCCTGTTACTGTGCACTTTCGATCTCGTTCATCTTTTTTCGGTTGAACACCTCATGTCCACTTAATCAAATATGAGGGCTAGCCTAAACCCTACACTTGTCGACTTTTTTGCCAAAAACTTCCGACCTTTGATGATGTTGACTTGATGTCCCTTATGTTTGAATGTTAATTTTCCTTGTACCTTCCCCCACCCCCATTCGGCTTGTACGATTGGGGTCCTCATATTTTTATGCCTTATCCCCTATTTTTTTCAAAGAGGGGAGATTTAAGCCTATAAATTGTAAGGTACCGGCATCCTCATCCTTTGCCACTATACCTTCAGCTGCTAAGCCTCATTACTGATCCACACTGATGAGGGGTGAAAATCCCCAAAAACATTTTGTGGATTGTAATGTTTGATGAGTTTTTTCATTTCTTAAGGTTTAGATTTTAATCTTTTCTGATTTTAATCTTGTTTGCTACCTACCATCCTTTGCCTAGCTACACGAGATCACTAAAATTTTTTTAAGTTATCCTAAAATTTTTCTCTATCTCGCTGCCTGGGTAAGGTTGTTCTCTACATACAACAACCCAGTTTGTCGCTACTACTCCTAGAGCCTTTCCATTTTTCTTGGTCAGTTCTCCTTTTTTACAGGTTCATCATGGTTGATCACATTGCTAGATTCAGTGAACCACGGCATGAGGCTACTCCTAGCTCCATACCTAGGTAAATTTTCTGGTGTCCCAGTGATCTCTTGTGCGCTGGTTTTTCTCACAACCAGTGCCTCTATAGCATCCGCACCAGTTCAGCTCCCTTTTTCCCTCTTTCCTTTTCTTCAAAGTAATTCCATTCCAGTTGCTTTTCGTTTGGTTGCTCTGTGAACTCTACCGCCGCTGTTGCTGTCCTTTTGCCACTGCCACCACTGCCGCCGATCTTCTATTGACACCGCCGCACAACCGCTGCCGCTCTTCAGCTTGTCGATGCCACCACTTTTTCTATAGTTACTTCCATCATTGCTTCTGTATTCTATGGTTCTCCCTTCTCTCCCTTTCCCTTCTCTCCCTTCCCTTCCTCTGCTGTTACTGTGCACTTTGGATCTTGTCTTTATTTGTTCGGTTGGACACCTCATGTCCACTTAATCAAACATGAGGGCTATCCTAAACACTACACTTGTCAGCTTTTTTGCCAAAAAGTTTTGACCTTTGATGACGTTCATTTGATGTCCCTTAAGTTTGAATGTTAATTTGCCTTGTACCTTCCTTCACCCCCATTTAGCTTGTACGATTGGGGTCCTCCTATTTCTAGGCCTTATCCCCTATTTTTTTCAAAGATGGGAGATTTAAGCCTATAAATTGTAAGGTACCGGCATGCTCATCCTTTGCTGTTGTAGCTTCGGCTGCTAAGACTCATTACTGATCCACACTGATGAGGGGTGAAAATCCCCGAAAACTTTTTGTGGGATTGTAATGTTTGATGAGTTTTCTCATTTCTTAAGGTTCAGATTTTAATCTTTTCTGATTTTAATCTTGTTTCCTGCCTACCATCCCTTGCCTAGCCGCACGAGATCACTAAAAAATTTTTAAGTTACCCTAAAATTTTTTTGTATCTCGCTCCCTAGGTAAGGTTGTTCTCTGCATACAGCAACCCTGTTTGTTGCTGCTGCTCCTGGAGTCTTTCCATTTTTCTTGGTCAGTCCTCCTTTTTTGCAGGTTCGTTGCAGGTTCATCACAGTTGATCGCGTTGCTAGATTCAGCGAACCACGACATCAGGCTACTCCTAGCTCCGTATCTTGGTAAATTGCCCAGCGTCCCGCTGATCTCTTGTGCGTTGGTTTTTCTCACAACCAGTGCCTCTACAGCATCCATGCAAGTTCAGCTCCTTTTTTCCTCTTTCCTTTTTTTCGAAGGGATTCCATTCGAGTTACTTTTCATTCATTTGCTCTGTGGACTCTGCCGCTACCCTTGTTTTCCTTTTGCCGCTGCCACCGCCACTGCCGCGCTTCTATTGATGCCATCGCGCAACCGCCGCCGCTGTTTAGCTTGTTGATGTTGTTGGTTTTTCTACAGTGGCCTCCTTCGTTGCTTCTGTATTCTATGGTTCTCCCTTCTCTCTTTTTCCTTCTCTCCCTTCCCTTCCTCTGCTGTTACTGTGTGCTTTGGATCTCGTCCGTCTTTGTTCGGATGGACCCCTCATGTCCACTTAATCAAACATGAGGGCTATCCTAAACCCTACACTTGTTGGCTTTTTTGCCAAAAAGTTCTGACCTTTGATGTTGTTGACTTGATCTCCCTTAAGTTTGAATGTTAATTTGCCTTATACATTCCCCCACCCCCATTCAGCTTGTACGATTGGTGTCCTCCTATATCTAGGTCTTATCCTCTATTTTTTTCAAATATGGGAGATTTAAGATTATAAATTGTAAGGTACCAGCATCCTCATCCTTTGCCACTGCAGCTTTGGCTGCTAAGCCTCATTACTGATCCATACTGATGAGGGGTGAAAATCCCTGAAAACGTTTTGTGCGATTGTAATGTTTGATGAGCTTTTTCATTTCTTAAGGTTCATATTTTAATCTTTTTTTATTTTAATCTTGTTTGCTACCTACCGTCCCTTGCCTAGCTGCACGAGATCACTAAAATTTTTTTAAGTTACCCTCAAATTTTTCTCTATCTCGCTGCCTGGGTAAGGTTGTTCTCTGCATACAGCAACCTAGTTTGTTGTTGCTGCTCCTGGAGCCTTTCCATTTTTCTTGGTCAGTTCTCCTTGTTTGCAGGTTCGTTGTACGTTCATCACAGTTGATCGCGTTGCTAGATTCAGTGAACCATGGCATGAGGCTACTCCTAGCTCTATACCTTGGTAAATTGCCCGGTGTCTCGCTGATCTGTTGTGCACTAGTTTTTCTCACAACTAGTGCCTCTGCAGCATCCACGCCAGTTCAGCTCCCTTTTTCCCTCTTTCCTTTTCTTTGAAGGGATTCCATTCCAGTTGCTTTTCATTCGGTTGCTCTGTGGACTCTACCACCACTGTTACTATCCTTTTGCCACTTCCACCACTGCCGCCGTTCTTCTATTGACACCATCGCACAACCGCCGCCGTTGTTCAGCTTGTCGATGCCACCGCTTTTTCTGCAGTTGCCTCCTTCGTTGCTTCTGTATTTTATGGTTCTCCCTTCT
Source organism: Gnetum montanum (assembly GCA_015680685.1). Classification (NCBI taxonomy): domain Eukaryota; kingdom Viridiplantae; phylum Streptophyta; class Gnetopsida; order Gnetales; family Gnetaceae; genus Gnetum; species Gnetum montanum. The sequence continues at coordinate 28,666 of MNCI01027672.1, forward strand.
CTCCCTTTCCCTTCTCTCCCTTCCCTTCCTCTGCTATTATGGTGCGCTTTGGATCTCATCTGTCTTTGTTTGGTTGGACATCTCATGTCCACTTAATCAAACATGAGGGCTATCCTAAAGCCTACACTTGTCAACTTTTTTGCCAAAAAGTTTCGACCTTTGATGACGTTGACTTGATTTCCCTTAAGTTTGAATGTTAATTTGCCTTGTACCTTCCCCCACCCCCATTTAGCTTGTACGATTAGGGTCCTCCTATTTCTAGGCCTTATCCCCTATTTTTTTCAAAGATGCGAGATTTAAGCCTATAAATTGTAAGTTACCAGCATCCTCATCCTTTGCCGCTGCAGCTTCGGCTGCTAAGCTTCATTACTGATCCACACTAATGAGGGGTGAAAATCCCTGAAAACGTTTTGTGGGATTGTAATGTTTGATGAGTTTTTTCATTTCATAAGGTTCATATTTTAATCTTTTCTGATTTTAATCTTGTTTGCTACCTACCATCGCTTCCCTAGCCGCACGAGATCACTAAAAAATTTTTCAGTTACCCTAAAATTTTTCTCTATCTCGCTTCCTGGGTAAGGTTGTTCTCTGCATATAGCAACCCAGTTTGTTGCTGCTGCTCCTGGAGCCTTTCCATTTTTCTTGGTTAGTCCTCCTTTTTTACAGGTTCGTTGCAGGTTCATCACGGTTGATCGCGTTGTTAGATTTAGCGAACCATGACATGAGGCTACTCCTAGCTCCGTACCTTGGTAAATTGCCTACCATCCCGTTGATCTCTTGTGCGGTGGTTTTTCTCACAACCAGTGCCTCTACAGCATCCGTGCAAGTTTAGCTCCCTTTTTCCCTCTTTCCTTTTCTTCGAAGGGATTCCATTCCAGTTGCTTTTCGTTTGGTTGCTCTGTGGACTCTGCCACCGCCCTTGCTGTTCTTTTGCCACCACCACCACTGCGATCACACTTCTATTGACGCCGCCAGGCAATCGCCACCGTTGTTGAGCTTGTCGATGCCGCCACTTTTTCTACAGTTGCCTCCTTCGTTGCTTCTGTATTCTATGGTTCTCCCTTCTCTCCCTTTCCCTTCGCTCCCTTCCCTTCCTCTGCTGTTACTGTGCGCTTTGGATCTCATCCGTCTTTGTTCGGTTGGACACCTCATGTCCACTTAATCAAAAATGAGGGCTATCCTAAACCCTACAGTTGTCAGCTTTTTCGCCAAAAAGTTCTGACCTTTGATGACGTTGACTTGATGTCCCTTAAGTTTGAATGTTAATTTGCCTTGTACCTTCCCCCACCCCCATTCAGCTTGTACGATTAGGCTCCTCCTATTTCTAGTCCTTATCCCCTATTTTTTTCAAATATGGGAGATTTAAGCCTATAAATTTTAAGGTACCGGCATCCTCATCCTTTGCCACTGCAGATTCAACTGCTAAGCCTCATTACTGATCCACACTGATGAGGGGTGAAAATCCCCGAAAATGTTTTATGGGATTGTAATGTTTGATGAGTTTTTTCATTTCTTAAGGTTCATATTTTAATCTTTTTTGATTTTAATCATATTTTCTACCTACCTTCCCTTGCCTAGCTACACGAGATCACTAAAATTTTTTTAAGTTATCCTAAAATTTTTCTCTATCTCGCTGCCTGGGTAAGGTTGTTCTCTGCATACAGCAACCCAGTTTGTTGCTGCTGCGCCTAGAGCCTTTCCATTTTTCTTGGTTAGTCCTCCTTTTTTGCAGGTTTGTTGCAGGTTCATCACGGTTGATCGTGTTGCTAGATTTAGCGAACCATGGCATGAGGCTACTCCTAGCTCCGTACCTTGGTAAATTGCCTGGCCTCCTGTTGATCTCTTGTGCGCTGGTTTTTCTCACAACCAATGCCTCTGTAGCATCCGTGCCAGTTCAGCTCCCTTTTTCCCTCTTTCCTTTTCTTCAAAGGGATTCCTTTCCAATTTCTTTTCGTTTGGTTGCTCTCTGGACTTTGCCACCGCCCTTGCTGTTCTTTTTCCGCTACCACCACCGTCGTCGTTCTTCTATTGACGCCACCACGCAACCGCCACCGTTGTTGAGCTTGTCAATGTCGCCACTTTTTCTACAGTTCCCTCCTTTGTTGCTTCTGTATTCTATGGTTCTCCCTTCTCTCCCTTTCCCTTCTCTCCCCTCCCTTCCTCTGCTGTTACTGTGCAGTTTGGATATCATCTGTCTTTGTTCAGTCGAACCCCTCATGTCCACTTAGTCAAACATGAGGGCTATCCTAAACACTACACGTGTCAGATTTTTTGCCAAAAAGCTTTGACCTTTGATGACATTGACTTGATCTCCCTTAAGTTTGAATGTTAATTTTCCTTTTACCTTCCCCCACCCCCATTCGGCTTGTACGATTGTGGTCCTCCTATTTTTAGGCTTTATCCCCTATTTTTTTCAAAGATGGAAGATTTAAGCCTATAAATTGTAAGGTACCGGCATCCTCATCCTTTGCCGCTGCAGCTTCAGCTGCTAAGCCTCATTACTGATCCACACTGATCAGGGGTGAAAATCCCCGAAAACATTTTGTGGGATTGTAATGTTTGATGAGTTTTTTCATTTCTTAAGGTTCAGATTTTAATCTTTTCTGATTTTAATCTTGTTTGCTACCTACTGTCCCTTGCCTAGCTGCACGAGATCACTAAAAAATTTTTAAGTTACCCTAAAATTTTCAAGTTACCCAAAAATTTTTAAGTTACCCAAAAATTTTTGTGTTCAGATGCATGGAGGACCATGATTGGGTCCTTCTTTGTGGGCTATGGTTCTTTGGGGCTCGAGGCCTATCATTAATGTCATACAGGCCTGGGGCACATTAGGATCTAGACCTATTCTCGAGGGCATTGGTTTGGATCTATGTCTCGAGTATCCCATGGGAGGCTTGGATGCATGAGTTCATCTAGTTATTTGCAGATTTTTTTGGGGAGTTTATAATGCTAGCTAAATTCATGTATTCTCTAGAGTACATGGGGTTTGCATGGTTTTGTGTTTTGTGGTCTTTGGCTCTAAAGGATCTAATTAAGGAGGTTGTTCTGGCATTCCCCTCTAGGAAGGAACACATTATGATTGAATACAAGAATCTACTAACCGAGGTGCTAGACCCAGCACCCAAAAGTGGTCCTTGTTAATTTTTTGGTAAACTAGGTTGCGCCATGGACACTTGTCATGCCAAAAAGAGTGGGGTCATAAAAATAGTGGATGTAGAGGGTTGGATAAAAGTGCAAAGAAAGGGGTGTATGGGAGGTGCACCAATTTCTAGGAAGATGGTTGGGTGTGTGGAGCCCCCTTAGTAGAAGGTGGATTTGTGCCTTGTCCCCACTACTGCATCAAGGGGGATGCAAGGATGGGGGCACCTTAAGGGACAGATGGGCCTACTATTTTGGTTCCAAAAAGTGGCTTTGCCATGCCTTTGAAGTTGATCTTGTAGGGGAAATTTTATAGGGAAGGAGCGAGCTCCATCTAGTAGTTGGACTTTTGTTGTTTGTGATGTTGGCTAGGGTGGTGCAGAGCCTAGTGCTAGTAGTAGCAAGGGGTTCTATGTATTAAAGGACCCTAGTAAAGTTGGGCAACCCTCTCCTTTGCTGGTGACGAATTGCTAGACCCAATTGGAGCTCAATTTGGAAATCCAGAAAACTTTAAAAGAAGTCTACTACAAAGGAATTGCTTGTAGAGAATGATTACTTTCTCATGGAATTGTAGGGGATAGGGCACCCCTTACAAAAGATGTGTCCTAAAAGAGTTGGTGCATATAGATAAATATGACATCATTTGTCTTCAAAAAATGAAATTGCAAAGCTAGGAATTTGGTATTTTGCATTGGGAAGATTGCTAAGTGCATCAAGTTCCTTGTTGACATTGGGCTAGGGTCTTGGTAGTGTTATCTAAGATTCCTTTCTTCCTAGCGTATGCTTCCAATTGGAGCATTATGATTCATCTTTCCTCACTTGGAGTTTGGATTTCAAACTTCTATGAAGAACAAGTTTGAGAGCTATGACCAAGGAAGCTCAATAGATTAGCTACCCTTGTACCCAATACAGAGCACTGGATTATTGTTAAAGATTTTAACCAAAGGTTACATGCTTGGAAACAATGGGCTCACAAAGCTAACCATTTTCTACAATCCTTGCATTGGCATGCCATGGTGGACATGGGATCTTGACAATTGTAGTTTTACCTAGAGCAATAGATGAAAAGGGCTTGCCAGAATCATGTCTAGGATTGATCGAGTGTGGGTTGGTATGACCATCTTATTATAGGACGTGCACTGAAACTAAATGCACAACCTTTAATCATAGGTTGCTAATTTGCCAGATTGGAATGGCCTCTTGTCCAAAAATTTTTCATTTCAATTTTGAAAGAACATGACTCATGAAGCCTTTTCTTCAGCTACTGGCTAAGGCAATTTGGTAAGGATATTTCACTAATTATGAACCATGTGAATTTCTCACTAATGGAATTTAGACAAAGAAAAGAGATACATGCATAAGGTAAAGAGGATAAATATACTATTCAATCTCATTAGGGGATGATTTGACAAAACATGCTCCAAATATAGGAAGAACAGGAACTTGGGAAGTCTTTGATTCAAGAGGAATAGGCTTTGTTGCTAGAACTACAAAACCTTAATCATGAAGAAATGGAGTATTGGTGTTAACACTCATGAAACTAGTGTTTGAAAGAGGGAGACCAACCTACTAAATTTTTCTTCATGGCTACTCAAGCACATAACATGGCCAAAGTGTTTCCATGTTTGGTGAGACATAGTCTCAAGGTAATTCCCTACAATGCTTGGCTAGTGGTAGGTATGGATGGAAAAATTACTAAAATAAATAAAGGCTTTTCTATGGCTCATAAATCATGTTACCATCCTTATTAGGGTTGAATTAGGATGATAAGGCCTATGCATTGAGGACACTTGTCCAACATGTAGACAAGCTTTGGAAACTTTGCAACAATTGGCTTTTGAGTGTGCATTCAGTAATGAAATGTGGTGTAGTGTTGGGATTAAACTGCCAATTACTTTATGTGGGGACCCAACCACAATGAATATTATTTGGTGCTTGTGAAAGGTATGTAATTAGCTCATTTTTAGACAAGTGTTGCTTTCATTGCTTTCATTTTTAGACTGTGGAGAGAAGAGATTGCTATAATGGGTATGACATTGATGTAAAAACTTTCTTGCCACCTTTTTCAAGAGAATACAAAGCTATGGGATTTGGTGCAATGGGTTGGGTGGATGAGGTTCTTTCTGTGTCTGCTAGGAGATCTACACCTACTTGATGGAAATTTTTTTTGCAAACTGGTAGGAAAATTTCATTGTTTCTCAAGGGGTTACAATTGATTTGACTAAGGAAGCTCTAGCTAGGGTTTTGGGGTTGCTACTATAGGTTAGATGGTGGACCTAACTATGCATTGGCTAGGGGACACCCAACATTTCTTTTCTAGGAAATACTTGACGATGGTTAGTGGACCATTCCCTAAGTCCAAGCTACCACTATTATGGCAACATGAAGTAGAGTTGGTTGAAAGGTTCTTTACATAGAAAAGTAATTATGGAAACTCCAAGGGGTCTATTTTATGATACTAAAGTGCCTCAAAATGGGGCAGCCTATGAATATTCCTGAGTCATTTTTGGCTTCATTATGCTGAAGAAGGCTTGGATGACATTCTGGGCTCATCCTTGCCCTATGGCATGAAGCTTACCCTATTCCTAAAATGTGAGATATAAACTCGATAGATATGGTAACTTACCATATGATGTACAAGTAGTGCCAAAGGCTGCCAAGTGTTTAGTAGACAAAGATACCTGAGGGATGTGCTGTTATGGCCCTTATGACTACAAAATAACTGAGGCAGGCCAAGGACATTCCACAAGATGGTCAACCCATGAGGACTTGATGGAATAGGTGGAAAGGAAGATACAAGAGGTGGTCAAGGAAGCTAGATTGAATAAGAACCATGACAAGGAGGCCAAATGGGAAGCCCAAGGGGCCACCTTTCAGTAGAAAATGGAAGAACTTCATGCACATCATTAGGAAGAGCTTTATTGGCAAAAAAAAACGAGAAGCAACAATTGCAAAGGAGTTAGAGGAGTGAATCAAGTAGGAAGTGAGGGACAAAATGGAATAGAAAGAGGCATAATGAAAGGAGGTTGAGAGTGTATTAGATGCATAGAAGGAGCAAGAGTGCCAAGAGGACAAGGAGCAGAAGGAATGACTAAAGGAAGAACATAAACAAAATGCAACTAGGTGGCTCAATGTGGGAAACTGCCCCTATGTGCAATTGCATATCAATTGGATTATAAATTAGCCAAACTTGAGGTGTCATATCATGCTTTATTATACAAGGTTTCACTCATATGGAATAGGCTTTGAAGAAGAATGGGCATGAAAAGTTGAAGATTTTAAAAATTTCCAATAGGTTGTTGCTTTTGAGGAGTCCTTGGAAATTTATGAGTAACTAGACTTGTTACATGTCTAGATCCAATAGCATTGCAGCTACACTTAGCTTCCTCATCAACCCCATCAAGTGGGGGATGCATAACATGGGTTGGGTCTATGTGGGCTGTGGGTCCTACCCTCCAAGATGCTGGGGGGTGGGGGGTGGGTGGAAGGGTTTTCTATTTTTTCTCCATCAGTTTAGTTTTCTGTAGATTGTGCTTTTGCTAGGGCTTAGCCTTGGGGACACTAGAGGGTGATAGCTTAGGGGGACATCAATTAATGTATCCTTGTTGTTTGGCTTCTAGTGTCTAAGGGGTCCTTGATTAACCCTATTTTGATGGGGGAGTGGGTTCTTCCCTCCCTTTTTCATGTTGTGGGATCAGTGTTCCTCCCATAGTCTATGGTGGTTGTGTTGGGTAGGGTTTATCCTTGAGTTGTAAATATTTTTATTCTTCTTTTAATATATTTCCTAAAAATTTGGTGAAAAAATGAAATTAGTAGCCCCCAAGATCTAGCTCTATAATAGGTCAATCAACATTAATTTTAGGAATTATGAGATAATTTTGAAAATAAATAGCCACAATAAAAATCTATGCAAGATTATTCTAATTTAAAAATCAAACTTTGATTTATTTAATCACCATCTATAGTTAGACCAAGTGAACCAACCTAGAGCTCTATGATTTCCAACAACATTAAGATCTAAAAGTGCATACTAGTTTCTAAAAGAAGATCCTACTTTCTATTCATCTTGTTGAAAAGTAAAAGGTAACCATCCTATTTTATCAAAAAAAATCTCTAACATATTAAAATCTCTACAAATCAACCAAACAACATCAACAAGTCCATTGTTAAGTTAACACTAATGTAGAGCTCTTTCTTGAGAATCACATGAAGCATATATACTATAGATACCAAAAATTAAATCAAAAGCATTTAATTGAATCCAAAAATCTCTAGTTTCTAAAATAGAACTAGAATAAATCATGCAAGCATAATATTTTTGAGCAACACAAAGAAGAACACAACCTCTTCCATCTTCATGATTCATAAAAATGTACCTTCATATAAGCATTAAAAATTAGTTGCTAAATTCAAATTAAAACTACCTATTGTAGTCTTTGACAATGATATTGGATAATTGCTTGTTGTTGGGAGTTCAATAATTCCTGAACATTCCAAGAGATGAACTTCATGAGTGATGAGTGGATAGATATCCCTACACTCAACCATACAAATACAAGCATTCATGCATGATCCTGTCGAACTTTTGAGATGGACTAGTTGTGGTATTTAGATAGTTACACATCGATTGTAGTTTGTTGCCTTTCCACCTGGACTAGTATTTACTTTGTCACATATGGTTTAGTCCAGGGTGAGGTGTGTGATGTGGTCCTAAATTAACCCTACTCCTATAGACAATGGAAATAACCTTGTTTAAGCTAATAGGGAATGGGAGAAGAGAATATAAGATAGCCTAAGTGCGATGGGCATCCATCCTTAATCATATATACACATCTTGGACCTCATGTACTACTGTTGGGATTACCAAGTGCATGTCATAGGTATACTACTGGGATACCAAGTAGTCACACTTAAATGATCATGATTAAGTTGTACTCATTGTACATTAATAGCATGAAATGTAAATGACAAGAAAGTAAATATTAACTAAATAAAATAGTAAATAATAATTAAAAATTAAAGTAATTAACGGTTAAGTGGATGCTATAATGATAAAGTAATCTCGATCTTTACTATCGTTCATGTGCACGTCCAAGTATGTCACACTCGAATAAAGGTTCCATACAATTACAATCATTACACTATGGGCATGCACTAGGGGAAAGAGTTGAGATGAACTAAAAAATGAACAAAAAACTCTACTTCTACATCTATTGACTCTAGCTCCCTCTTCTTGTGCATCCAAATGTGTATTTATAGGCTCACATAGGAATTATGATATCATGTATCTGATATTGTTATTCAGGTCACAATATCGCATACTCGATATCGCCGATCCAATATCACAAGTCTGATATTGGAGCCTAATAAATCATGGTTCATCATGCCCCCAAAACTAAACGAAAACTCGTCCTTGAGTTGATAAAAAAGAGAAAAATCCCAATTGATTACATAGTAGATAGGTATGGAATTATTAACTAACTAGGAATTTATTCATGCCATAGTGGAGAATTGAACACAACAAAACTGGGACATAGACACAAAATTACAAAATTACAAAATTTATTAGCATTGATGTGGTTCCTGGTGGCGGTGGTTCCTCCATGGGTCTCTTCCCCTTGTCTTATGCTCTAGGTTTTGGAATTTGATGGCTCTCAAGGAGTTCCTGGAGCTTTTCCTCTTTAGTTCGGTGATCCTGTGCTATCCATGCTAATGTTCCAATGTTTGATGGAGTCAACACCTCCCATGGACACAGCAGTTGGGGGAACATCTAGTTGGCCTTGACATACAAAGCCACAAATAGTCATCATTCCTCTACATAGGCTCTTTCTTTATCCTTGTATTCTTTATAATTCGTAAGCCATTGAGCCAACTCTGCCTCAACATCTTTTTTTCCTTGGTAGCTAGCCTTGACCACCTTTAACTCAGAAATTTCCACTTCCAATTTCTACAATGTCTTCTTATGCTTAGAAAATTTCATTTCTTACTTCACGTAGGTGGTTGCTACCTACTTCTCTACTTCTATTCTCAAGCATCCTACTATTAACATGGCTAAGTTGGTATAGTGCAAGTTTGCCAACTGCATGTACTCTATAAGATCTTGTATTTATAGGTCCCAAATTTTGAGTTCTACTTGATGGAAGAATGCATAAGTATCCAATATGCCCCACTAATCAGTGTTTTGATCATTGAGAGTGTTTATGTAGGCTTTGGTCATATGGATTTCTTTTTCAATTACTTTCTTGTACATCCCCACCTAGTCCTTGAAGTGTTCCTTCAAATTTTCATGTTCCTTGGCCTCGTTTTGCCACATGCTTATTTCAATAACCATATTTTGATGGATTGTGTGCACCTACTCCATTGAAAGGGTTCGATTTTCTTTGCCTAAGTGATTCATGTCCTGGTTGAAGTTGACTAATTATTCTTGTAACTGTTGAAAATTTTCTTAGAGAACATTCTTTTATTTTTCCATAGTGATCAACCAGAGATTGTCTACGACAAGATGTTTATTCTCCTCTTGCAAGGCCTTGACTACTTTGGCATGTGCATATGTCTATAGTTATGCCTTGGAAGCATCCTAATTGGCCTTCTCTTTCTCCTTTATCACTCTTTTATTTTCAACCAATCATTTATTAAGTTACTCCATCCTAAAGGACTCTAGCTATTCTACAAGAATAAATTGAGATGGGTCCCGCTATGCAGCTTGCAAGGTGACGAGCTTATCTTGGAGTTATTCCAACTCCACCTGTACATGGTTAGTCCTAATCTCTATCATGAATAGCTTCCCTTTGGGGGAGATGAGGTCTAATTGAGCTACTGTGACATCTTGAGGGATGTCAAATAGGGACGTCATCACTTATCCTATCTATAGCAACCGATCAAGAACATCCTCATGTTCCACAGGAGTCATCAAGGGACTGACTAAAGTTTGAGCATCGTGTACTCCTGTAAAGTCTACCGGTGGCACAATAGGGATATTGAATGATTCTTTTATGTGGTCCATGACCACTTCTATGGCTCTCGCTACATATTGGTGCTACATGACCACTACTGTGGCCCCTTCAATAGTTTCTAATTGCACCTGAAAAGATGCAACATTCCCTGAGATCTGTTGTGACTAGTGCAATTCCCCTTCTCCTGTTTGGATTGACACCTTACCCTGTGTGAGATTGATAGAGATTTTGGATCATACGGTATCATCTATGACCTGAAAGAGGTTGGTCTCATCATGGCTTCCATAGCTAACCATCTCAGCAATGGCCTTGAGATAGCTCATCGACGATCGATAATCCTATGACAATGGCAGTGGTTGGTCTTGCTAGCTTTTTCTAGGCCTTGTTTCTTGTTGTTGACTAGGCCTTGTTCTTGGGATTTGGCTAGAAACTGTAGTTTGAGTTGCAATGGGCTCCACCTTCTATTCTTGTTCTAGCTCTAGTGTCTCACCAACACTTTTTCTTGGGGCTAGTGGCTTTAGCAATTCAACAAATGAAGCATTTTGGGCCCTTCTAGGGACATCATTGGTATACCCTAGAATTCTAGCATGCTGACATAACTTCCTAATGAGATAGGGGAAGGGCAATGCAAACTTCCCTATCTTGCATTCCTCGAAGCGCCTCAAAATCTCTATTAGATATAGATGGGGTAGGTTGACATTAACCTTGCCCATCAATATCGTACTTCCTCTAGCTGCATGTGTGGAGATTTTTTTTAGCCCTTTTGTGAGGAAGATATGATATGTACCATTTTTGAAATGTATTCTCTCTTCCAATGTCAGCTCTCCATATGTTTTTTCCTCCTTGTTGTAAGCCCTTTTCAACCAGATGTTTTGCGCATTAGCATTGGAGAAAGTGGGCAAGTGAGCAAATTTTCGCCCTGTATTCAGAAGATTCAACTCTTCCGAAATGGATTTGGTAGAGAAGTCTATAGAAACATGACCAATATCAACTATGATGCCTTCTTCTTTATTGTGCCAAAATTGGTACATCTCTCCCAGGTACTAGGCACCACTTTTAGAGAGGATAGGCCATAATAGGGACCCTTTAAGTTGGTCCTTGACTACCTTAGGAGGGAACTTAATGAAAGGTCCAAAGTTGAGTTCCACAATCATGGCCACTGACATGGACCTTTCATGAATCTCTTAAACACATTTTGGAGACAACATGAGATGTTGTCCCTATCCAGGTGCTTCGTTAGCTCCTCGTTCAGCTTGTCTTGATTGCATAGTAATAGGAGTCTCTTTATGAATGCTAAATGATTGTGCCTTTTGTTCTAAACATTACTTAAGAGACACCTGGCCTCTACCTCTCCTTGCTCCTTTCGATGTAACTTGAGAGGGTCCTTCTTGCTATCCATGTTTAGGGGCCATCTGTAATCACATAGGGCCAACTATTAGTAGGATTACTTACAAAATTCAACTTATACCCTTACTCCTTGCCTTTAATGAATTCATTTCTTATTTCTTGTGATCCAAAGTTAGGAAATTTTATGAAAATATCCCCTAAAAGTTTTGATATTAGGCCCAATTTGATTAGGTGGCTCCAAAAAATTAATTCTCATGGTATGAGTGAAGAGATAAAATTTATTTGTCAACATGTTTAACAAATTTTAAGGTCATTTACCCTTTATGATATCCTTCAGGTGATGATGAATTTTGGAAAAATTATGTGCTACTTGGAGCATACCCTTCCCCCATGACTAAGTTGAACACTCTGGGTTTAGGCAGGTTTAATTGGAATGGGAATTAGAGCATTAACAAGCAAGTTATGGATGTTTGAACAATAGGTGCGTAAGCTAGCAAATTCATGGAAGAAAATTTGAATAACTCCCCTTACATGAACAATGCAAAATGATGTTGACATGCATGGGAGGGGGGGGGGGGGGGGGGGGGGGGGGGGGGGGATCCATATATATAGTTTTTATGGATGCAATATTGGGTGCCCGATATCATGGCCCATTGAAAATAGGGTACTTAGTAAAATTAATGAATTTCTAAATTTCCAAGGCCAAAAATGAAGGATTTGATGTTAATTTGAAAGGTACAAGGTAACATTGAATAGACTGGAAGGCACAAAAAGTATAATGGAGTAGAATTTGACAATAAAATTCATGAATAGGATGAGGAAAAAGGACATGTTTTGGTGCATAGGAATGTTTGAATTAGAAGGATGATAAAGGAACGAATAACATTAGTAATATAGTACTTAAAGGGTATAAAATGATGTGATGATGATGTGTAATGAGTGTAAATTATAAAGGTTATGCAAGTGGGTCCTCCCCAAAGCAAGTTCCTACCTATGATTCCCTTACGTAACCACCCTGAAAATGTCTGTAGGCACTAAAACGATGAAATGTAATCCACACCAATCCCACAAAACATGCACATGTACATACCACATGAGATATGAGTTTAATGCTACATAAGACATGAGTCACAAATTCATGAACAACGAGATGAGGTGAATTGTAGAAGGGATTGTAGAGATTGGGACATGAGGTAACTAGCTTGGGGCACAATGAATCATGAGTGTAACACATGATTAATTTTGTCATTAGCCCATCACTCCAAAATCAAGACCAAGTCCATTCCCTCGATCAATGACATTGCATTGTTTCATTTAATGATGGGAAATCATAACACCATCATGATAGCAAGGCATACAATCACTTGGTGTTTTGTTCAAGAGACAAGTGATTTGGAATTTCTTTGCAACACTTTTATCTTGATATTTTTTTTTCTTTTTGGTTTGGTCATTTTGGCACACTCTTCTTTCCCCTTTTTTTCTTTGTTTTTTTTCTTTTTTGAATGCTTAATCTAGAGAAGCCACCTACCTTTAGGCATGGATGCATGTCTTTCCAGTGGGATCCCATAGAATAGCATTGGATTTCTTTATTGATTTCCTATTATTACTCTTACTCCCATGTTTTGTTAGATCTACAAGGATCTCACTACAACCAGGCTTCATGATAACTACTACAGATGTTACCAGAGAGAATCCACAAGTCCCCTTGACGTTACTCCCTAGCCATTCCCTCCTGGTCCATCATTTTTCACTCTAGGAATAATGAACATAGCATTACTTTTAAGTCTTTATGATAACAAGAATATCATTGTACCCAAAGTAGGACCTCTTATTAGAATGGGTGGGTGGATGTTGTGGACTCGCTATCCAAATAATTAGTTACCCGAGACTTGATAGCAAAGAACAATACCTCAACCAACGACTCAAATGAGTGCTTTATTCATAGATGAGATTACTCATAAAAAGATAAAAAGAGAAAACATAAAAATATGAAACAAAAAATTAAAGATGAAAAACTAGAAAACAAAAAAAATTGTAAAACTAGAGAAAAAGAAAAACATTTATGAATTCTGCTTGTTAGAATGGAGGATACCCCTCATAACTAAATAGTGGAGCATGGCTAGAATTAATAAATGGAAGGTTGGGATCCATGCATGTTGGAAGTATTGGGACCTAATCATTTCTGATCCATTGGATGTTTTTTGATGTGGTGGTTACTTGATATGGGGTTCACACATTTGATTAAAATTGACATAGTGGGGTAAGTTATAAGCTATGGTTAATTGATAAGGAGTTAACCCACTATGGCACCCATGATCGTAAGATGGTATGCAAGGATCAATATGTTGCACACCATAGGTTCCCACTACTCAACACTCCAACAACTATGGTCATGTATAAAGAAGGGACACCTTTGATGTTGTGGAGGGTTCCCACTACTGTTGATAGTAGCAGCACAAGTAATGTTTGTGGGTTGATGCTGTGGTGCAAACCCTTTGGGTACAATTGGTGACGATGTAGAAGGAGGTGAAGGATGAGAATATTGAAATTAAGGAGATGTGAAAAGCACACGAGGGGGTGATTTGGTTGGAGAAGATATGGGTTCATAGTATTTAGAAGAATGATAATAATGTGGTGAGATAGAGGATGTTGACCTAGTTGGGGAAACAGGATGCTGAACCTGAGAAGTGCCTAGGTTCAAATGATATGAAGGGTGTAACCAGTTTGAGGGTGGCCTCCCCCATGACTAGGATTTTTTCTAGTTTGAGGGTGTGACCAGTTTGAGGGTGGCCTCTCCCACGACTGGACTTTTTTCCACTGTGATTTAACACGGTATTTTTGTACAAACTTTGGATGTAACATTCCTTCCCAATGCTCATGTAAATGTGACAAGAGAAAGCATTGACCTTTGGGGTGATCGTACATGCATAGGTTACATTAATATGTATGATTAGTAGTTGAGTTCTTATCCTTATTCTTTTCAACCTTTCTTTTCGATTGTCTAGCGATGTTCTATCCTATTTCTTAGTTCATCATGGTCCTCCCTCTAATAGTGTTGGCATATTCTTCACATTTTTCATGTATCCATTATATCATCCTATTGATCATTGCCTCAATTTCATCTAGTGATTGTAGTATTGGAAAAGATGGTTCCTCCTCCTTGAGATGAGTTGATTTTTCCTCCTGCTAATTATGGACCTTTGTTAAATTGAGATTTTCGTCTTGTTGAGATTTTTCAACATTCTCCAATTTAGTCATTTCTCCTTCTTTTTTTGCTACCCACTTAATAAGCTCTTGGAATTGGTGTGTCCGTATTTCATATATTTGACCTAGGGCATACATCCCCAGGGTATCCCTTGTTTCATTATGGAGCCCATCCATGATGTGATATATTAGCCTTTCCTCGGAGAACCTGTGGCCTAGGTAGTTGTTTAACAATGCATAATATCTTTCTAAGGCCATGTCTAAGGGTTCGTGTTGTGCTTGCTTCCATTCTTGGATTTGTTTCCTTAAGGTTGATACTCTTGCATAGGTTTGATATCTTTCATTAAATAGTTCTACCATTGATGGTGAACATCAAATTGATTTTGGTTTTAAAGATCCATACCATACTTTTGCTTGGCCAATGAGTGTCGTAGGAAAGAGCTTAAGTTTTTGTGACCCATTATCAATATTGTTCCATATATAGGAATCATGGAAGACTTGTAAATGATGTTGCAGATCTAAATTATAGCCTCTTGAAAACTTGGAAAAGTTATTTAAATCAAGCCTAGGTAGACAACTTTCCTTACAATGGCTACAAGACATTCAAATAGCCTCTTGTATATGCATTAGGCTCATAGTGGCCAGCAAGGGTTCATCGTTACTAGGTAGGTTATGAATTTGTGAGTTGGGATAATGTTATCTTTTTTTATGTACATAGGAGACCCTTGCATCAAATTGAGTACTCCAAACTTCATCTTCTTCATCTTATAATTCATTGGTTCTCCAATGAATTTCCTTACTATTTGTTGCGTTATCATAGTCTTGTGAGAGAGACATTGTCATGAAATTATGTGTGATTTTTTTTCTCTTCTTTTTCTTCTTTTGGAAGTACTTCTTTTTGAAATATATATCATCAAGGCTTGTGTTGGCACATTTTTACCATTTCATGGAACAGGTGGACTTATTTGCAAATGGTGAGGTACAGAATCCTAATGAACTGAAATTGTTCAAGGAGGATTATGTTCTTTCTTGTAAAGAATTCTGCAACAGTTAATTAACCATGAAGTTGGAATAGAAATGAAAATGTTGCTGAATTGAATGTTTTGAAAATCAAGGGATAATGACATTGCAATT
>MNCI01027672.1:50506-65832 GCA_015680685.1 Gnetum montanum
TAGATATTGAATTTGTAATAGCTTTATTGCGAAGTGTTTACTCGTGTCATTTTACCTTGTTTAAATATTTGAGGTCCACACAAATCTGCTTTCTTTTCTTTTCTATCTATTTCCATTGAATCTTGCTCTATTTCTAGTTTTCTTGTGGAACTATATCTCTCTCTGGGGAAAATTAGGAGTAGATTTGCGGAGTTGTGCTCAAATGTTTATGCAAAATTTTATTTGTTACAAGCAGGTATTATAGGGACCGCGTAGACTAGGTAGTTTGAACAAAATAGGAAACTATAAATAACTCACAATACTGGACAAAGTTGGCTGAATCTCTTAAAGTAAGTCATTTGTATTTCACACACACGCAATCGTTACATTGCACACAACCGCATGCCGCAACAGCACACACACATACTCACATTAACCACTGAGTTATTTGGAGGTATCTGGGCCTTGGTGTTGCCAGAGACCAGCAGGCACCTAAATCCTGTTCGAGGACACTCGTTGGCGGTCGCGTCCCAAACGGTCGCCAACAGCTTCATTATAGTGATCTTGAATGATGTAACTGATCTAAATAACTAGCACCATCCCTAGCAATGGCACCAATGATGAGTGGCTAGGTACCCCTACACTCAACCATACGAATACAAGCATTCACACACAATCTGGTCGAACTCTGTAGATGGACTAGTTGTGGTATGTAGATAGTTACACATTGATCACAGTTCACTATCTTCCCACCTAGAGTAGTATTTTATTTGTCAAGTATGGTTTAGTCTAGGGTGCGGTATGTGATGTGGTCCTAAACTAGTGCTACCCCTAGAGACAATGGAAATAACCTTGTTTAAGCTAATAGGAAATGGGAGAAGAGAATATAAGCTAGCCAAAGTGTGATGAGAATCTATCCTTAATCATCCATACACATCTTGGACCTCATGTACTACTACTGGGATTACCAAGTGCATGTCCTAGGTACACTACTAGGATACCAAGTAGTCATACTTAAATGCTCATGATTAAGTTGTACTCATTCTGCATTAATAGCATGAAATGTAAATGACAAGAAAGTAAATATTAACTAAAGAAAATAGTAAATAACAATTAACAATTAAAGTAATTAAGGATTAAGTGGATGTTGCAATGATGAAGTAATCTTGATCTTTATTGTTGGTCATGTGTAGGTCCAAGTACGTCACACTTGAATAAAGGTTCTGTACAATTACAATCATGACACTATAGGCATGCACTGGGGAAAAGAGTTAAGATGAACTAAAAAATGAACAGAAGACTCTACTTCTACACCTACTAATCCTAACTCCATCTTCTTTTTTCCCAAAATGTGTATTTATAGGATCACACAGGAATCACAATATCGTGTATCCAATATTATTATTCAGGTCGTGATATCACATACCCGATATCGTGGATCCAATATTGCAGGTTTGATATCGGTGCTTAACAAATCATGGTTCATCAATGTCGGTGTAATGCTTAACCTGGTTTTTTCTTCAATATCTATGATAGAATAAAAAGGATTAACTTGCTTAAAATTAAAAATAATAGGCTTACAATTTTGATGAATAATATTCTCTAGAGTTCTTGAGTTTTTACACTTTAGGACTATTGCATTTGATGTGTTACTTCTTTCCTTCTATGCACAAGAACCTTATAAAATCATTGTATCATTGTTTAGAACCTAAAATACTTCTTGGACATTAGAATTTGAAGGTGATGCCTTGTTTGTTTTTTTTTTTTACATAGCCCTTTGTCCATTCATCTTCTCAAGGTTTCACTTTCTTTTCTAGGAGTTGATCCAAAGTATTCACAATTCCTTTTTCAGAACTTTTTTAAGTTCCTTATGTTTTTGTAATTTCTTCTACTAATTTAACTTCAATAGCTTTTTTGGTGATGGGTTTGGAATAGGTAAAAATATTATGAGATGGCTTATGGAAATAAAAACATGCATTAGGAATAGTAAGATAAAAATCCTTTGTTCCAAAATCTTTCATCTGTATGCTAGCTCAATGGAAGATGAAAGTTCTTTGTTTAAATCTAGTTTTACATAAACCCTTCAGGGTCAATAGAAGATGACCATTCTTTTATTAAACCCAGTTTTACACAAATCCTTCAAGTTGGCTGAGAACAAAAACCACTTTATTTTTCTAAAAATAGCACATTACTAATCATGCTAGAAATATTTGTTATTAGAAGGAAAAAAACCTTAGGCAAATTGGGGAACTCAATCCTAATTGAGAAATTATTTTTTTGTTCTTTATTAAGATTAAAATATTATTGTCATTTGCATAAAAATAAAAAGGTATTGATGAGTGGAAAGGTACCCCTACACCCAACCATATGAATCACAAGCATTCATGTGCAATCCAATTGAATTTCACAAACTATAATTACTAAGTACACTAGAGCTAAATAGTGTGTGCATGTTGTTTGTTCCTTATCTTCCTAGTTCCACTTGTGGAATGCAATTGTATGGTTAAGTGTGAATGAGGCATAAGATTTTTATTATTTTGTGCTTTTATGGAATTACTCACCTAGGAAAAGAATAAAAGTAAGAGTGATTAATTGCTAAGTAAACTATATTCTAATCTAGCCTAACACAAGTAACCGTTCCCACTTCTCGAACATATCCTGAACTTTGTGCAAACATTGTTGGGCTATTAAATGCTAGTCGTTTCTGAGCTACCAAGTGTCACATGTATGCTCAAAGGGGTTGTGCTTGTGTAATTTAATTATTTACTTAATTAATCAAAACTAATTGCTATATAAATAACATTAATGTAAATTGCATGAAATAAAAATATGTAAATGCATAAGAAAGAAAATCTCAAGTGCTACATGGAATGAATCAAAGAGCTCATCTTTATTGCCAACACAATTGTATTCTTAGGTACATCAATGCTTGAATAAAGATTCATTCACACTTAGACCTCCTATTTTGGACACTTGGAAAATATTCTAACTTTCAAATAGACAAAGTACAAGAGTTTCACTACTTGATTACCAAAAACTTACCCCTAATTGTACACCTAGGTGCTATATTTATAGATCCGGAATGTATGATATCACATCTTTGTCCATGATATCATGTACTCGATATCATGTACCCGATATCACAGCCATCTCAATATCGAAGTAATGAAAAACATGATTTATCATACCCCCACGACTGAATGAAAACTTGTCCTCGAGTAAAGAAGAGGAACAAGTCCTTTACAAAATATAATAAGGGGTTTAGACTTATTTGACTGACATGTAGAGTCACATAGAGAAAATAGACAAATATAAAAGTGCCCGAGCATACAACATTACAATTGTGTATAAAATTTGGTGTTCATGACAATAAGAAAGAACACAAATGGATCTAAAGAATATCCAACCCCTCTTGGTATCAGAAGAATGAGGGAGAGATAGAAGAGATCTAGTAGTCATAAAAAATCTCTTGCAAGTGATATGGTTGAATTCTCCTTGGTGATAATAGTCCTTCTTCCTATCCACGCTTCCCACTAAAATCACTACAAAACCAAGGATTAGTATATATAGTACAACAAATAATGGCTGAGTACCTTGTCTCATTGACGATTTTATCTAGCTAGGTTGTGATTGTAATAGATTGGTTGCCTAAAGTTATTAGTGGAAAGACTGATGAATGGAAGCTTAACACAAGGAGTACTAGAAATAGGGTGTTCACAACAATAAAAAGGAATTCATTACAAACAGTTATGAAGGTGTGTACAATTGGATGACATAGATTGGGTAAATAAAAATAAAAAAGATTTGATTGTAATAATGTCTAAGGGTAAAGAACTTAACTTAACCAAACCAAAAGATATGCAAGTGGGTCCTCCCCAAAGTAGGCACAGGCCTTTTATGCCCTTGCATAACTTCAAACCAAGGAGTCTATGGGCACCATGGATGATTACTAGTTATGGAAAGTTAAGTACAAAAGCCCAAAAGTAATTGACTAAGAAACCTGACACATCAAACTAGAACATTAAATCAAAACATGAAATTGGGAGTGAGGTGAGGCATAAAAAGCATAGATGGATGATAGATAGAGTGGAATGGAGTTCCTAATTATGGTCACATGTAGTCCTTTGTGGAGTTTGTGATTAATTGACTTGGTAGGATCCTTCCTCAGTCTAGATCAAAACCAAGCACTTTTAATGACTTTGCATCGTCATTCTAAGGCAAGTTCATCCCCTCAAACACAACAATGTTTCCACAAAACAACCATCATTCCAAATTGGAGTGAAGTTAGGAAGTAAGAAAGGGCCTTAGTTAGAGGAGATAAGACAAGTCTCAAAACCAATGCTTGTAGCCCTTTTATCTGGTTAAGGGGTGTGCTTTGAATTTCCATGTTTTGTTTTCGAATGGGAAGCACACCATGCAAAGACCCATGCATTTTTTGGATTTATTTTATCCAAGGGGTGTGCTTTGAATCCTCTTATTTCTCCTTCTTCTTTTATTTTTTGTTTTGTGATGAGAACCACATCTTGCAAGGACTTATTTAACTTCCTATTATGAAATGACGTTGAATGGTGAGAAGCTTCCAAGAACACTCCTACACACAAGAAAACAGAAAAGCACAAAGAATACTACATTCCTTTGAAGCCACACCTTGTCCAAACCTTTTATTCTTTCTTGATTCCAGAAACTACACAAGTCACCAATTTATTAAAGTTGCATTAATGAAGAAGAGACTACAGACTTCCAAAACAAGGAAAACCATAGAGTATATGGATGGGTGGATGATGTGGACTCATTATCTATTACATGAAAAGAAACCATGTCCTAGTCATTAATAATGACATTCAAAGTTAGAAACCAGACATCAACAATCAAATTAACAATGAAGCATAACATCATTAAGTAGTCCATTACCATTGTACCTATCACCTTATTAGCAAAAAAAGTAGAGAAACACATCAAACACAAGCAAACATAACCATAAAAGAAAGTAAAAGAGTAGAAAATAGAGATTGAATATATTAACAATGGTATAAAACAAAAACTAATAGAAGACTAATAACCTTAAAAATACAAATATGCAAAACAAGAAAAATTTAAAACAAAGAAGATGAAAACAAAAAGTTGTAAAACCAAAAATGTATAAAACAAAAAGGTCAAAAACTAATGAGCTATCTAAGGTCTTAGTATGGGTGGCTATCTCCCCCACAACTAAGTTGGAAGGAAGATATCCAAAAGATTGAGCGTTGAAACACCACAAAAATCTTTGAGTTTAACATTTGTCTGACAAGAAGCAGGTCCCCATGACCCACAGACGACTTCGGCTACATTTGAAGCCACACAGGGCAATCTTGAGAATCAAACACAGTTTTCACTAAGTGCTGTGCCAGCGTCTACGCCCAGCGTCTACGCCAACATCTATGCCCAGCGTCTACGCCAACGTCTACGGCCGGCGTCTACGCCCAGCATATACGCCCGGCTCTCCGGCGCACACGCCCAGGCACGGCAGATGCACATGCTCGACGACAGGATCTCCAATGGCAGCATGAAGATTACACCGAAGAGCAAGGATTGAAGCAAGTGGACGTCCTTCGGCGTATATGCCCAACACTCGCTAGCGTATACGCCCAGCGTATACGCCTGACGCTTAGCATACGCTTCACATACGCTCAGCAGGTGCAACATGAGCAAGAATTGAAGCAAGTCGACGTCCAGCATCCATCAGCGTATACGCCCCAGCGTATTACGCCAGCATCCATCAGCGTATACACCCCAGCGTATTACGGCCAGCATCCATCCAGCGTGTATGCCCAGCGTACACGCCCAGCGTATACGCTGGCCTGTTGTAGCGTGTACGCCCAGCGTATGCCAAGTTTCTAAATTGTAACGCCCGGTCTATACGCCACGTGTCTCCCAGTCCGATTTCCCCGGTAACCCTACCCCTATAAATAGCCCAGTCTTCTGCATTTTTAAGGTCGGCAAAAATTTATCAGAGCAGACCCAAAGCAATTATGCTGCAGAAACCCCATTTACGCTTACACTTACGCTGGAAGTCCTGTACGCCGAGCACAATCCGCGTTTCGCCTACCGTGTCAGCCGGCTGCATCCCTCCGTCCGCCGGGGCTTTACGTCCGCCTTGTGTCCCTACACAACTACGTTAGACCGGTGCACAACATTTTAACTCTATAATCTACTGTTTACGCTTTTTTGCAAGTTCTTTTTCAGTTTTACGTCAATTTGGCCCACGCTTTGTTCACACCTGCTTACATTTACGCTCCGTCCGCGTCCGTGTACACCTACTGTTTAAGCCATTTGTGCCTGTTTACGCCCTTCACATTTGTTTACGCTGTTCACGCCTGCATATTCTTATGCTGAGCCTATCTTTGTTTACGCAGTTCACGCCTGACGTTGTTTACGCCCCTCTACGCTTACGCTGTCTACGCCTGTTTCACCATTTACGCCCCGTTTACACATAACCCAGCGCATAACACTCCGGTGGCGCTCGGGGAAGTCCTTGTTTAATCTGCGTGCAGACCATCCAAGGCACTCTACCTTCGTCCACTCTAGCTTGCCCTCAAGCGGAGGCAGGGTCAACTATGCTTGTTCGTGGATCTTTCGGTGCCCATAACGTTCCAGCCCCGCACCGACGATTTCGGTCGGCACAGTTTTTGGCGCTAGAAGAAGGGCCCTTCGCTTAAACAAACTACATGTTCCTCAGCGTCTACGCTCATCAGCGTTTTCGTTGCTCTGTTTAAACCCCCGACTTAGCGTCTACACTGTCGATTCTTCAGTGTCTACGCTACGCAGACCCTAGCGTATACGCTGCATGCTTACACCAGCGTTTACACTGCAAACAAACCCTAGCATATACGCTGCACGCTTACACCAGTGTTTACGCTGCAAACAAACCCTAGCGTATACGCTGCACGCTTACGCCAGCGTTTACGCCGCAAACAAACCCTAGCGTATACGCTGCACGCTTACGCCAGCGTTTACGCCGGATACTTACCCTATAGATTCGTCTACGCCAGTCGCATACACTACGTTATCCACATCAATCTCGCACACTCAAACCGTCTGTCATCATGAATCCCATCAACATCACCACTGCTACTACCCAGAACATTAACATCTCAGACACAACGGCGGCCCAGCAATCCACCACACAACATATGGGAGGGCAACCCACAATGGGGCCCCGTCGATCGTTGAGGTTGCAAGGGAGAGACCCTGCCGCTAACATTATAAGCCAAGACAAGTATAACTTCATTTGCATTAAGATGCAAGCTGGCCTGGCAGTAGACCAGGCTGAAATGGAAGTAAAAAGGCAATTTGAAATCTTTTACAGAGGGGGATATGAATTCATTCCTTCCCCGTATGACGTAATCCCTATTCCGGAGTAATTCTCGGAGCTCTTTATGCAGCTCCTTCTGCACAGGAGCCAATCGCTAGACCAAATTACGGCAGAACCACAACGGGATGAAGAGGACGAGTTCGCTGCGCAATCTGAGCATGAAGACTCCTATCATACTCTTAGTCCACATAACCACATGAACTCCATCTTTAACCCAGACGTAGGAGAAACCATACCCCTCCAACCCCTTAACTCTGCCCACACCCAAGCACCATCACAAGGGATATCCGTGTTAGCCCAGGTCCCTCCCCAGGGCAACCCTTTTACAGCTACGGGTCCATCCTCACAAGCACCACCCCCTCACAGTAACGTGGGGGTGACATTCCAATCCCAAGCGGTAAGAATGCTGCACATTATACCCGTGTCCACATCTTCCCACTACATCCCGCATGTCCAAACGCAAACATCCCTTTTCACTACCGTAACCCAACAAGGAGCCTCCTCGTACAACATGGCCAGACAATGGCCGATGACTGGCACGACGTCGCACCAGATTTCCCACCACTATATACCACTCCACACGTTGCCACCAGCTCATATGCCTCAGGCACAGCCACAACCACAGCAGCAACAACCTTCTCTCTATAATGTATTGCCCCTAGCGCCATCTACTGCACACTTCTCACAAATGCAACAACCAACAATGCAACTTTCAGCCTTCCAATCCACCGTCCAACAGTCTAACCCATACAGCCTGCCGCAAGCCCAAACCACCATGCTCCCAAGCACTTAGGATTGGGCAGAGGCCAAAAGAATGATGTAGGAATTAACTGACGAGGTAAAACGCCTCAAGACAAGCGCTGACGGGGAATTGAAGGTAGTAGACTTCTATAACGACGACCCCATCAGCTCTTCCATCCCGCCATTAACTCTACCCAAGGGCGTCTCCCTGCCAACGCTAACCAAGTATAATGGGGAGATAGATCCTAACGCGCATTTGATAACATTCAGGTTAGAGTGCGCACTGCTGCAAGCATGGCCCCACGCGATCCTGCGTGTCTTTCCCATGTCCCTCTCGGGGAGAGCACTCGATTGTTATAGGGCGCTCCCAAGAAACTCCGTTTCCTCTCTAGAGAACCTACTACACCAATTCGTGACCAGGTTCAAATATAACCTAAAACCTAAGGCCACACTAGATAGCCTCATGCAGGTCAAGCAAACACCGCTTGAACCGGTCCAAAAATTTATTCAGAGATGGAGCGCGGCCCTCAATGAGCTACACGAGGAAATCTCCCAGACATACCTTCTCACTATTTTGAAAGGAGCCGTCAACGATTTTTTTAAATCCAAGCTGTACTACCTAAACGCGCGCAATCTCAACCAAGCCTTCGAGAAAATTAAAAACATAGAAGAAGCAACCAAAAACAGCAATGACCCAGCTGACATAGCCTTCAAAAATCAACACGCTAAAAAAGATAAAGAAAAGGGTAAAACGACTATAGCATCGATAGCAGGGGCAGAACAACAAACTAGGCCACCGCAAACCCCTGCTAATTACAACAAACCGACTCCAACGATCGCGCAAGAGTCATCGTCACAGCATGATCCAGCGAACCGCACATGCAATTTTGAGAGGAAAGAACCCTCTCAATATACACCCCTACCCATGAAGCCTCCTTGCTTTTTGACCAGCTCCTAAAGGCCGGTTTAATGCAGCATAAGCAGTTATCTCCCGCGGCCATCCAGAGACATGACCGGTTCTATCAACTCGTTCAGAACCCAAGCCTAGCAATGCGGGATGAGCCCCCTGTACCTAAAGGCTTCAGGATGGATCGCTTTTGCGATTACCATCAACGAAATGGGCACGGAACAGATTACTGTTTCACCTTTAAGCAGGACCTGCAGCGAATGATTGATCAAGGCCAAATCACCTTTGACGAAGCAAACCCGATTCAACCGCAAAATCAAGCTATGGGGGTTTATAAGGACCCTCTAAACACTAAAGAGGCACCATACACTATCAGTACAGTCTGCCTTGACGATGATTCTGAGCCATCTTATGTTAACACCATATCCCCTGAATATACGCAGCCAACATCCAACAAAACTTTTGTGGTCCGCACACCTGTCCCTATGTCTACACCCGCACCCCGGCCGTCCCATTCTTTTCAACGGCCGTATGTCGTTCAGATACCCCCAGTAGTGGCAACACCCAACACCACGACACGCGACAAGCCATATGTGGTGCGTGTCCCTCTTGTCACTCCCCTAAACGCAAAAACTCCGCATGACCGGCCTACTCCTTTTGTAGTCCGAGTACCCTCAGCAACCACAACGGCAGCGGCCCAACCTTCGCCCAAACCGACCCCATTTGTCATTAGAATACCCAAAGGTCCCCAGGACTATCAAGCCTCTGTTACACAAACACAACGCCCACCTAAGCCCTACGTTGTTAGGGTGCCTATCCAGCCCTCTAACCAAGCAAAATCAATAGTACAAGCGTCACCCCGTCCAAATCCGTATGTGGTAAAGCTCCCAGGGCAAACCGAAATGCCGAAACCAACGGCATCTCCACGCCGCACGCGAGGACGTCCCGGAGATAGACTTGCGCGTGAACCTATGGAGAATGAGTGCCAAGGGTTAGCTCTGGGGCCACCTAAGCCCACTCCCCTCCAATCCATGCCCATGTCATCATCTACCAATCAACCAAACACAGACTAGAAAGGCGAGTCATCTAAGAGACATGAATCATCCGAAACGACAGCCCCGAAGACTGACAAATTAACAAGACGGGACATAAAATTGTTGGGTCCAATGGATCCAATCAGCACCGATAAAAATACCCCCAACAGTGAGAACTTCGCAACCACTTTGACACAAGTCACGCAAGCATTAAAGTAGAAAAACACTTCGCTGAGCTTGTATGACTTAGTCCTGATCTCTCAAATGCATCGGGAAGCTTTAGTGCGCATGTTAACATCAATCCCGGTGAGCGAGGATTTACCCCCTAATGAACCCTCCATCCACGCGGTGATGTTCTCACCCCATGGGACTACTCCCAAACCTCTAAACTTCCATGACGACAACATCAAGGTTGACAAAAGAACGAAGGAGGTGACAATAGCTCCCATGTTCATAACAATCTGCGTAAACCGATTTAAAATACATAGAGTCCATGTAGACGATGGAGCTGCGACAAACGTCGTGCCATATCAAATTATTGAGCAGCTAGGGCTTACTGAACTGCTAAAACCTGCCATGACTACATGTTTAAAGTCGTTTAGTGGGTCACGTGTAATGGTGAAAGGGTCAATAACCTTAGACTTTATAGCGGGAGATCAATTCCCGACATCTGCTGAATTCCTTGTAGTGGACGAGATGCCAGGGTTCAACCGGATATTGGGAAGACCCTGGCTAGCCCAACTAAGAGCCGTCTCCTCCCCCATCCACCAGGAAATCCATCTGCCTTATGAAGGTGGAGAGATCATTATACATGGCGAAGCCGTTACACCCATTATCTCCTCCCATATGGACATGGACCAGGGTTCGAGAGTCGAAATTGAAAAGCCTAGCCAGAACAACGAAAATCCACGATCATCGGAGAGCAGTAAATCTTCTAACCTAGGACCAAAACCCCCTCAAATAGAAACGTCTGTGCCTCCTCGGGTAGAAACTAATATAGAGTTCCCTAGGGACACTGAAATATCTGAAAGCGCTAACACAGAAAACACTCTATCAGAGGTCCCTTGGGCCGAATTGCCATTTAATGTAATCAGCGAAGGTGACACTGAATACCGGATCATACCGGTTGAAAAATCGTCTAACATTAAAACAAAAAAGATCAAAAAATCACTGAAGTGATTCTACCACTCATAGTCTGAAATGACGTTAAACTATAAAAAGTCTGAAATGACACTAAACTATCATGTCCGCAATGACTTAAAACTAGCCACGATCAGCAACGATCGGTTAGCCGAGAAAATTGTCCACGTCCTCCAAAATACCCATAAACTACGCATGGGGCCCGAAATAGCCATAAACTAATACTTGCTTTTTGCTCTACTTTTATAATTGCTTCCTGTATTACGATTAAATCAAAAAAAAAAACAAACCAAAATATTTTACATTTCCGCGCCATATTAAAACCCAAAAATCAACAACAAAACTATATATATATATATATGCATTTCATTACATACAATCAACATCNTACGCTTAGCGTTTTAGCATTTTTTATTTTTTGATTCAAACTTGTACTGAAACTGTAACATTATGAAATGAACAGAGATGTTGATTGTATGTAATGAAATGCATATATNATGAGGATCGTCCTCCCCGGGCTCACCAGCATCAGAAACCCGTGCTCCACTAGGGCCAGCCTCTCCAGTCTCATCCCCACCTTCATCCTAAAAAAAAATAATAAAAAAAGAGAGAGAGAATAATCAACACAAAAAATGAGCGAATGTCAAAATTTCAAACATTGGTCAAACAATTAACTCCAAAAGAGACAAAACGCTTACCATAGGAGGTCCCCCTAAGCCGAATTCAAGTCGTCGTAGGATCTCCTCTTCAGGAACACTGGCCTAGTCCGTCCCATCGAGACCCAAGTCGATATCAGCCAGAGCCTTTCCTTTGTCAACGCCTGACCAGGTGGGACGTTTCAGGGGGAATTCGTCCACCGACACCTCCCCAGAAGGTGTCGTTATCCGATGTTTAGGAGATTCCATCTCCACAATTGTGTTCCGGGCAAATGTATCAAAGGCGGAGCGTAGACCAAGACCCTCCACAAACATCTCTAACTGTCACTTCTCGATAGAAACCTCTTTTAGCGACTTCTTGTAT
The DNA here is from genome assembly GCA_015680685.1 of Gnetum montanum. Lineage (NCBI taxonomy): Eukaryota > Viridiplantae > Streptophyta > Gnetopsida > Gnetales > Gnetaceae > Gnetum > Gnetum montanum. The sequence goes on from MNCI01027672.1 coordinate 62,679, forward strand.
TGATGCTTGTGGTTCTTTTCATCTCGCCTCCATTTGCGAACTTTGGAGGCGAAAGCCTTCCAATCTTGACATTTGGTGTTCAACAAATCAATTTGGGCCCTGCGCTCCCCTAGTCTTCGTATCAGCCCTGCATGGCGATTGAGAAGATTCCAATACCGTGTATACGTGACCTCGGAGATTCACCAAGCGCGATCATTGTTTAATCTAGCCGCGGAAAACTGATATCGGGCCTTCAAATCATCACGTTCAATTGACAATGCAGAATTCTCCTTCTCTTTCGCTTGAATTTGGAGCCACAATTGTTCAATAGAGCGCCTACACGTCCATACCGCTTTGGCATTATGAACGAAGCCCTCTGCTACCTCTTCATAGACAGGTCTAGGCACTTGTTCAATTTCAGGGGATAGTGCAGGAAAACTCTCCATATCGATGGGTTCAGATGGATCCCACCTCAGTTGGGCACCTGTCCATAGGAAAAGACAAACGTTAGAGCAAACGGAATTGAACATCAAACTATAACATAGCCAAAAACCTTTAGATGCATCCATACCTATGCCAGGATTGATCCCCTCGATTCGTTCGACAACCTCTTCGGCAACCCCAGCTACAAAATCCCTCTTACTTGGCATTTCCATCTAAGTAAAAGGCCCATCAATGCGCAGGGTGCTAACCTTTGGAGGCACTTCGGGGGGGATCTCGGGCTCCTTCTCTGGGATGGTCTCGCTCTCCTCTAAGTCAAACAAATATTCACGATAAGGTAATCCAAAAACACATTAGGCTAAACGACTAGGTAAAGAGACATACCATTCCCTCTGATCTCCTCTTGCGTTGGAGGGTCTCCAAGATCAAGGTCTCCTGTAAGAAAGCTGTTGAACATTTCTTCAGTTTCCGCTTGATCATTTAGGGGTTCAGTACCTCCAGTTCTGCCAGTTCCCTCCCCCAGCAATTCAGTTCCTCCCGTTAGGTCGGTTAACTCCTCGTCTTCTGGTATAGTTCGCAGATCGTGTCTCTTAACTGCTCGATTCAAAACAAATGAAGTCAGTTGCGTACAACCGGCAATCGTTAAAACTATTTGTAAAACAAATGACATAAAAATAAAAGTTTACCAGGAATTTTAAAGCGAATCCGCTTTACTCTCGGCTGCTCGATCTCACCAGTCCCTTCAGCTGTGCTGTCACGCTTCCCCAACTTAGATTTTTCTTTGCCTATTGTTTCTTTTACCACTCGCTCCGCCTTCTTTGCAGTATAGGGCACCTCATCAGGCTCCACCCCTATGCTGTCGCGTGTGTGAAGCGAGGGGCCAGACGATCCACCCGTGGTGATCGTAAGGGATTCATCAATCCCCTCGGGGGTGTCTTGGGACTTGGCTGTGTCAAATAAGTGGTTAACCCGGGGGCGAGATAACTGGTACCTATCACGCAAAACAAATTTGTTTTCCCCACGAACCACCAAAAATTCAGCCAAGCGGCGAATATAGCCAGCGAAGAAAGTGAAGGTAAAATGAGACTACGCCTCTATGTTCGAACGCAGCCGGTCTATCTCCTTGGTCATTCCTGATAATAAAAACTCCGCCCAGTTGTAGCGCACGCCAGCCTCTAGAACAGTGTGCATGACTCGCACTGCTTCAACCTCGAGACTCTTGACTTGCGACAAAGTCTTCGGAAACAAACGCGCTCTAAATAGGGGATAAAGCTCGTTGACTTCCTCAACCTTCATTCTCCCCTGCATTGGGAACCCTTTGGCACCCTTCTTCACCCCTAACCAATCCTCTAAATCACAGATTACCTCAATTTCTTTATGCGTCCTGTCCGTAACAACTTTTACGCCGCTCGTAGGTACGCCAAACAGGTCTGCAAAGAATTGAGGTGATAATTCAAAAACTACTTTAACGCCCCTAATACAGGCACTATAGCAAGAGACAAGTCTATCAAATGAATCTACAATCCCGATCATCTCCGCTATATAAACATTTGGGCTAGGGGCCACAAAGAGTGCCATGAGGCCGGCATGCTCCAAACAGGCAACAATAGATGGCGAAGCTTTCTTTCGCAACCACTTCTGAGCGGCACTGGTTTCACCAAATTTCATCAAGAGAGTAGTTTCAGTCCTCCCAGTCACAACAGAATCCCTGCCAGAGGTGGTGCCAGCTGTAAAGGCAAACCCAAAACCTTCATATGAGCTTGACACTTGGCAATTGACCAAACCAAACACAACATCTAGGAATCTTTGCCACTTACTTTCGGTGTTGGACCTTGAGGTTTCACCCAGATCAGAAGCAGATGGGAAAATTGGCCCATTAGGGGCCCAGTCGGCATGCAACCAACCACGCGTGGTACATTGTGCGAACGCCTTTGAAAATCTCTTGGGGAAGTTCTTCAAGGCGTCCCTAGTGTGGGCCAAAACGGTCCCGCGAAGGGTAGGACCCACCATGAACATTTCCACGGCCGTACGCGCCAATCCAATCCCATCATCACCCGCGTAAGCCCCATCTGGCGTAATTTTTGGCTTGCGGGAAAGCGAAAACATGTGTCGAAACGAGAGCAAATATTTGAATGTGAGAAAGAAGGGAATAACCAAACTTAAGAAGAAATTACGTTTCCACCAGGTATACTGTGCCAGGGGGATTCTGAAACAAAGTGTGCACGCGGCCTGCTAAGAACAATGTGTTGTTGATGTAGTTGGGGCCCCGCAGCAGCTGGTCCCACACGCGTGTCAATTGATGGGTCGATTTTGGACCACCGGGGGGAACACCCTCAGCGACAAGCGGCCCTTCATCAATGTCCTCCATAAACATCCTAACGCCTTCCGCTGCGTCGGGTAACATGGCCTCAATAATGCTCTGTGCTACATCCTTGCCTAGATGAGACCAAACCACGATGTCAAAATGGTCCAGCAAGAAGGCCAAAAATTCACAAGCCCCGTCTCGGAACCAGACCCCATTGTGCTCAACGACCAAATTCGGGGTCGGGTCGCCACCCTCCAAAGGACCGAACCATGTCAAAACCCCAACTAACTCAATCACTAGAAGGGGAGGCTCGATGTCTCTGCAAGCCATTAAAACAACACCAAAGATCGATACTGAAACTTCATTTTGGAAATTAGTCATTTGCAGAAAATTAGACATTCGCAGAAAATTTTTCTAAGTTACGCTCGG
>MNCI01027672.1:72120-94224 GCA_015680685.1 Gnetum montanum
GGTAACCCTACCCCTATAAATAGCCCAGTCTTCCGCATTTTTAAGGTCGGCAAAAATTTATCAAAGCAGACCCAAAGAAATTACGCTACAGAAACCCCATTTACACTTACGCTTACGCTGGAAGTCCTGTACGCCGAGCACAATCCGCGTTCCGCCTACCGTGTCAGCCGGCTGCATCCCTCCGTCCGCTGGGGCTTTACGTCCACCTTGTGTCCCTACACAACTGCGTTAGACCGGTGCACAACATTTTAACTCTATAATCTACTGTTTACGCTTTGTTGTAAGTTCTTTTTCAGTTTTACATCAATTTGGCCCACGCTTCGTTCACACCTACTTACATTTACGCTCCATCCGCGTCCGTGTACGCCTACTGTTTACGCCGTTTGTGCCTGTTTACACCCTTCACATTTGTTTACGCTGTTTACGTTGTTCACGCCTGCATACTCTTACGCTGAGCCTATCTTTGTTTACGTAGTTCACGCCCGACGTTGTTTACGCCCCTCTACGCTTACGCTGTCTGCGCCTGTTTCACCATTTACACCCCGTTTACACATAACCCAGCGCATAACACTCCGGTGGCGCTCAGGGAAGTCCTTGTTTGATCCGCGTGCGGACCATCCAAGGCACTCTACCTTCGTCCACTCTAGCTTGCCCTCAAGCGGAGGCAGGGTCAACTGTGCTTGTCCGTGGATCTTTCGGTGCCCGTAACGTTCCAGCCCCGCATCGACGATTTCGGTCAGCACAAGCGTGGTTGTTCATCTAATGAGGTGTTTGTTGTGTTGGTTGGCTTAAGCTCATGGAAAGGTTTTATTTGTTGAATATTAACTAATTGTTTTTTATCTAGGATGTTAGGTCTATAGATGATCATGGCCCAAGATGAAAAGTCACATCAATAATGCAAGATCCTTTCCACAATGTTTGAAATTTGTTTTGTTGGGGTACATGTGTAGGATTTCAATAGAGAACCTTGTCTCCTAGTTGAAACTTGACTTTTCTTATTTTGAGGTTACGGTGTTTCTTATTGAGTTCCTTATGCATTTCATTAGATGATAGGGCCATTAACTGGTTTTTTTCTAGCAAGTTGAGACTCATTAATTATTCTTTCTATGCTAGACTTAGATCTAGGTCAAGTTCATAGGCTATAGAGAGTGTATGGAGTTCAGATTGGATGGGCAATGTTGGTAGTTTTTTGTACACGAGTTCATAGGGAGAATAAACTATGGGAATTTTTCATGTGAAGTGATAGGCCCAAAGGGAATCATTTAATTTAATGCTCTAGCCCCTTCGATATTTTCTAATTATACACGTTAAGATTTTTGTAATCTCTCGATTAGTGACCTCAGCTTGGGCATTGGCTTGGGGGGTGATATGGTGTTGTGAATTTATGTTCAACTCCCATTCATTGCATCAACTTTTGGAAAGTGGAACCTATAAAATGAGTTCCATTATTAGAAATTAACACATGAGGTACATGAAACTTATTTACAATGTTCTATTGTACAAACTGAGCAGTAGTGGTGGATGTACAGTCGGTGATGGCTGCTTCTTCTACCCACTTCGTACAATAGTCAATTGCAACTATTATATATGTCTTTTCATTTGATAAAGGTGCAATGGGATACATAAAGTTAATGCCCCAAATTTCAAATGGTTTGAGAGGTTGTATCCATTGTTGTGGCCCTCCATTTGAGTTGTCATTCTACCATCCCTCTAGCAATGATCACAAGCACAGATGAATTAATGTGCATCCCTGAAGATTATTAGTCAATAATACCCTACCATGAGGATTTTTATATTATGCATCTTCTACAATAATGGTCCCCACAAAGACCTTCATGAGCATCTTGGAGAAAGCGCAGTTGATTTGTATCAAGGACACACCAATGTACCAGGTCATCGAGAAAAACCTTGTAAAGGTTTTCATTAATCTCCATAAAATATTTGACTTGGTGAAGAAACTATTGTTTCTTTCTAGAGTCCAGCCCTTATAGCAGTTTTTGCTTGAGTAAATAAGTTATGATGGTGTCATACCATGTTGGTTCATTGGGCATTTATGCATTAATAGCACCTACAATGAGAGATTTGTTAGGGAATTTATTAGATAAAGGGCTCTCTTTCTCCTTGTCATCCCATCTTAGTCATGATAAGTGATCCATGACCACATTTTTCACACCTGTATGATCTACCATTGTGAGATTGAATTCTTGCAAAATCACAAGCCATCATATGACAAGAGGGCTCACTATTTTTTATTCATTAAAAATCTAATGGTGTTATGTTCGGTGTGTGCAAACACTTTGTAGTCAAGCACATCGTGCCTGAACTTCTTTTAAACAAGCACCATAGCCATCAACTCCTTTTCTGTGGTGGTGTAGTTTAGTTGTGCACCTGTAATGCTCCAGCTTGCATAGTGAATGTAATATGTACGTTTTTGATCATCCATCTGCATAAGCACTTCCCCCAAAGCATAATTTGATGCATCAATCATCACATGAAATGGTCTAGACCAATCTAGTTCTTGCAGAATGGGAGTTTCAACAAGCTTTTACTTCAACTATCGAAATGTTGATTCACATGCAAGGCTCTAGATGAATGATGCCTCCTTATTTGTCAATTCTAACAATGGCTTGGCAATTTTGGAAAAATTCTCAATGAATCATCAGTAGTAGCTAGTATGACCAAGGAATGACCAAAATTCTTTGATTGTTTCAGGTTGATGGGTTATGCCTTGGATGATCCTTATTTTTTTAGGGTCCACCTCGATTCCTAATTTTGAGATGCGATGCCCTAAGACTACACTTTCCTGGACCATAAGATGGCTCTTTTGCCAACTGAGCTAGAGGTTTTTTTCGACACATCTCTTCAACACTTGCTCAAGATAGTCTAGGGCTTGCTCAAATGTAGCTCTGTAGGAAGAAGAATCATCCATAAAAAATCCTACCCCACTACCAATCTATTATTGGAAAATACTGAGAACTAATTGTTAAAATGTTTCTGGGGCATTACAAAGACCAAATGACATCTATCAGTAAGCAAAAGTCCCCCAAGGACTTGTGAAAGTTATCTTTGTCTAGTCCTCTAGTGCAATCTAAATTTGGTTATAGCCACTATAACCATCTAGACAGCTCTAAAAGATGTGCTCCAAAATGGTGTCCAACACTTGGTCAATGAAAGGGAATGGAAAATGATCCTTGAAAGTTTCCATGTTCAATAGCCAAAAGTCAATGCACACTTGCCATTTTCCTTCTTTCTTTGACATGATCACAAGAGGGCTGACCACTTACTATCTACGATAGGGTGAATGAATCCTACTATGAGGATTTGTTCAATCTCCTCTTTGACAATGTATTTTAACTTGGGATTCAAATGTTGTTACAGCTATTGTTTCAGCTTGACAACAGGGCTAGTGCATATTTGGTGCTAGCCTATTCTTGGATCTATCCCAGGAAGTTTAGAATATGACTAGGAAAAAGGCTATTGGCCACGTTTCCATAAATTTTATCAAATTTTTCTTTTGTTATATAGCAAGCTTAGCATTAATGATAATCAACCTTCCATTTTTTCAAAATACATAGCATCTTCAATTCAAGGGGATCTTGTTTAAAGTTGTCAAGAATTTCTAGCTCACCCTAATTGATATCATCATTTTCTCCTTCGGAGAGCTGGTGGCGAACTTGCTCAAGTTCATCTATACTTACAACAAACTCATACATTAGGTACTCAATTAGTTCCATGCATAATTTACTACTACTAGTATCAGCTATCAGCCACTAGGTGCCTTCTTGTTTTGTGGCAGTTGTATACAAATATATATGGATATTAGCTTCTGGTGCATACTGCATGCATCCAGAGATAGATGTTTGTTTTACTGACCATAACTTCTACACACAATGGCACCTTGAATCATTATACGTGATACATGGAACTCTCTTCTTCTCGATCTTTCCAAATTCATTTTCTTTTGATATCTCCAAGGAAAGATCTCTAATGCCCATTTTGGCATCAACAGTACTTAACCATGCCCTTCCCATAATAATTGGAAAGTCCCCTTTGCAATTCTCCACTTTGATTACTAGAAAATTAGTACGATATGACCACCCAAAAATGGTCATAACAATTTCCTCAACTAGTCCCAATGGAATAGTCATGGACTGGTCCACCAATTCTAGCTAGATGTTACTCTTCCTCAAAGGAGGAAGGTTCCACATTGTGTACATCTCATGGGAGATCAAATTGACACCAAATCCATAGTCAAGAAGAGCTTTGCAAGGCTTATTCTCAACAATTTGCAAGTAATATAGGGGACTCCCATGATTAGCTAATTTTCTGGATAGGTTATTAGCTCAAATTCAGTCGGATATAGCATGTGTTAGCATTACAGTATGGATTCAAGAAGGATTTTTGTTTGAAGGGGACTTAAATAAAGAGGAAATAGAGGAAGGTGGAGGATCAGGGTTACCAACCATTAATGTGTTCAAGGTCTTTTGTGGACTACAAAGTCAGAAAAAGGATATTTTCTTTGTTTTTGGTTTTGACCCATTGGATGGGTTAACTGATTGTAGGTTGACTACCCTCGTAGCATTCCTTTGCTATGGTTGTGCATGCAATTCACCCTACATGGATAGAGTAGGTGGTAATTGTGCAGGAGGTGGAGGAGTAGGTGTAGGAATAGGAGATGCATGAAGGTAGTAGGTGGAATCCCTCCATGGATTAAGCAATTGGTATGTTTCAGAAGGATAGTAGTGATATTGGTAAGTAGCAATATGACTAGAGGAGTCCCTTAGAGATAAAGGTTGCTGAACATAATACCATAGGGATCTAGTTTCTGGTAAGGGTATTGCGGTCTTGGATATGGCAATCCCCATGATTGTGGTTGCTAGCACTGCTGATACACCTCGTAAGGTTGCGGAGGAGTTCCACTTGGATAGTATTACTATGGTTGATAGAACTATTGAGAATTACCTTATGGATAAGGTATTCTTTTAGGTGTTTGCCTTTGTGCAAGTCATGGAAGTAAGGCATACACCCCAGATTCCTACAAGTGTGATATAACTAGGCAACATCCCTTAGGATGCTCATATTGGCAAACATCACACCCATCAACATCATCTGAATCACTATCTGTAGCCATCTCTATCGTAGGTATCTTACCTTTACCATTATATTTGGCATCTTTAGCCTCCTTACATCTTCGACGCTCTTGCTCACCACCTTGCTTCTTGGACTCTTTAGAAATTTTTAAACAACCTAAAACCTATTGTCCATGGAGTTCCATAATTGATCAACCTTAGCCGTAATTCCTGATTGCAATATCTAGAATGACAAGGTTTTCTAATTAACTACCTCATATCTAGAAAATTCATCCTCATTGTCACAAAATCTAATTCCCTTATTTTGAATAGAAAGATCTGTATTATATTCTTCTGCACTTTCACATTTTTTCAGCTCTCCCTCCTCCTTATCTACCTACTTAATTAATTTTTAAATTTGATGAGTGCTTAATTCTGTTAATCTCTCTTGGGCATAGACACCAAGGGTTTTTCTGGTTTCAAACCGCAAGTTGTCTATGATATGGAAAAGCTGATCAAGCTGAGAGTATCCATGGTCAGGACACTAATGCAACAGAGAGTAGTATCGACCAATAGCAGCATCCAAGGGCTCATGATTCCCTTATTTTCACCCTTGAATTTGTTTTCCTAAATTGGATACTTGGGAGTATGTTTGATATTTATCATTAAATAGTTCCAATATCATACTCCACGGCCTAATTGATTCTAGTTCCAAGGATCAATATCAACTTTCTAGTTCCTTTATAAGTGTCCTTGCACATAATTTTAGCTTTTGCCAGTCATTTTCAATATTCTACAAAGCACATGCATCCTAGAAGGCTTGAAGATGATTTTGTGGATGAGCATCATATCCTCCCTCGAATTGAGAGATATTGTTCATATCAAGCCTCTTTATTCTACTATCCTTCACATGTCTTGTTGGAATCTTCATAGCCTCTACAATGTTTAACATGCCCCAAGTAGCAAGTAGAGGTTCATCAAGGCCATGATGGTGGTGCCTACGATCTTCCCTAATAGCCCTTCTTTCTTGATATTGGGCCTCTCTAGATTATCCATGTCTTCAATCATGATTGTCCCAATGGTCCCTTCTATTATTTTAGTCTCATTGGTCACCTCCATCATCATTATTTCTTCTATGGTCATGATCTCAACCAAATGAAGAAGAAGATGATGATGATGAAGGGGAAGAAGAAGGGAAACTTGCTTTGTGCTAATGTCTATCATCCTTCCTTTGATGTTTGTGATCACAATCGTAATCATGATCTCCTTTGTCCTCCTTTTCTTGACCTACTTCTCCAGATCCATTTTTGTCATTGGATCCATTTTGACTAGAACCTGAATTATGGATTGTAGATTGTACATTCTAGTTGAGGGCTCCTTAAACAAAGTTAAAGAGAGGAGAATCACTTAAAAATTGGTTACCTGCATCAATTGGACCAAGCAGAGGTGAAAAGATATTTGACCCCTTACCCTTCATAAGCTCATGTTAGTGCTCCAGCTATTAATCCCTTAATCCTTGTGCTTCAATGAGATGATACTCCCTTTATTCGGGATTTTGCATCTCATATTCTTTATGGAGATGTTGAAAATTGTGTCGTGTAACCATTAGTTGGAGAATTGCTAGAATAGATCAGTTAGGTGGCAACACAATGTTGCCTTCCATATCGCACCACCACATTAGTTCATCTTGATGCAAGCTAAAGGTAAAGTCTGGTACATACTCATCGGGATGAGCATATACCACCCAATATTGCTAAGGAACCTAAACTACCCTAGGCGAAGATGGGCTCCTGTGAGAAGAATACATTTTGTGTTAATAAACAATGTGCAATTAAGATTTAATTTAATGATAATAATAATTTTTTTGTAGGATTTGACTCTTAGGGTTTGAACAATGAGATTACTAAGTTTCACTAAGTTTAGATAGTCCACAAAGAACTATAGTCCTCGGAAATGGTGCCAATGATGAGAAACAAGGTACCCCTATGCCCAACCATATGAATCACAAGCATTCACATGCAATCTAATAAAATTCCACAAACTATAATTACTAAGCACACTAGAGCTAAATAGTGTATGTGTGTTGTTCATTCATTGTCTTTTCAGTCCTACTTATGAAATGCAATTGTATGGTTAAGTGTGATTGAGGCATAAGATTTTTTTTATTTTGTGTTTTTATGGAATTACTCACCTAGAATAAGAATAAAATTAAGAGTGATTAAAAGTAAGAGAAATAAATTTCTAAGTAAACTATAGTCTAATCTAGACTAATGCAAGTAACCATTTCCACTTCCCAAACACATCCTGCACTTTGTGCAAACACTGTTGGGCTATCAAATGCTAGTCATTTCTAAGCTACCAAGTATCATACATATGCTTGAAGGGGTCATGCTTGTGTAATTTAACAATTTTCTTAATTGATCAAAATTACTTGTTGCATAAATAACATTAATGTAAATTGCATGAAATAAAAATATGTAAATGCATAAGAAAGAAAATCTCAAGTGCTGCAATGAATGAATCAAAGAGCTTGTATTTATTACCAACACAATGGTGTGATTAGGTACATCAATGATTGAATAAATATTTTTTCACACTTAGACCTCTTGCTGCGAGCACTTAGAAAATATTCTAACTTTCAAATGGACAAACTGCAATAGTTTCTCTACTTAACTACCAAAATGTTACCCCCAATTGTGTGCTTGGGTGCTGTATTTATAAACCTGGGAGTAACACTGTAATATTGAATGTATGATATCACATCTTGGGCCATGATATCGTGTACCCAATATCGTGACCACCCTGATATCAGAGTGATGAAAAACATGATTTATCAAGTATCATGCAAGAACCATGGATTATTCTTAATTGTAGCCTGTAGAAATGCATTATACTTGTCCTTTCTCTATTTTTGTTTTTCAACATCCAAACCACATGGATAGTTTGAATGCAAGGTAAAGGACATTAGCTTGATGTAGAAGTGAAGGCTATGTCACAATCTCTTCCTATTAATACCTTGAGTAACATAGGGATATTTCCCAAACCTAAATGAGTCCTTGGTATTGACTCATGATGTGCCATAAAGTGAGCCCTAATTTTTTTTGTTCTTGTTTCTCCTCATCTTGTTGCTATTGCTCCTTCACTACTTTACATATCTCTTCCTATGCCTCTATTTGACCTTCTTTAGAATGGAATTTCTATGTTCATTATCTAGTTGAAAATTAAATTCCACTTGCTCAAGTTCTCCTCCTAGTGGCCTCAAAAAGGGAAAAAACCATATTGGAGTGCTTTCCCAACTGATAGTGCTTCAAAACATTAAGAAAGAACTTGGGGATTTCAACCCTACTGCATAACTCCAAGTAGTGCTTAAAACTGAAGTGCACTTCTTGAAGCTTCCAAACATTGCTTAAGTGAATGAAGAATCTATTGATGAGCTTCATTGCTTTCTTCTAGTGGGAATAACTAGGAATATATGTAAATATAGGTGGTAATACTATGAATGTTAAGAATCAATTGTGAATGAGTGGCAAAGAATGTGAATAGGCTGAGAATGAAGTGATAATTTCTAATTGCTTTATTGAGAATCTTAAAACACTATGATAGAGAAGGTAAATTCTTAGTATGTATAGAATTGGCCTAAGCATTATTTCGATTATCTAAACTTAATTCTAGAGTAATTATAAAGTAACTCTAATGTATTTAGGACAAAAATATATTTCCATCCATCCATCAAACATGTTTGCTAAAATAATAAAAAAAATTGATTTTATAATCATGCCTTATAATAATTGGAATTATTAATGTTTACATGATTTTGGTTCCTAGTTTACATGAATAAAAAATGATAGCATCATGTTAAAGATGTGACCATGATGTTGAATTTCACACTACTTCTAATAGTTGGATACAAAAACTATTTGACCATATGTATTCCTAAGATATACAAACAACATTGCACTCTATTAGAACTTAGGTAGAACATGAAGTGTGACCTGAACTTGTGAGTTTTTGCCTACATGATACTTGATAGACAATTTGCTAACTAGCTAAGCTATTAATCATTGAGTTGATTTGATAATTTATAACGAAAGAGACATCACTGATATCTCTATCACATTCTTCAAAGTTATTACTAATATCAAAACATTTGAAATTTTATGGTTTACACTGCTATATATTAGTTCATTTAAATGAATCTTTGAGATTTCAGATAAATTTTTTTTCATCAAAATTGTTTATATTAAACATGGAAATTGGTCCATTTCCTATATTTTTTAATGTTTGAGAGCTCCAATGCCTTTTTTTCTTTGCTACTAAATGTTGGGAATTTTAGTTGAGTTCTAGTATATCAAAATTCAACCATAATTCTTTTTAAGAAATTTCAGAAATTTAAATTGTTCATTGTGACATTTTGTTCCTGGAAGTCGTAAAAATACAATCACTTAATTTATTGCATTCATCATTTTCTTAGATAATATACTAGAAACATTATAAATATTTAATAAATGAATTAATTGTTAAATAAATAATTGGTACTAAAGAATGAAATAAGGAAAACAAAAAAATTTTATTAATAGAAGAGAGTATGGTAATGCCCTCTAGGTTGTCTTCCCATGCCACTTAAGCCTTAGAGAGAATTTGGCACTACCATCATGGTTAAGCTATCCTGGCAAAGGGGTGATCAATTTATTTCTATCCTACTTCACCTAGCTCCCATTACTTGCCTCTCTTGGCTTTGCAACTCCATGACCGACATGGCCTCTAACCTTGGCCTTAAATGGCATAGGTAAAAAACCTTTCTCAAGGGATACATGAACAATAGTAACTTCTCATAATGAGGTGCCCCTTCATTTGCAGGTTAATTACATTGTTTACAATTGTTTCCACCCTTAACAAGGGATGAGACATTACAGTCTACCCTCGTTAGCCATCTAGCTCATCCTCGAGTGCTTCCTGTATGTCCAACTACTTAACTCCTACTTCATTATTATGCTCCTTAGCTTCAATTCCTTTATTTTCCTCATTATCATCTATACAAATAGAAGATCAGAAATTATAAAACATAATTTATTAGATCCATAATAAATATAATTTATCATTCAATATCATGATGTTGAAAAATTTTGGGGTAAATATTTAAAATAAACTTCCTATTTTTCAAAGTCTATTGATCATAATTTGACCATGGAACAAGTACTTCACTGATAGTTTTATTTTGTAATTTCTTAGTTCATTCATTCCTAATAGAAATGGGTCTAACTTCAAAGTTGGCATTGGTTCATAATGGCAAAGTATTACAATCTAACACATATGGTACATCATTTTCATGAAATTTCTTTAGCAAGCTCACATGAAAAACTAGATGAATTTTTAAGGTTGCTAGAAGATTCAATTAATATGTTACTTTGTCAATTCTTTCAGAGATTTCAAAAGGTCCACAAAATCTAGGTGCCAATTTAGTATATTTTCCTAGTTTAAGAGAACTTTTGATAGGTTTTACTCTCAATAATACTTAATCTCCTACTTGGAATTCTTTTTTAAGTCGATGTTGATCTACATATCCTTTACATTTATCTTGGGTAGCTTGTAAATTTTTTTAACACTTGTGACAATGTTTTCCATTATTTTCATTTCTTCTTCCTTCCATTTTGTTCTTAAGGTTGGATCTGCCCAGGTTAGTGGTGTATGGCAATTACATCCATATACTACTTTGAATGGTGTTCAATGTATAGAACCTTGATAATTGTTATTATAGGAAAATTTTGCTAGATGAAAATAATTCTCCCATGTTTTTTGTCTACTCATGACATAGCTTCGTAGGATATCTATTAATATTCTATTCACATGTTTGGTTTGTCCATCAATCTCAGGGTGTTATGCTATGCTAAATTTCAATTGGGTTCCAAGTTCTCTGAAGAAATTTTTCCAAAATTCATATATGAACTTGGGATGTCTTTCCAAGCTGATAGATTTTGGATAACCATGCCAAAACACTTCACATACAAATTTTTGAACTACTTCTACTTTTTTTGTAGATTTCAAAGCTATAAAATGTGCAATCTTTGATAGATGGTCAGCCACTATGAAAAGTGAATCATTTCCCTTTTTGATTATTGGCAATCCCACAATGAAATCCATAGTAATATCTTCCCATTTCTAGGTTGGGACTTCCATAGGTTATAATAATCCACTAGGTTTCCTTAGTTTAACTTTTATTCTTTAACACATTGGACAATTTCTAATGTATCAGAACATATCATTCTTCATTCTAGGTCAAAAATAAGATTTGTGAATTATCATATAGGTCTTATTATAACGTGGGTGTCTTGTATATGGTATTGCACATGCTTCACACAACAACCTTAGTCTCCAATTTCCTTTTGGTATGCATACTCTTTGTCCTTTCATCAATAAACTAGTAGAGGTAAGTTGATATTGAGGCTCATAGGAAATATTGGTTAAAATATTTTTAAAATAAGGAACTTATTTTATTTGTTCCTTGATTTCTTCTTTCATAGGGGTTGCTACCACACCTATCATTAATTTACACATTCGAATAAGGGCATTAGCTACCACATATTTCTTACTTGGAATATATTTGATTTTAAAATCATATTTAGCCAATAATTCTATCCATCACCTTTTATGAATATTCAAAATAGGTTGTCTCTATAAATATTTCACACTTTTATGATCTATTTTTAGTACAATCCTTTTTTCACAAAGATAATATCTCCAAACTTTTAGAGGATGAAGAATTGCTAGTAATTCTAAATCATGGGTTGAGTAATTTACCTTTTCTCCTTGTAATTTATGAGATTCATAACATATCACTTTGTCTTCTTGTGAAAGAACTACACCAATTACCATTCCACAGGCATCTATGGATACTTCAAATGATAATTATTCATTCAAAATTGTAAAAATAAGTGTTGTTGTAAGTAGCATCTTTAATCTAAGAAATGATTCCTTGCATTTTTCATCAAGCTTGAATACACATTTCTCTTGCAAAATGTTAGTCAATGGGACTACAATGGTAGAATAATATTTAATGAAACATTGATAAAAATTTGCTAAACCTAAGAAGCTACGAACTACTGTAACATCTTTTAATTCAGACCAATCTCAGATCACACTAATTTTTGTTGTATCTACTTGCAATCCTTTCTTAGAAACTATATGTCCTAAGTATGAAACTTCTTCCTTAAAGAGTTCACATTTACTCAATTTAGCTTTTAGCCGATGTTCTTTAAGAATTTCCATTGTAATTCTCAAATTTTTGACATGTGCTTCTCTTGACTTAGAATAAACAAGTATATCATCCATAAATACTATAAAAAATTGATCAAGATATTCATGAAAAATATTCATTAATGTCATGAATGTTGTAGGTGCATTAGTTAATTCAAATAGCATCACAATGAATTCATATAACCCATACCTAGTTCTAAAAGCAGTGTTCTCAATATCTTTTTCCTTAATTCTTATTTGTTGATAACCTATTTTAAATCAATCTTTGAGAAATAACATGTATCTATAAGTTGATCAAACAAACCATCAATCCTAGATAAGGGATAAGTATTTTTAATTATCACTTTATTAAATGCTCTATAATTGATATATAATCTTAGTGTACCATCTTGCTTTTTAACATATAAGTCTAGTACACCCCAAGGTGATATGCTAGGTCTAATTTTTTCTTCTTCCAATAATTGGTCTAATTGTACTTTTAATTCTCTTAACTTAGAAGTGGAAAATCTATAAGGGCATTTTGAAATAGGTTGTGTACCAGGAAAAATACCAGTGGCATGCTTGACAATTCTTTTTGGAGGTAGTTCTCCAGTTTTACCAAATATTGAATCTTTATATTCCTTAATTTCTTTTGGGATCTCAATATCTAAAGATCTCTAAGGTTGGGTTACTTTGACAACCAACATCATAGCACCTCTTTTGACTAATCTTTTAACTTGCTTAATAGTTATTGTACAAATTATCTTTGTTATTTCTACCTCCCTTAGAACCCTAACTCTATCAATGGTTGGGACTTTTAAAGTACAAATTTCAAAGTGGGTAGTAATATCAAATTTTTTCATGAAAGAAATTCCTAAAATTGCATCAACATTACCTAGTTAAAATTCAAATAGTTTACAACAAAAGGCATGTTTTGCAAGGTAAATTCAATTTCTTCATACCTGGTATGCTTGCTCATAGTCATTCCATTTACCAGTTCTATCTTAATAATTTTCTTGAAAGGTAAACTTCATTTCAATAAATTAATTAANAAGTTATCACTAGCACCACTATCAATCAAAAATTTAATTTGTTTACCTTTAATTAAACCTTAAAAAATTAGTAAAGTAAATTGAAATTTACGTAAACCTAATTTAGTTGATGCATATATCTTCTTCATGACTATGGTGGTGGTTGAAATTTTTCCTTTGTTCATGTTTGGGTTTGATTTTTTATTCATAATTTTGGTCGGTCCTCTGTATTTCTGCTCAAAATTTTGAGCAGTCTTGTTTGAAATAATCTTTGCAATAAACCAAACATCTTGATCCTGATCGAGCTTTTTTGGTTGGTGTCTCCTCTACCATTACTTGTGGAAAGGTAGTTTGTTGAAGATTTTCTTGTTGAAGGGTAGCTTATATTTGATTTGATTCTTCATAATCCTTAGTAATTCTATATGCTTCATCCATGATTTAAGGATTATGGTCTGATGTTTGGGAATGTAGTTGAGCATGTAATCCTCCAATGAATTTTGAAGTTAATTATCCCTCATATTGGTAACATACATATTGAGAAAAATCATAGAATTCCTTGTAGTAATCATCTACATATTGCCTTCCCAACCTTAAGGAATCAAATCTCATTTTTTGTTCTTTGAGAAAAGAATTGGGAACAAATTTTTGTTCAAAATCTTGATAAAAACTAAGCTAATTTGTAATCAAACCTTAAGATTTTAGTCCATTCCACTATGTTGCTGCAAGTCCTCTTAAATACAAGGAGATAATTTCTAAACATTCATGGCTTGAAAAATTCAACATATCAAAGTAATTTTTCATTGTATCAATCCAATCCTTTGTCTTAGCATTGCATTTAGGGGCTTTATCATAATGATCTAACTGTACTTTCTTAGCATGAACTTCCATCGGTGATTCTCTAAGTGAATGAAGCTTGTTCCCATATCCCTCACATTTGATTTCAATTCTATGGCCTACAACTGGGATTTCGGTATCTTGTCCACTAGTAAGTGGGGGTTGTGTTTAGTGTGGATGCCCAGGAAAAAG
Organism: Gnetum montanum; assembly: GCA_015680685.1. Taxonomy (NCBI): domain Eukaryota; kingdom Viridiplantae; phylum Streptophyta; class Gnetopsida; order Gnetales; family Gnetaceae; genus Gnetum; species Gnetum montanum. Next base: position 86,477 of record MNCI01027672.1, read on the forward strand.
TTAATCTTGATCTTGACATTGCTCCTTGGTAGACCATTGGTAGCATTTGAAGGCTGAATGAGATGGTTGGTTAATTATTTGATGGAGTCTACAAAGGAATCCATCTTTCCTTACACATCTAAACATTTATCCTTTGAACTCTAGGACAATTTCCTAATTTCCTCAGACATATTTTGCATCTCTATTGCAAACCCTTGGTTTAAGTAATGAATTTCTTCTTAAACACCCCTAATTTCATTAATTTGATCTTCAAGGGCATTTATCCAATTATTGACTTAGGCCTTCATTCCTATCCATTTATTCTTTGGGTTTTGGACATTAGTATATTGAAGAAATTAGGTATGTTGGTAATCCTTAGCTTTTATGGCCCTTTTTATTGCTTTCAAAATTATTTGTTAATTGTAGAAGAAGTTGAAATTTATGAAGTACCAAATCCTAATTATTTCTAGGGCTTGAAAAAATGAATTAAATACTAATTTTCTATAATTCAAAATCTAAATTTGATACTTCCATTAAGTTCAAAAGGTTCAAATCTATTGGAATTAGTTTTTGTTTGGTTAAAAACTGACTGCAAATTCAAAAGTTATAGTTTTTTTAAGTTTACAAAACTTTCACATTTTCCAAGACTTCTTGAGAGGTCACCCATCCTAGTTCTACTTCATAAGGAGCATGATTAATGAAAAAAATTTTATCTCCATTATTACCAAGGTGCCTATTTGATTTTTTGAAAATAACTGAGTGCATTTTCTATTTAAACTAACAATTATGGGCACAAAAAAAAATTTGAAGCTTTTCTGTTAGTCCATAGAAATTTCAAAATTTCCATTAGTTGTGAGAAAAAATTTGATTTTTCCATCTACTAATGGATGACCCATTCCAAGGTCCACATGATCCTCTTTTGGGTCAACATGGCCCATTGCATGGTCCCCACGACCCTCCCTTGGGCAAGTGTGGTCAGTCTCAGGTCTGCATGTCCTTGGCATGGCCCATGTCAGGACTAGCACAGCCCTTGACTAGGCTTGTGCAACCTATTTTAGGGCTTGTGTGATCCTAAATTGGACCTGCGCAGGCTATTTTAGGGCCTGTGTGGCCTATTTCAGGGTCTACGTGGCCCTTCTCAGTGCTCGAAGAAGTAGTTATCGGTAGTGTCCGAAAAGGTAGTTATTGTCAATGCTGGAGGTGCTAGAGGCAATGATCAGTGACATTAAAGGTGGTTAATGGCAGTGCTAAAGGTGATTATTAGTGGTGACAAAGGTGGTTATGGATAGTGTCGAAGGTAATTATTAGTAGTGTCAAAGGTAATTATTGGGAATACTAAAGGCAATTATTAGTGGTTTTAGAGGTAATTATGGGCAATGCTAAAGGTAGTTCTCAGTGGTGTCAAAGGTAGTTATGGGTGGTGTTGAAGGCACAAGCATGGTGTAGTAGTAGGCAATGAAAGGCATAGATGATGAAGGGCATAGATGTTGGCAACAACGAATGTTAGAAGGTAGGCAACGTAGCATGATTTGGTGGTAGGTTAGAGGAGCATGACATAGAGAAGAGTGGCAGTGGTGGTGAAGGCACATGTGGTGCAATATGGTAGTGGGTAGGTGGCAATATGGTGGCAGACAGGCATCACGATGTGGTGTCCTTAGGGCTGGCCCAAGGGCTAGTCCTTAGCCACTAGCCATGACTAATAGCAAGCCATGGCTATCGCAGCTGTGGCCCTCCTAAGGCTTTTTGGCCCTTAAAAATTATTATTATTTTTTAATAAATTTTTTTATGTAATTTATTTGAGGCTTGCGTTTGAACCCGAGACCTCTGGCAAACCATAAGTTGAATTTCCATATCTTTTAAACCATAAGCTGAGAATTTCCATATCTTTTAAACCATAAGTTGAATTTTGATGAAATTGGTACTATTGGAATCATCTTCAAGAGAACTTTGAGTTAAACTATAGATAATCATATTTTAATAAACCTAGAAATCATAAAATTAGAAAAATTGAACATTATATTTTAAAAATAAAAAGCAAATGTTAGCTTTTTCTTTGAGAAAATTTTACATTAGCTTTTATTAAATCTCTAGTTATCTTAAGTTATATCTTTCTCTTTTCTTTCACTAAAATTCTTATGATTGTATTATAAATATGAGAAAAAAGATGACGCATCCATCAAAACTCAATATCAATAGAAGATTGAAAGTAGAGAAACATGAAGATTTTCTATCATGAAAGAACTCTAATCATCTTCATCATGACTCCCAAATGTCAAGCTTCATCTCAAACTCTTTCAGGTAGCTCTCAATTTCCCATTATTATTTTACATTAGAATAATGTACTCTTTGTTTCTAATCATGTTTGTAGATTACTTGGGAAGGAGGGTTTCTAGTGCCTTACCACTTTTAGGTTAGTTTATTTACTTGTATTTCCTATTTTTGAACTCTCCCATTGCAAGGGTGTTCTTATGGAATAGTGTGAATAGTACAATAGTAGGAAAAGTTCTACTTCCTATTTAGTTTTTGGACCAATAACAAACCTTCCTCTTGATATTCATGTAGCCTTACGTTTTCAAAAAGAAGAGGATCCTTAAATTCCTTTGACTTATTCCACACAATTTAAATTTTTTTGTAAGAAGAAATTATTTAATTACATTATTGATTTTTCCATTAGCAAAAACCAATTTGTTCGTGGAGATTTCATTAATAAAGCTCACTTTGATTTATTCCTATTTATTAGTAGTAAGGTTTTGTGGTATAGACAATAATCCTATGTTGGTTCTTATTTTATTTACATACTTCATAGTGCCATAATTGATATAATTTATGATTGGTCATTGTCATGTTTCTCTACCTAGTATAATGCCATGACTAAAATTACTATTACCCAGCAAAATCCTTCCAAATCTTATACCCTATTTTGTATACCCTTTTTCATGTGAATGATGATAAGTTATTACTATCCAAAAATAATGTTTTGATTATTATAATCCCTAGTTATGGCCTAAATTTCTCAAATATGAGAGAGTTGTAAGGAGTAAGAGTATGAATGCCAAGAAATGTCCACTAGCTTTACAACATGCTCAGAATCAGGAGGAAATCAATGAGGTATTTTCATGTTTTTATTATTTCCTTTTTGTTTATTACATTTTTATTTTATGTATTTTGACAATGCAATATGGGTTGCAAAATGATCTAATGCAAAGTGTTGGAGCTACAGAGGTTGAAGAAATTCAAGGTACTTCGATCTTTGGTATGGTTGAATCGCAAAAACATATCACACTTTCTACTCCTAAGGTATATATTTAGATATAATTTACTTAGTTTAATATCTTATCTATATTTTTTTCTAATAAATTTCTTTTTGCAAAGGCAATGTATTGGGCAAAGTTCTAGCAGTCTAGTAGTTATAAGATAATAAATCCAACAACAGGCTCAACAACAATCCCAACAAACTCAAGAAAGTTTAAGACAAGATAAGGAAAAGCAACCAAAGGTAAGTTTTAATTATTTAAAGGTTTGAATACTTTCCTCTTCCCTTTGTATGATGTTGATTTTTCTATTGTAGATGCCTATGGAGTGACAATACTTTATCTAAGAGATGGATAAAGATGATGTAGGCACCACTTCCGAACAAACTCCCATTCCACCACCTAGATCACTAGTCATGCCTTCTCTTTCTATGAAACCTAGAAGAGGTTTCCTTCAACAAGTAGCACTGAAATTATTTTATGAGTCCATCTTATGGTTTCTTATTTCTCTATCTTAGGATATTCTTATTCAATGGAAAAGTTAGTGTTAGCTGTTGAAGAAGAACTTGTGCTTCTTTGGTGCATTACTCAACAAATCTTTGATAAGAAATCCTATTCTATTCATGAGGATCTCTACCATCTATAGGAGTCTTAGTTATGCAAATTCAAGGTAGATTATGATTTAATATAGGCTAGAGTTCCATCATCTTTGCATCTAATTCCTGAGGATGCTCCAAATTTTGTAAAAGATTTGGAGTAACTCTTAGGAGAATTGGAGAGTGCAACATGCTACAATCGTCATTTAGAGACTCATGAATGGTTCCTTCAAATTGATAATGATTAATTTCAGGTAATACCTTTTTTGTGTTTGTTTGTTGATTTTCTCATAACTCATAATTTAAATCTTGTTTCTACAGAGAAAGGAGAAGGAATGGAAAAAGTACATGGATGATTCATCAATATAGATGGATATGTTGAAGATCCAACTTAGAAGAAAGGAGGAATCAATAGCTACAACAAGACATACGATTGAGTATATTAAACAATTGTGTGATAGAATGGCTAGATGCAAAGTAGTGCTTAGCAAGGTAGATGCTACTACTAAATAAAGGGAATCATAATTTAAGATACTCATAGATCTTCTTGCATTGTTCAATTATAACAAATAATCATAATTACTTTCCTTACATCTTTCTCATTTTACTTCTTCCCCTATTCTTCCTTTTCTATATCATACTTAAATATACTTCCTCTCACTACACCTTTTTTACAAAATAAAATAAAATAATATTTTCTTCCATTTTTTTATTTTTCTTAGATGTACTTGCATTCTATAATAACAATAATAATAAAATAAGGTTTTTCTTCCACTTTGGCTCCTAAATTATCATTTTCTTTGATACCAATGTGACATCTCATTCCTATATGTTGTAAAAATATGATCTCTTAATTTATTACATTTGTCATTTTCTTAGATAATATACTAGAAACATTATAAATATTTAATAAATGAATTAACTGGTAAATAAATAATTGGTACTAAAGAATGAAACAAATAAAATGAAAAAAATTTATTAATAGAAGACATTTCTGTAATGCCCTCTAGGTTGTCTTCCCATGTCACTTAAGCCTTAGAGGCAATTCGACACTGCCACCATGGTGAGGCTGTCTTGCCAAAGGGGTGATTGCGCCCTTTCTAATTCATTTTACTCATCTTCTATTACTTACCTCTTCTAGCTCTGCAATGCCATGCCTGGCACAAACCTCTAACCTTGGCCTTAAATGGTATAGGTGAAATCCTTTCCCAAGGGATACATCAATAATCGTAACTCCTTATATTGAGGTGTTCCTTCATTTGAAGGTTAATTACATTATTTACAATTGTTTCCACCCTTAACAAGGCATGGGACATTACACTCATACTCATCAGTGTATCATCAACAATATGAAGGAAGAAACACAACAACAATAAAATTGAATTGTTACAATAGTGGCTACATCAACCAATCTTACCAACACTAATCTTTTGTGTCAGCAAATCTCAACAACATAGACCTTCTAAAAGAAGAAATAGAAATGAGGAGGATAAAACCTTTTTCCTTTCTCATTCTTTTTTTTTTAATTTTTTCTTCAGAAATTCTGAGGATGTTGTATTATATACAAAAAATAGGTACAAAAGGTAAGGGAGAGCAAAGCATGTGACTTTCTTCTCTTGAATGATAGCATGTTAAAAGGGCACCCCTTTCCTGTGAAGTAAAGATCTCAACAAAGTTAAGGACACAACCTATTGATGTTTGTAGGGTAATATGCTATTTTTTGGATGATATTTATTTTTCCATTAAGCCTTTCTTGCATATTACAAGTTACATTAAAAAGTAATAGGTTCACTTCTCTATTAACATTAACGTCTTTGTGTGCACAAGACCTAAGGTTAAGCTATTATGCACTTAGTGAATCAGGAATAGATCCAAGGTGTTTAGTAGTAAGTTCTCCTCTAAGTGACTTGTCAATATTCTCACTTAGTAGGCCAAATGGATCATTACTTCTAGCAAGTTATGGATCATGCTCTTGTGGTTCCCTTGCTCGATCCACAATGCAACTTTCTTGGAGTTCCTACTTGGATAGATCTATGTCATAGGAATTGTATGAAAGGTAAGCATTAATAGAATCAGATCTCAACATTACCCAATCTAAAATCCAATGTGTTATCTTGACTTATTGTGTGACACTAAAATAGTAAATTATTTTTATTCTTATTAACTTTTGATTTCAGTTTTTTCTGACAAGTATTTGTTAATTGAAAGCATGTTCCAATGGTATTGATGTCCAAGAGTCACAAAGCACACTATACTAGCCAAGAAACATTCTATTTTTAATTATTGAATTTATTCATTCATGTGTATGAAAACTACATGGAGTTAATAAGTTGACTTGTGCATATCTTCTTTAGAAAATCAACTTAATAGAAATACTTTGGGTCCTTTGATTTCATAGTATGTTTGCAAGGCTGAACGCTATATTTGTATGTGTGTGTATTGTATGTTTTTATGCATTTAACTAAAGTATATGCTAGAAGTGAAGTTCAAACTCACATCACATTTGTTAACAAGTCAATGAGTTACCATTGGATGGTCTGAATTCATGGTGATGTTTAGAATTTAAGCAATGACATTAGACATATATTTCATCCATGTATTTCTTTTCTGTGAGAGAAAGGTCAAGGTTATATTAACAATAATAGAGGTACAAAAATGGGGGTAAGCATAAAGCTGACACCAATTAGAAGAAATAGAAGTAAGTTAAAGGCCAACCCATAGCTTTCTACTATATCATCAATAGAAAGATAGACAAATATTATGGATAGATGGTGTCCCCAACCATACCAAAGTACATAGTGTTCCCAACCATACCAAAGTACATAGAAATAAAAAATCTCCATCTGTTCCTCAAAATTTAAGACCCACCAACTCATACCTTTATCATACTAACAAAACCTATATGACATCATCTAGAAAATGTAAGAAAACATATGTAAAAAATTCCTTAATCTCTATGGAGCAGGTCTACAATTTTATGATCCTCTTCAATATTTACAAAGGCATGTGACTCATCATGTCTCTTAAGCTCAACTAACTAATTCTCCTTTTCACCCTTTAGTAGATGACATCCTTTGTTAGAGTGAACAAGGAGGTTGGTGGAATTGACATTGATGCCCATTTCTAGAAAGGAGAATTTGCCTTTTTCCATCCATGACTTGCTATTTAGGGCTTTTTAGTACCTAGTTTAGGTGTCCCTCTACTTCTATTCTTCCATTCTCTACCTTCTTTCTTCTTAATCCAATATTTGGATGCCCTCCACCTTCTCCCATTCAACTTACTCCTTGGCCACCCAACACTTTTCCTCCTTTGCCTCCTCTATTTTTGTCATTTCTCTTGCTATTTTCAGTGTTGTTCCTCCTAAACCTTCCACTATCTTAGTTTCTTTTCTTGCTACAAATAGTGCACATGTATTCATTTTTTTCAATTTCCATTCCCATTGCTAACATGCCAATGATAAGTAGTTCCTAATAATATTTGACTATTTAGTTTAAATATTTTGTACCCAGTGTCACCTACATCATACCCATAAATACAATTATCCATGAAAATTTTTGAAAGTGTGAGATTCAAGTAGTATTTTTTCTAAGTCCCTAAGATTCCCATAGCTTTATACAAATTCAAGGGATGAATCTATTCCTAGTTCTAGGATATTGCAAATGAAAATCACATTCAAATATTTCCAATGTTCTAATGAACTTTATTGGTTCCTATAAGCATGAGATCAAATGTATTACAGCAACTTAATGTTAGCCTTTAATTAATTTTAGTCTTCTTACCATAAGAAAAAGCTTATCATGTCAACAAAAGGATCTTCAAGTCCAAAACAAAAATCCATAGTTCCTTTTTATTACATTCTAGAAATAGCAGTATATTCAAAATTTTCTTGGAACACCCACTTGCCCACCTCACCAACAGAAAC
>MNCI01027672.1:94301-135367 GCA_015680685.1 Gnetum montanum
ACCGAATGTAGTTCTTTTTGATTCGTTAGTGATCCTAACTCGGTGAGCTAAACAAAGGGGTTTGGAGGAGGAATGTGTTCTCGCGAGTCATTGCTAATTATCCATTTCTTTTTAACAATTTCTTAAAATGGATTAATAGTTTGTTTTGGAATGAATATAATAATGTATTATTAGAATAACTAGAATAAATTCATTCAAAATATTACATACATTTATTTCTTCTATGATACTAAAACTAAATTCATTAGTAGGTCAAAAAAATGTAAGATGTGATATCAATTGGTATAAGGTTTCAAAGAAAGGCTTTGATCGATCTTACTTATTTTACACATTTATAATGCCTCATGTAATTAACCAATTATTATACATGTTAATTTTTTATTGATGCTATTAAATTTTTCTGGTAATAGATTGTTAAGATTCAAATATCCTACTATTCTTACATCCATTTTCAATTATGGAGTTTGTTTCAAAATTGTATTGTTCATTATATGAGAATGCTTCACGTTCACTTGAATGCTTTGATTCATCTCATATGTTATGCAGATAGTACAAGCTCAGTGAAACGAAGTTTGACAAGTAACATTTATTTCTATTCATTTTTTGCAATAACTCATCTAGTTTCAATATCATGTTTTGTTCTTTAGTGCAGATGACCTTTCTTTAGGTTATGTTAAGCTTATCAAACATCTTGAAAATTACAAAGGTTACAAGGGTAGGTGGCTTCATGACCTCTATTTGATGATGTGAAGTAAGACTCTAACATTTTGATGGTTTTCATGTTTTGATTTAATTAATATTTTAGATATGACTTGCTATATGATGATATTATAATGCATGTATTCATACTTGGAATATATTTTTTATAAAATTAAAAATGAATTTAAAAACAATAACAGACAATGAGGTTTAATTTACAACCTTAAGGCTATTAAGGATGTAACAAAAGGATTGTTTCAAGTGAAGATAAATTGTTATTGGAAGACATATTTTGTTCTTTATATGTGATAACACCTACATTTTCTCTCTTCTCAAATTGTGGTTTAGCTTATTGGTAAGAATTTTGACTTACATCTTATCATTCACAAGTTTAGTTCTAGGTGGGTATATTGATATATAATTCTACTATCCAAATGAAAGGGCTAAAAATCTAAGTTCTATCCAAGAGATCTTTTGCCTATTTTGGTCTCTACATGGATGTAATTAAAAAATTTCATAGTTAGTTACAGGTTCTAAATATAATTTTAGTAAAAATTCATGCTTAGTAGCGTTGCAAAATTGACCTGCTTTTCTATTTGCTAAAATTTTATAATTTCACACATTATATGTATCTTTTAAGCTAAAAAAATGTGTGTTGTTGACATAGGAATTAATTTTAAGTTCCACATTTAAATATTGATCCAATTAGATTAAGTTCTACAAATGAAATATTCAGAAACATAATACTATGGTTAAATTAGTAGAATGCCAATAGTGGTTGAGAAAATTTTCAAAAAGTTCAATAACTTGCTAGCAGAAGGATGCATTTGATTCATGTGGAAATCCAAATCAATTTTTAAGGGTTGTTTATAGCTATAATTCTTATGGGTAGTTTCCTAATTTAATGGGATTTGTTGTCATCCCAAATTGAGATTTTTTTAGTCAAATTTCCTAATTCTATGGTGATTGTTTTCCTCATAATAAAGGATTTATAATTATTCCTTCTAAAAATAGTATCCATATTCATGTATATAAAGGGCTCATTGTAACACTCAAAAATCAAAGAATAAAAATTCAAGTTTTCTACTTTTTTGAATAACTACATGGTATCAAAGCATTTCCTAAGCAATTTTTTCCTCAACCATTCAGTCCTCCTCTATTTAGCTCTCTTCCATTCATCTCACTCTCTTCTTCTTCAACGATGGTGAATTTTTCTTCTCATCGACGACATCAAACCTATGCTCATCACTAGCAATGTTGAATTTTCTTTCCCTCTATCTTCTAGAAAAAGTAGACATAAGCTCTCATTCTTCTATCATAGTGGTTCATTTCTCTCTTTGTTATATCCCATTTTTTCCCTCATGGCTACATCCACAACAGCGTCAGATGTTACCTCTACTCCTAATAGCAACCTGATTCTAAGCACTAATGGTGATTCAAAAAATTCTATTGTCCTCATCATGGGTCACAAGCTGAATGGATAGAATTATCTTCAATTGTTCCATTCAGTTATGATGTTCATGTGTAGCAAGGGCAAAGACGAATATCTCACTGGAGTAGTTACTCAACCGGAAAATGAAGATCCAAAGTATGGAGGTAGAAGGCTGAAAATAACATGGTTATGCCTTGTTCAATCAACTTGATATCAAACAACATCAAAGAAGATTTCATGCTCTATGAAATGGCCCAATAGATCTAGGAGGCTATAAGAGAAACATACTCTAATAAAGAAGACACCATGAAGGCATCTGAGATAGAAGGGATTCTTCATGACTTACACCAAGGAGACTTGTCAATCACTCAATATTTCAATCAATTAAATTGATATTGGAAATAATTAGATCTAGTTGAGACCACAAAATGGGACTATCCAAATGATGCCAATAATTTTAAAAATATTGTCAAAAAGAAAAATATCTACAAGTTTCTTCTAGGTTTAAAGAAAAACCTAGATGAAGTTTATGGGCATGTTTTAGCAATCAAAACACTAGCAAGTCTCCAAGAGGTTTCCTCTAAAGTATGATAAGAAGAAAGTAGGAAGAAAGTTATGCTCAGTTTGAACCATCCAACCAATGATGACTCAGCTTTAGCTGCACAAGGTTCTAGTTCCTAGATGAAGAAAGGGTAGCCCTAGTGTGATCATTATCGGAAGCCTAGTCATACTAGAGAAACTTGTTGGCAAATCCATGGGAACCTGCTAAATGGAAACCATCATACTCCTAATCTAAGAAAGAAAGCAAGGGTCATAGTGTAGCAACAAAAGAAAGATCTTCCTCTCCTTCAAAATCATCAAGACACCAATTCATTAAGGAAAAAATGGAAGTACTACAGAATTTGTTCACTCAACAAATGCTCATCACTTCTAATCTAGTCATAGGAATTGGTTCAGTGGCTCAAAAGGTAACTTTCTCACTTCTCTAAAAGTTCAAAAGGATAATAAGTTAAGCACTTTGATTGTTGAGTCTAGAGCATCAGATCACATGATTGGAGATTCTACAATTCTTCAAGACTACACACCAGGCACCAAGAACCATACTATTCATATTTCCTATGGTTCTCTATCTAAGGTATCTGGTATAGGTTATATTGTATTACCTAGGGGGTTAACCCTGAAATTCATTCTCCTTGCTCCTAACTTGACTTGCAATTTTTTATTGATTAGTAAGCTCAATTAGCATATGAATTGTGTTGCTAAATTTCTTTCCAATCATTATATTTTTTAGGATTTGACTTCAAGATAGATGATTGGTAGTGCTGAGGTATGTGCAAGACTCTATATCTTCAAAGAATGCAACCAACTTGAGAGACAATCTCCACATACAATCAGTGAAAAACAATATTTTTCTATATTTAAGTTAAATAAGGAAAATGAAATTCTACTATGGAATTATAGACTAGGTCATTCTAGTTTTTTGTATCTCAAAAAACTCTTTACATCATTATTCAATAAAAATTTAGATGTTCCTCATTGTGAAATTTGTCAACTTTCAAAACATGTTCATAAATCTTATTCAATACAACAATAAAAATCATCTTATCCTTTTTTATATGGTTCATATTGATGTTTGGGGTCCATTAAAAATAAAAAATGTGACATGGATGAGATGGTTTGTATCTTTTTTTGATGATCATACAAGACTCATTTGGATATTTCTGATGAAAGAAAAATCTGAGGTCAGCCAAATCTTTAAAAAGTTCATGAACATGATTCAAAAAAATTTAAAATAAAAATCCAAATCTTGAGAACCAACAATGCAAAATAATATTTCAACTTTGTTATTTGGGATTTTCTATCTAGAGAGGGAATTGTCCATTAGAGCTCTTGTATTTATACCTCACAACAAAATGGGATAGCTAAAAGGAAAAATACGTATTTATTGGAAGTTGCTCAAGCCCTCCTACTTTCCTCTCAAGTTCCAAATTTCTTTTGGGGAGAAGTCATTCTTACTACTACATATCTTGTTAATCGAATGTCATCACGAGTTCTTAAATTCTAGAATTCTTGTCAAGTCCTTTTGAAAGCTTTTCCAACAACCTAAATCATCTCATAAATCCCTCTCAAATAATTTGGTTGTATGGTATTTGTTTATATTCCCCAACAATTTCATAGCAAACTTGATCCCAAGGCCACCAAATGTGGCTTCCTAGGATATTTACCAAATCAAAAGAGGTATAAGTGCTACTGTCCCTATACAAAATGATTTTACCACTCAATGGATGTCACATTCATGGAAAGAAATTCTTATTATTCCAAAATCAACATTTAGGGGTAGAGTAAAAATAAGGAATATCTTTTTTGGGATCTAGAACCAAATCCTTCTTTTGTCGAGACACTCACTCAATCCAGACCGACCCCAAATCTCAGTCCACTATCGAGTCATCCTCATGAGACTGTAAACAAAGAGCTCATTGTGTACTCAAGAAGGAAACCAACTCAAAAGGATATGGAAGGACAATTCTACCCAAGCACTATTAATGAAAATGTACCAAATTCAATCTAGAATGACTCACATCTAGGAAACACTAATTCAATTCTTCATTATGATGAACTTTTGGATTTACCAATTGCATTAAGGAAAGGGGTAAGGTCATGTAAAAAACACCCAATACAGAACTTTTTTTCTTACAATAAGTTATCACCTAGATATCATGCATTTGCTATGAGCCTCACAAATATTCAAATTTCCAATAATATCCAAGAGGCTCTTCAAAGACCAAAGTTATAATATTACAAATTTATAGTCTAAATACAAATCATTTCCTTAAATCTTAACATATAATTATTATGGTTTTAGATCATAAATTTGAATTTTAAACTTGTTTTTTTAGTTAATAGTTGTACCACAATCTTAGCACAACTGAGGATAACTTGGAGTTAGTTCATTTTAGATTTAGTCTTTGTTTTATATGTCCCTCTCATCCTTAGAATACCTCATAACCATGTTAAATCCCACTCACAACCTAAGCTATAGTACTCTTGACCTCTCTATTTTTTACCCATTATGACCTATTACTATTCTTGGTTAACAAATGCTTAACTTGCAATCCTTTTTTTCTGCGAATGTGAGTCATGCTAAGTCACATCATAGTTGTTCTTAGTTTAGTTTTGTAATAGGCCTTCACTATAATCTATAGTCTAATCATGCACAGCTTGCACACAAGAATATATTAACTTCAATAGTTTGTGATTATCTACTAGACCTATTGTGATGATAACCATTACCTTTTGTAGCTTGTGCTTTTCTTACAATCAAGTCATGCTCTATTTTCTAGACTTCTTTTAGCCCTAGACTTTCTTCAATCAAGTTGTTAAGATCTCCATACATTTGTTGAACCTTTAAAAATTCATGTTAGAAATCCAAAGGTAGAGATGAAGAAGGTAAAGAAATGATCTCCAAATATATTTCTAGATGTTTTATTATGTTTAATGGCTTCTAATACTTTTTATATTGGTTTTATTTGTTGAAATCACTATTGAAAATTTATGATGTTTCATCATATGTAGAAAATGAACTTTTAATTCCTCAAAATGTTAATTCTTTGACAATAGAGAAAAGGATGCAATTATCAAAAGATACTAAGTTAGATACATTAGCTAAGATGATAATATGTAGAAGCTATAGTTAGGCCATTGGAGCTAAAATTGTAACTAAAAGTACATATAAGAAATGTTGGGATGAACTTCAAGAGAAATATAATGGAAATAAGGCTAATAGAAAGATTAAATAGCTAAAGGCAAGGATAGAGTTTAAAAATATGAACCCCTTGAACACTTCCTTGGAAGGCTTGCACTATGTGTTAGGAATCTTGATAAGTATAATTATAATTACTTAATTCTTCATAAGGTGCACAAAGTCATGGTTATGTTGTATGATAATTATAGGTTTTTCAATGTTATGATGATCGTAGTCTAAATCAAAGAAATTTCTTTCTAAACTTTAGATGAATTTTTATAAATCTCAAGGGCTCTTCAAGAGTTGAAAAATTCTTCATCATTAAGTTAAGAAAATATATACATTGTTCAAAAGACTTTAAGAGGTAAAGAATAAGGTATAAGAGGAAGATGAAATACAAAGTTCAAAAGGAGTAAACCATATCAAGAAACAAAGCCATCAAATTTCAAAAGTAACAAAAATATCTTTGAGAATGATGAATGTATCATCTCAACTAGTCATTGTCTAGTTACAAAGATTCCTATGTTATAAAATAAAGTTTATTACTTTGGATCAATGCACTTTACTCATGTAAGCTCTAATCAAGTTCTCTCAAAGCATGACATAATAAGATTGTATCATTGGAGGCTTGGTCATATCTCCTACTTCAACATTGTTGAGCTCATGAAAAATTAAAGAGCCGTTGGAGTCAAGTCTCATGAAGCACCTTAAGAGATTTATAAGATGTATCAAAAGAGAAAAATAAAAGGTACTTTTACATTTCCACTTAAGTGAGAGAATGACCAAACCATTGGAACTAATTCACATCAATGTTTTGGGCTTAATGCCCATTATTGTTCATGAAGAAGATAAATATTTTTTCGTCCTTATTGATGATTTATCTAGGTAACCTTGGACCTACATCCTTCATTCTTCTTATACACAAAAAATTAAACTTCAAATAAACCACAAATGATAATTCATAACTTATTAAATGGACATGTGATGTCATAAAGATTTTAACCTAAAAGAAATAATCACCATAAGTATTACAAAAACTTACTAAAATGGATGGTAAATCTAAAATACACATCAAAGAACTTAAAAGTAGTACATCCATAATCCGTAACTCATAATTGTATCTCATAACATGAAAAATCCATAGTGTTAAAAGAGAGTTGATAGGAACCATCATTACATATGCTCAAATATGTAATGATAATCAAAACATAATCTCAAAGGAGAGATAAAAGTAAAGACAAGAAGAAAACTTCATTGATCAACTCCATCACCAACAAGCTACTAGCTTCTACCACTTAGATTTGCACTCGAACATGCAAGAAGGATTAGAAAACTGCTAGTAGAGCCAACCATCATGGGGTATCTAGAAAAATATAATGGATGAGGTACATGATGCATATGAAACCATCTCAATATTTATGAGATAGAAGCCATAAATATAATCAAAACTATAACCATGGTATCCACAAAATCTAAAGAAATAGGTAAATTGACAATGCATTAGTTATCGATCATTTTTAAAGGTTCTTGGTCCACAAAGGTCTTACCTATCTTAGATGTTGTTATCAACCCTTCTCAAGTACTAGTTAACTAGACCTCACCTAATCTTGGATAAATAAATTTTAGAAAAATCTCATGGTATTTACCTACCCTATTCTTTTGTATAAAGAAATTAGCCACATGACAATCAAAAGTAATATGAGTAAACACTGATTGAATAATGATTCCACCATAATGCTTGCCCATTTTCACAACCTATGTGCAATCATAGGTGATATGGATAAAGTATAATATCCAACCTTATCCTCCACAATTCCTATCCATAAGCATGTAGACCTAGCTACCAAAAGTGTTATGCCCACTTTTTGACTCACTAGGTATTAAGATTAAGTATGGTCTTGACATTGTTCTATGCAAGTTTCAGCATCAGACCCTCAAAAGACATCATCATGACTCATATTCTAAGCTCTCAAAGGTTAGTATGAACTATTTGAGTTCAAAATCCAACTTATGGGCCTTATTCATGATGACCTTAAAAAAAATCTAAAATCAAAATTTTTCTAATTGTTTGAGGTGATATGGATTCCAAATCAATCTTCCCTTAATACCATAAGACAAAACACCCCAAATTTAGCTTCATAAGATGAATTTTTGGCCTTTGGAGACCTTTAGGGATCATTGAGGATCATATCATAACATCTTGGCTCTAATTTGTGTGATTTTGGAAAAGTTTAGAATAATGTTAAAAAATTTTCTAAGTATGGATGATGGTGCCACTAATTACAATAATAATGTTAGTGTTAGTGCTAAAAACACCATTTTCAGCACCTTTAAATCTCATTGAAACTACATTCAAACATGCACCATATGTTTCTAGAAAATAGATAACCCATTGATAGAAGTTTTAGCATTTTAGTCTTCTGAAACTGAAAAATTTTTGGTAGGTTCTTTTAAGACTTAAAAAAAAATATATTTTCTATGTTTAGAGCATTGATAAGTTTGGAACTTGCCTCAAAATATTTAAAAGCACCTACAAGTCACTGTACACTTCTAATTTTCAGCATTTCATAGGTTTACAAACCTCTTAACACTTTAAAATCATTATTTTGACTTATTCTAGGGTTAGTTTCAACATCTTGAAAGAAAGAACTTTTAGCCTAGAAAATTGCTAAAATTTTTCTAAATTTAATATTGAAGCTGAAGTTAAGGTTAGAATCAACATCATTAAAGCTTTCATCATCATTCAAGTTAACAATTGATAGTATTCCTATGTAGCCTTTGACATTAGTTTGGAGGTTGAACAAAGTTTTAGGAATCCAAAATCTACAACTTGGAAAAAAGCCAATGTTAGCATCAACATTAGCATTACCATGACCACACATCATTTTCCTTTACCATTGACATAAAACCTCATCTCCAAGATTCTTAAGCACCTCTATAGCATTCAACATTAATTCAAAAGTGAAATAAGATCTTCGGAGATGAAAATTATAAACTTTGGCAAAATATAAAAAATTTCACCAAGTATGGTTAATGCTAAAGTTGATGTCAACATCAAAATTAGTGTTAGCACTATTACTTCTTGTATAATCCAATCCTCAACATTTAAACTCTACATTTAGCACCTTCTCCTAGCTTTGAAAATGTCTTAACATGATTTTGGCATATTTTGACCTCGTTTTGAAGCTCATATGAGTGCCTAAAGGCTTGTAACCAACAATTGGATGAAAGTTTAAAAATATGCTAAGGTGTTGGTGATGTTGATGCTCATGTTAATGTTAGCATCAACATTATTGTCACCTCTTCCAAGTTCAAGAATCATCAAAGTTAATGGTCAAAACCTATTATTTTTGAACGATAGACCAATGTTAGATGAACTAAACATAACTCTAAGTTTAATTTTACTAATCCTAATTTGAAATTAACAACTCTAAACCTATAAATATGAGCTCAAAATGTAAATTTCGAGGTTAATTTCTTGAGATTTTAGAGGAATTGTCAAATTTCAAGAAAGTAAGAGCATGACTGGCTACCACCATCACAACACTTGCATGCTCCATGATCATCATCTATATCTTCAATGTCACTTCTAAAGATATAATTTTTAGGCTTTTGCAGAATATTCTAGAGTTAGAGTTTTTCAGTTCCAGTGTTAGTAATCAAATCCATAGCTAAAAGAACCGTGTTTTGGCCCCAAATTGATTCTGCATTATGCCTATAGCCTCCTAATTCATATATTAACTCTCTAGAGGTTTGATTTTACTCTTCAAATTTATAATTCACTCAAGATTTAAGCTCTTTTTATCAATTTTAATTCAATTGCATTTTTCATCTATTGCTTGTAGTTTTAACTCTACTTAGGAGGTGAACAGGTTGTTACTCATTAATAAAGCATCTTATTATTTGGGAAGGGATCTAAGACCCTTCCCTCTATATCATAGCCTTAATATGTTTATATTTTATGCTCTTTTACTTAGATTTTATATTTATTTTTTATTTTATTACTCATAGTCTATTCCATAATTTAGATTTTAGCAATTTATACTTAGTTATTTTTCTAGTAATTAATACGTAGCTATTTTTAACATTAAACCTTTACTTATTTATTGTTACCCTAACATTTCTATGCATGTGTAGTAAATCTATATTTGATGGGAGGTTTCATACCTCTTAATTTTATAATCATTGATATATCAAGTGTTACATTGATTTAAATAACATTTAAAGTTATGAACTAGGTATTTCCACACTTAGTTCATGGAGGTGTTCTTGTAGGAGTATGAAGAACATTTCTGTAAAAACATAAAATACAATCATAGGTGATGTGGGTCAAGTTCCAAAGGCCAACCTTGAATCCCCGTAATGCCTACTAATTAATCTTATTGAAAGCATTATCAGAAGATCAAAATACATAATACAAAACACCAAAGATATAAAATGATTTGAAGGATGCAAGAAAAATAAAAAATAGATAAAATATGATAATTGATGAGTGGAGAGGTACCCCTACACTCAACCATACGAATACGAGCATTTCACACACGATCTGGTCGAACTCTGTAGACGGACTAGTTGTGGTATCAAGATAGTTATCCTTAGGTCGTAGCTCACTATCTTCCCATCTGGACTAGTGTTAACTTTGTCATGTATGGTTTAGTCCAGAATGAGGTGTATGATGTGTTCCTATACTAATGTTACTCCTGGGTGTAATGGAAAATGATATTAACTAAGCTAAGAGAGGGAGGGTGAGAGAGAATCTAAGTTAGCCTAAGTGCAATGAGCATCCATTCCTCAATCATCTGTACACATCTTGGACTTCGTGTATGACTACCACTAGGATTACCAAGCGCAAATCCTAGGTACGCTACTGGGTTGCCAAGTAGTTACACTTAAATGCTCGTAATCAAGTTGTACTCATTCCTCATTTAACAGGATTTTAGGGTGAGAAGAGATTAACTAAGAAAGTAGTAAATAATAATTAAATAAATAATTAAGCTAAGTGAATGCTGCAATGATGAAGTAATCTCAATATTTTTTTTCCAATCATGTGCATGTCCAAGTACATCACACTCGAATAAGGATTCCGTACAATTACAATCACCACATTGTGGGCATACACTGGGAGAGAAGGGTTAAGATAAGAACTACATAAAACGTAACACTTAAACTAGGAACTAAAAAAATTGCCTTTCAGAACTATCTACCTCTTATTTATAGATGAGGAGATAGGCTGTGATATCGTGTACACGATATCATGGTTAACTAAATGGTGACTTATCAATAACCATGAGTTGACCATGACTCATGGTATACTAGTGGAAAATTGACCACAAATCATGGTTAGGTCATAGTGTATACCATAACACATAAAATTTACCATTGTTCATTTCTACCAAACCATGATTTATGATTAGGTCATGATCTAGAGCACAACCTTACCACAACTTGTGGTGAATACCATAACTCATAACATTTTGATAACCTAAAACACCATGATCCATTGTTTAGTTCTGGTCTATAACATGATCTCACCATGATCATTAATTAGTTCATGGTTGTGGACCATGACCTCATCACAACTCATGATCTTCACCAGTGCCTTCACCATAAGTCCTAGTAGTGAGAAATGCCACCAAAGATGCGTCAAAAAGCATGAAAACAACCAAGGAAAAGAGCTTAGAATGAACCAAAATTGCAATAGAAACATAAAATGATATTGACACACATAAAAAGATAAATTTTATAGCTATTAACAAGGCAATATATGAAGTTATAGGAAGAAAAAAATCTTGGTTATAATTACTCTACCTTCATAAATCAAGATATCTTCAACAAGAAGTCTAAATATACTAGAGTATCAATAGATCTAGAATAACCAACAAGATATATGACTAATGAGAATAGAAACGGATGCATTAGAACATAGATTGTTTACTTAATACAAAATTCTAAGTTTCTTATCCAACATAATAATAATGATTTATAATGGAATATCTCTATGATTGATACCACAATAGTTGAGAAAGTCCACCAAGAGTCCAGCAATTAATAGAAAAGTTCTATTTCACATAAGAAAAGAAATGAAATAATGTTTGATCAACTTTTTGTAAAAAAAAAATGCTATTTTTTAAAATATCCAACTACTAGTTCACAACGTGTGCCACAATCCTATCAATCTATTCTTAGCAAAAAAGTACTAAACATTAGTAACATCTAATTTAAAAAGCTTAATAAACATATTTATCAAAGATGCTAGATTTTACCAAAAGTGAGAATTTAAAAGAAGAATATTTATAAAAATAATTACCAAAAATTATAAAAAGATAAGTTTTAATAAAAGATTATTAAAGATTCTAAAAATCATATTATTTAAATAAAAAACACTTGGAAGGTCATGAGATCAAACCCTTAAGAAGCTTTAGAAAGATAATAAAGGTATAAGCCAAGCCAAAAATTATAAAAAGGTAATTAAGTATTAACAAGGGGTTAGAGACATGAAGTGTTACAATTCCAAAGATGAATTTTTTTAGGGTTTTTTAAAATTTCAATAAATTAGTAGAGAATAGACTTGGCTAAAAAATCAAATTTATAACAAGTGATATAGAATGTGAATTTATACATGAAGACTTCTAATAAATTTATAAAAATGATGATATCTCAACGTAAAGTGCATGTGGGTATGAACCAAAAAGTAATTGAGTGGTTGAAATGGAGAATGATATAATCCAAGAAACTTCTCGATGTTTCTTAAAGCATGCCTTCCTTCCTAATTCCTATTAGAATGAGGTAGTCCACATGACTACTTATATACTTAATAGATTCATCATATCTTTCATAGGTGAGAAGAATCCATATGAAATATTCTATGAAAAGATATCAAATCTTTCCCATCTTAAAAATTCCGAATGCTCTTATGGAGAAACTAGATGAAAGAGATAGGAGGTAATTCTTTATTGGGTATGATTTCAATAAAAGTGACTACAAGTATTTTGATCTACTTAAAAAGAAGTGACATGCATTAAGAGGTGTAATATTTGATGAGCAAACCTTAGGGTTTGGCTTATTCTACAACCATGAGGAAGACAACAAGAATGAGGAAGAGAACCATGAGTTAAGGCCATGGATGAAAAAGGATCACCTCTCATCCTAATTTTTTAATACTAAATTGTAAAGAACATATAAAATATTTCAAGAAAGATCAAATGTTCTTCCTTAATACTAATTAATGAACCATCAAGTGTAAAATAGACTATCAAAATTAAAGTATGGAAGGATGTAATGCAAAAGGAATATGATTCAATAATGAAGTCTAACACATAGTCCTTTGTGGTTAAACCAAAAGTCAAAAAGATGATTGATACCAAGTGGGTGTTCAAAACTAATTATGATAAACATGGCAACATCTCCACTCACAAGGCAAGGTTTGTAGCAAGGGACCTCAAGTAAAAAATAATACATTAATTATAAATAAATATTTACTCATGTTGCAAGGTTCAAACCATCAAATTAATGATCTCCATTCCAACTCATCTCAAGGTTAAAATGTACCAAATGGATGCCAACACAACCTTTCTTAATGGTGTGATAGAAGAAGAAGTCTGTTGTTCTCCAATAGAAATGTTTTAAATGCAAGACTAAGAAGAAAAAATTTGTAGGATCAACAAGGCTATTTATGGACTCAAGAAAGCTCCAATATTTTGATTCTATAGAATTAATGATTTTCTTCTCAAAGATGACTATAAATTTAAATTTTTTAGTTGACTTTCTACTTTAAGCATGCTAAAATTGATGTAACCTTGATTTTCTTCTATGTTAATGATTCGGCCTTTCTACTAAGTTGTAGAAAAAATAAGTTTTAGATGTTAGGAAAAAAATGAAATAAGAATTTAAGATGAAGGATTGATAAGTACTAAGGTGCATTATAGAAATTTAAGTAGAGTAAGAGAATGATGCATGGAAAACACATCAAAATAAATATGCTAAAGTTATCATAAAAAATTAAGAACTAAAAGATGTAAGGATAGCCATCACTCCACTTACTTAAAATATCAAAATTCAAGTCAAAGATGAAAAACCATTAGTTGATACTTTTCTATATAGAAGCATGATAGGATCCTTGAGGTTTATTATCGCTCAATGTCTAACATGAAGTTTGGCACATTCTATCTTTCAAGGTTCACATAAGAACCTAGACCAAGCCACATGAATGGTTTAAAGCATATCTTGAGATGTCTAAAAGTGATCATGAAATTTATGATAGGGGTCCCATTGATGTTAATCCAATGCAATATATCATCCAAAACATAGTGTGATCTAGTCATAAGCTTTGAAAATGATGTTGACTAGATTGTTAAGAATACTTATGTATATCATTGGGTTGAATAAATATAAAAAGATATCATAATAGAAATGAAACCCATATTTCCATAATGAAATATTGAGAAAATATTTATAATTTTGTGTTTTATGATTTGTAAGAATTTTATAATTATAAAGAAAAAATAAAAAATGCATATGCATCACAATCCCTTTTATGCATAGGTGTGATGCTTTTGTTGAAATCCCTCTTAGCGATTAGCGTAACACCACATATGGAATGTAATAAAATGGCTCTTAGTTATAACCTTGATGGTCTAACATCATGCCATATAATCATCACCTCCTTGGATAAGGAATGAATCATTGCAGCTTAATAGAATGAAAAATAAATTAATATTTTTAGTGTTCTAATGTTTATGTAGTGAGATAGAGGAAAATCACAAACTTTATTCAGTATAAAAATAGTAGAATCCACATCAACCAAATATTTATAGGCTACATAAGTAAGGTAACAATATAATGGATTCTACGAGTACTTGTGAAAGTGATGACTTAAAACACACATAAGATAAGAAAGGAAATCAACTTATCCAAGGGAGGAAGATCTCTTCATACAAAACCAAATGTCAAAAGCCAAATAAAATACAAGTTATGGATAAGTTATGTATGAAGGATTATATCAGGTATATATAGTTTCTATAACATAACGACAGAGGTTTACCAAGGTTCAAGCATCAACAGAGGTTCATTAGCATAGCCTAAGCAACCCAGAAGCACACCAAGAACAAAGGAACTAAACTAGGATCACCAAGGGCTATGTCAGTGCCCCTATGCTAATGCAAGAAATGCACTAATACATGCTATCTAGCACACGCCCTTCTAGCACACTTTACTTGCTAAGTCCAAATGAGAGCTAGAACATCATGAAACATGTCAGAAGGCTCCTAGGATTCCTAAAAAAAATTTGGAAACATTGTAAGAAGCCTAACACATGCATAAAACCTATAAGTGTGATAATAAAGGCTAGGATACAAACTTGAAGGATGAAAATATTAACCACATGCATGAAAATCATAATCAGAGAATGTGAAATACTTCTCAATTCTAGCACTTTCCATCAACTTACAAAATTCCACTAGACAACTCATCATTCCCCCATGATTGAGTAAAGCTAGTTTCATAATTTTAGTACCCAAACATAAAACTAGGACTAGATGTATTACAATATCAATGTAGAGGAATATAATTGTACAAATATATAGACCATTACAATAATAAAATATAAGATATCTTACTAAGAGGTACCAAGTAGTAGTGGCTAGGAGAAAAAGCTCCCTAACATGTCTACTTGATATAAAAAGAAGCCTAAATAACTAGGTGTGAACATGTAAAATATTTAAATTTGGGTCTAAAGGTCCATTAATATTACTAAAAGCTATTGATTTTGTTCATGCATTAGTCCCTACTCTCATAGATGTGCTTGTCAGCATTCCTTATCATCAGCCTAGAACTACTCAGGGTTTCTCCTCACCCACAAAAGCTCGCACTAGACTGTATCCAACTTGACCACCATTTGATGAATTTTCTCTTCTACCTCTATATGTAGTTAACTTGTAGAATTTAGAACCACATAAAGATACCTCCTCCATTTTTCTAGTGTGTCCTCTTCTACTTCCTTAAGTATTCTCTCAAGAACTATGACAACTACTTTGTGATAAATGGTGTACATGTTCTTTAACAATTCCATCTTCTCCTATAGTGTTAGATCACTTCTTGTTATTTATCAAAGTTTGGCATGCAAGATGTCAAGTTTCTCCTTAACCTTATGCCTCTTTCCTATTACTTGCTGATTGAGTAGAGCTATAAGTTTGCATAGGCTACATACTTTAACATACTAGGTTACCTAGTTGATTAGATGAATATTTCTAAGTTCATTAGTCTCCCTAGTTTTCTTGTTCATTATAATTTGTGACAAGTTCTAGTGCTCCTTCTTTTTACAAAAGATATTTATCTTAAAATTGGGTCATAATTTGACTTTCATGTTTCAACCTTTGTACATGCTAAGAAAGGGAGAGTACTTACTTCTCTTTTTGTTCGCTCATCCTCTCCCATTCCTCGGATTTTTCCTTCAATGTTTTGATTTATCACTCTAAGCTATCTTTTATAAATAAGGCCTTTTTAGCAACCTAGAATGCCTAAAATAACTCAATATACATGTTTGGAGTGATTATGGAAGGTGTTAATACCAGTGGTATAATGTATCCTATCTATTCCTGCAACTATCATACCTCTGCCTAACTTCGCTATAACTCCCTTAGAGAGAAATTCATATTAGAATCTACAATTTCTAACTTGGAATGTATCTTGTTGAATTTATTATCCACTGTACTATCAATGTTTCTCATTAGTAGCTTGGTACTTGAATCGACTCTTTGCTTATCTTCTACCCAATGGCTAGTCCTAGGTTGATTAGTGAGTACTTGAAGGACTTCTACTACATAATGGAAATTATTCATGTTGTGTCTCAATTCCTATGAAGAGGAGACACTCCATTAAGGAACATGAATCTAAGACTAAAAATGGACATCATGATGGATCATGGGTGAATCATCCAACAATGAAGAAGAAAATTGAAACAGATCTTCTCTAATAGCCTCATCATTCATGATTACATTCATCATGTTCAAAAAGTTACTCATATCTAGCAAACCCTAGATGTGAATTATGGAAACCTACCCCTCACCTTCAACAAACATAATGAATCAAAACTCTCCACTAGGAAGAGGTTATTGTCTTTTCTTGATGATAAAACTTAGAAGTCAAGAGATAGATCCACTAGGCCATCACACATCTATGTTATGAAGCTTGAGGCATAAATGATGCCATCATTCAATGCATTTGGATATGATTTGAAGGATGGATGTGAGATACCTCAGTAGTAGGAATCTCAACCTCTAAATTAGGTATTATCCTAGTGACCTCTAGACATTGCCTTAGTATCACATCCAATACCTTCACACAGTTTGACATTTCTAGTATTATGAGATGCCTTCTCACATGATTGTTTATGCTTTCTAATTCATGGATTTTTTCTATTAATTATAAAAAGCCATAGAACTCCCTCTTAACTTGGGCCACCTATTTGAACTTTTAGATCAAGGCCTATAGAGGAAGTAAGGGATGCTTATGATTCACTTTTATCTCATCATTGACACAATCTTGGTCTTGTGGATGGAGATACTTGATGGTTATTTGGTGGGTAAAAAGGTATATGTGACAATGTTTTACATAGCATTGTGAATCAAGGAAAGATTAGACATATTCACAGTTGTTTTATATATGTCAAATGATTGAAATAAAACATTTTACTTGAGCATTGGCTTAATATTTTGGGTCCATGACCACTAATTATTGACTAGATCATTTAGAAATCCTATGACCCTAGAGATATCCCATGTCAAAATAGGCACAAGAAATCCTATGACCCTACTATAAGGTTTTAGTAAAATTATTTTACCTCATGTCAATACCAAACAAAGTATTGGATGACATACTCATAAAAGCACATCCACTATAGCAACTATGTAAGCTCAAAAGTAATGAGCTTAAGAAATTAATGATAACTTTTTTTCTTCATGGATCAGTTACTACTAGATGTTGTGTGCACCTCCACTACCTTGGATGTCACCTAATTCATCATCATCATCATCATATGCTAGCTCTTTTAACATTTTTTTACCTACAACTATGCATGTGTTTGACTTGAATACCAAGAAAGTAATTACTATCCTCCTAATTTACTTCTTAGTGGAGGTCTTTCTAGAAAGGTTCTAGATTAAGAGATCTAATCTATTCTCCTTCCTCTTTCGTAGACACTGATGGTTCATGCATTGGTCTTTACACAAAGGCTTGAAATTATTCAACCTTTATCCTTGGTCTATAAAGCTTTGATTGTAATTTCCCTAACATGTCTAGTTGTAAAGACTACTAAAAGTTAAGCAAGTCACTTAGACATTGTATTGTCATTTCCAAACATTACACATGAAAACAAATGATAATAATAACCCTTGAAAACAATTGAGAAACATTATCATAACTATGAAATCATGGCATGCATGGATTAGTAAGGAAAAATACAATATAAATGCTTATATAACTATCAAATTCATTAAATACATATCTAGATTGATGACTCTTCATCACAACTAAGTTATAAGACATAGCCTTGAACCATAGTAAGAACATCAAGAAAAATGCATCTAAAAATATTACTAATGTAACCTCATGATAAAATCCAATAGAGCTTGTTTGTTTCTCAATGAAGTAACAAAAAAAAAACATTTCATGATGTCAAAGTGTGAAATGGGATTGGGAGGATCCTCCCCCCCTCAACCCACCCTCCCCCTTCCTTCCTGAATCCTCCTCACCCCAATTTATATTAGTTTGTTGACATGTGAGGGTACACAATACCAAATTTCTAGAAGCTTTTTTAGGTGGTGGTGGATGTAAGTGCAATCTCCATTGAAGGGCTACTTTCACAATAAGGAAGACATACTACTTTCTTTTCAAAAAGAACTAAATGAGTAAAGGTAAATATGCATAATGTATGAGAATAAATTGTATGTTAATATTTAAGAAATCAAGCATTGGAGATATTATTTGTTACCAAAGGAGTTTACTTTGAGGATTGACCACAAAAAACTTCAATTTCTCAATTTCCAAAAAGATTTGAATGTCAAATACATGAAGTGGATGACATAATTGTAGGCGTTTAATTCTTTGCTTAAGCATACAAGAGGAAAAGTCAGTGTAATACTATATGCATTATTTAGGGTGCATGTGGTACATTTCAGTGTTCCTCATGTGGAAGGTATGAATGATTTTATTGATTTGTATGAACATGGTTTAGATTCTTGGTAGGTTTGGAGAAGCCTCAAAGAACCATTCCTACGTAGAGTAGACCAATTAAGGAACCATCACATCCAAGGTAAAATATTACTCAAGAACGGAAAGGTTTGTGTTCCCAATTATGATTTCGAAAGAAATATTTTGGTTAGAAAACATAGTAGTGGCATGATAGGTTACATGGGTAGAGATAATAAATTGGATCATGTTGGTAGATACTATTTTTTTTATCATGGAATGACCTCTAAAGTCTCCAAATTTATGAAGTAATGCTTGACATATTAAAAATTCAAGGAAGGTAAAGTAGTTGATGGACATTATATATGTTTTCTAATTCGAGAAGGATCTTGAAAACGTGTGTCAATGCACTTTGTGATTGGGATTCCAAACATCAAAAATGAAAATGATGTTATCTTTATGGTGGTGGAAAAATTCTTTAAGATTTAATATTTTGTTCTATTTAAGAAGGTGAGTGATTCATCTCATATCACAAATATTTTTTTCTAGCATGTTAAGAGGTTTCATGTAATTCCTTTAAAACTTATTAGTAACAAATACTTAAAGTTTACTAGCCATTTTTAGAGGTTCCTTTGGAGGATTTTAGGGACAAAATTGAAATTTTCTAGTGCATATCATCCATAGTCCAATGATCAAACTAAAGTGATCAACAAAAATTTACTTAATATATTAAGATATTTGTGTGAAGGATAACCGAGCAAGTGGAAGAACTTATTATATCATACTGAGTTTTCCTATAATAAGGTTTTTCATGTTTTCATTGGGAAACTTACATATGAATCTAATTATGATTTTTGTCAAAAGCATGTGGCTAAATTAAGGAGCTTTGATAGAGAAGCTCAATTGAGTGTAGACTTTGTGAAGGAGATGATGGATCTTCATGTTTAAGTAAAAGAAAATCTAGAGAACACCACCTCTTCCATCTTCATGATTTGTAAAAAAGTACCTTCACCTAGGCATTAAAAAATTAGTTGCTAAAGTCAAATTAAAACTACCTATTTTAATCTTTGAAAATTATATTGGAAAATTTCTTATTATCAGGGGTTCAACAATTCCCAAATATTTTAGGAGATGAACTTATTGAGGATGCAATGCTTAACTTGGTTCTTTCTTCAATATCCATGATAGAACAAAAAGGATTAACTTGCCAAAAATTAAGAATAATAGGCTTAAAATTTTGATAAGTAATATTCTCTAGAGTTCTTAAGTTTTTATTCTTTAGTACTATTGCATTTGATGTGTTACTTCTTTCCCTCTAAGTATAAGAACATCCCAAAATCATTGTATCATTATTTGGAAATTGCGATGCGTCTTGGATAGTTGAATTTGAAGGTGGTACCTTCTTTGTTTTTTTACATAACCTTTTCTCCATCCATCTTCTTAAGGGTTCAATTTCTTTTCTAAGAGTTGATCCAAAGTATCAACAATCCCTTTTTAAGAGCTTTTAAAGTCCCTAATGTTTTCTTAATTTCTTCTACTAATTTAAATTCAATAGATTTTTTTTTGATGGGTCTGGAATAGGTAAAAATATTTTTGGATGGCTTATGGTAATAAAAACATGCATTAGGAATAGTAAGATAAGAATGTTTTGTTCCAAAATCTTTCATCTGTATGCTAGCTCAATGGAAGATGAATGTTCTTTGGTTAAATCTAGTTTTACATAAACCACTCAAGATCAATATAAGATGAACATTATTTTCTTAAACTCAATTTCACACAAACCCTTCAAGTTTTCTAAGCACAAAAACCACTTTGTTTTTCTTAAAATAGCACTTTACTGATCATGCTAGCAAGATTTGTGATTAGAGGAAAAAAAACCTTAGGAAAATTGGGGAACTCAATCTAAATTGGCAAAATACTTTTTTCTACTTTATTGAGATTCAAATATTATTACCATTTGCATAAAAATAAAAAGGTATCATGCAAAAACCATGGAGTATTCTTAATCATAGCCTGCTCAAATGCTTTATACTTGTCCTTCCTCTATTTTTGTTGATCAACATCCAAACCATGTGGTTGGTTTGAATGCAAGGTAAAGGATACTAGACTGATGTAGAAGTGAACGCTATCTTATGAGGTCTTCCTATTAATACCTTGAGTAACATAGGAACATTTCCCAAACTTGAACAAGTCCTTGGGATTGGACTCATGATGTGCCATAAAGTGAGCCCTAATTTCGTTTTATTCTTGTTTCTTCTCATCTTGTTGTTGTTGCTCCTCCATTTCTCTACGTCTCTATTCTTATGCCTCTATTTGAACTCCTCCTAGATGTGATTTCTACACATTATCTAGTTTAAAACAAAATTTGACTTGCTTAAGTTGTCCTCCTAGTGGCCTCTCAGAGGGCCAAAATCATATTCGAGCGCTTCCCCAACTATCAATGCTTCAAAACATTGAGAAAGAACTTGGGGAGGTCAACCCTCCTACATAACTCCAAGGCATGCTTGAAATAGAAATGCACTTCCTAAAGCTTCTAGAAATTTCTTGAGTGAATGAAGAATCTATTAATGAGCTTCATTATATGCTTCCATTGGAAATAACAAGGAATATATGTGAATATAGGTGGTAATACTATGAATGTCAAGAATCAATTGTGAATGAGTGGTAAAGAATATGAATAGGTTGAAAATGATGTGAGAATTGTGTGGCATCTGAAAATGTTAGTGGCTGGAACACTAAGAGGTTATTAGACATACATTATAACCCTGGATTCGTGTGAGGGCCGTGCTAGAGAAAATGGAAATAGGGTACCCTGAATGGTCTAGTTGATTAGTTAGGGACTTACATGGTGTACAATAACCATATGCAAACAGTAATTTTAAAATGTAACAAGTTGAGGTTGAAATAGAAGAAAACGTGGGGTGCACAACAATAGAAATGCATTAAAGTATGTAACCAGGAAAATAAGCATGAATAAGTACACAAAGATGTGAGATATATGTTATAGCAAAAATAGAATGACAGTTTAGGTGAGGGAATGCACCACCCAAAAATCAGGGGATTTGATCTTTGTTTGGATGATGAATGTGTACAACTAGTATGTAGTATTGGATAGGCACCACTGGTAATAGAACGATATGGTCACAGCTCCTAGACTACTACCAATGGGATGCTAACAAGAACCAATCAACCAATGCTTGCTAGGCTAAGATCTGCTACGTTGGGTTGAAGAGAGATCTGGGAAGTGCTACTACTGGGATTTTCTTTTTATCAACCTTTTACTCACCAATCCTCTTGCCGAAGTTAATTGCCAAAAGCCAACCTTCAAAAGCCAATCCTTAGAATGTTGTTTGCTGGGGTATTTATAGAGCCAAGAGTGGGAGGAAGATGTGGCTTGGATATCACATGTCCTAGGTCCCACAAAGCACAAACATGGATGTGCTACATTGACGTGTGATGCTACGCTGAATGGAACGAGGCTGGAAGTGAAACCTACTGAGCTGTGACCATATCATTCGAGTTGCATGTACCAAAATCCAAGGGACTACCATGTTTTTACAAAAAAGTCTCACATAAAATGAAAAGTGGAGCCTACGCTCCAGGACTATGTCTTTAGATCTCTTGTGAGTAAGGTCAAGTGTAGGGATAGCTTTAGGAATTAATACAGGCTGGAAAAAAAAAGCAAATTGCTAATCTTGTCTGTTGAGGAGATGTTGGAGCAGAAATGACCATCGCCAATGAGTTCTAGAACTAATAGAGATGTCCTGAGGCTTTTTCGTAAGTGTTACACTATCTATGTTGTCCAGCATAGTCGCATAGCGTGAACACTTGCTTGTTATGCTATACTATGCTAGGTAGTGTAGCATAGCGTAGCACTCCTTTTTTGTACTAAATTTTGCCAAAAATATTGGAAATACAATTCTAAGACCCAATAATGCAAGCAACTTCATTAATTGGCAATCATATTTTTCATGTTGAAAAGGCCTAATACCTCTTTATTTCATCCTTGGAACACTTTTAACCTCGATGTCTCCGCTATGCACCTAGTTTGACATGAATTTGAGCTTAATCTAGAATGCTTTCTCAAGATTCTTTGATCAGACTCTAAAGGGGAAGTAGGATGGGCAGTCCTGGAGGTTGAAGCATGGCCAAATGTAGTTCTTCTGTCAAAGCAATGTGAGAGAAGACTTTCTTAGTGCTAGCATCCCACTATGTTATGCTATATTGTGTAGCATAGCACAACATAGCACCTAGATTTGGGTGGATTTTACAAAATTTACCTATGTCACATCGATCACACTTCAAGGGTAGAGCAAGACAAGCATCCTTAAAGATCAAAGAATGGTCAAGTGCATTTTCTCTATCAACACAACTCTAGGGAATATTGTATCATAGTTGGAACCCTACTACACTGTGCTATGCTGTGCAGCGTAGCACCCAAAATGGGATGACTTTTGCAACATTTTCCATATTTTTTGTGTTACATTGATCATATTCCAAGGATGAAGTAGGGCAAGAACCCTTGATGACCAAATATCTACCAACTGCATCTTCTACATCTGCTCTAACACTTGCAACAATTTTAACACCACATTACTTGCTACGTTGTGTAGCGTAGTGTAGCATAGCAGGCCTCACAGTTAGAGAATTTGCAAAACTATGTGGTCCATCGTGCCTCTTTTATGCAAACTAGCCTCATGACTAGGTACTATATTGGTTGTGTTGCAAAGGATGTCAAGCAGGTCCAGAAGAAACTTCATAGGCATTAGGACTTCTAGAGTGCCATGTTGTCTATGCAATACAACATGATACTATGCTTGCAAAGATCCTTGCCCAAATTTCAAGACTATGCTGAATCTTGAGAGTCCCAAAATTGATGGTTTTTCAATGGCCCCTCTTTGTTGATATTTAGAGGATCTACCCGAGAGACATCGACAAAGAAAATGAAACATCATGTTGAATGTGACACCCACATCATTCATCAGTGCCTACTTAGATAATGCTTTGCTATGCTTGGGAGTGCTAGGAACGCTAGGTATGATAGAGAAAGGGGACAGGTTTGAGGAAATTGGGCTAAGGAAAAGGTAAGTTGTAGGATGCGTTATCATGAGAGCTGTTTCCATAGTGTGATCCCTTGTTGGAATGCTTATGAGGAATTTGACATACATGAGTGGCTTCTCCATTTTGATTTTGACCTCTGATTGGAGTGCTTACAAGTGGTCGATCCAAAGATAAGATAATTGAAAAGCAACTATGCCATTTGATTTGGGCACTTGGCTATATCGCCAGAGGGTTTTTTCTTAATGACATGAACTTCATTCTGGAATTGCAACGTCCCATCCCATCTTGCCTAGGAAGCTTAAAGGTATGCATGCTTTCTTGTTCACAAGGTCAGATGTGTGAGCTGAAAGGTGTTGCATCACGAACATAGTTTTAGGTCATGGTAGATTTTCAAATGTGCTAGTTTAAAGTATTAGCAGATTGTGGTCCTAGTATAAGGTTCGGGTAGATTGAGCTATGCTAGTTTAAGGTCCCAGTAGATCATTATGCTAGTTTAACATTATAGTGGATAGAGGATGGCTAGTTTAAGGTTGTGGAAGAGCATGCTATGGGTGCCAGTTTTATGTCATGGCCCAAGAAAAATCTGTGGGTTCCAGTTTTATGTCATGGCCTAAAGACATACTATGCCAATTTAACACCATAGCAAGCATTCTGTGCTGGTTTTACATCATAGCAGACAAAGGATGGCCAGTTTAAGGTCATAGCGAATGATGCTATGGGTGCCAGTTTTACGTCATGGCCCAGGGACAATCTATGGATGCTAGTTTTACGTCATGGCCCAAAGAGGTGTTGTGCCAATTTAACATCATAGCGGACGTTCTATGCTAGTTTCATGTCATAGCGAATGATCTGCTTACCTTACATTATGTTTGGCATGGTCTTGCATGTTAAGTATTGTATGGCTTTAGGTACAAATGATTGACAGGATTTGGGAATTTGTTGCCATCTATGTCAGCCAGCTTGAATTCCCCATTCTCATATGCTTTTGTAACTACAAAGGAGCCTTCCTTGTTGGTTGAGAATTTGCTCACGAGTTCATGAATGGCCTTGAGGACTAAGTCTCTCCTTTTGATTGGTCATTGGTGCAAATCGTAGTGATGTTTCTGTCATTTCTTGTATTGATACCAATTGATGCGGTTAAGCATTTAGATGGGCTCTTCCTCCACAAAGTCAAGATCAATGATTCTTGACTCATTGTTTTGTACCTCATCCATAACATTTGATAGGATCATTTAGAGTGACTAGACCTTTAATGTTCTTGCCTTGCCTCTAGATGTAGCCACGGGGATTTCGATAAGGAGGTCCTCAGTTACATCGTCAGTGTCTAAATCTAAATCTTGGACCAGATGTTCAAGCCAGTCTAGGGATGTTTGTAAGGATGCTATGTTGGTATCATAAAGGGAAGGTTCCAAGTCTACCAACTCTATGTTCAAGAGCCTCATGAGTTTTCCATGAGGTCTTGTCAAGATTAAGGGAAATGGAGATCAACATGCATAGTCATTTCTAAAGCACTCCTGAAAAATGAGAAAAACAAACAAATGTCAAGTGATACCTACTTAATAGAGTGACATGCAATGAAATATATCGAAGGTGATTATGCAATGTCACATAATTACTAGTTTAAGGTCTTAGCAGACCACAACCATGCGGAATTATATTTTAAAATTCTTAGTTTAAGGTCTTAGTGGACTATGACTGTGCAAAATTGTAAGTCAACAAGGTCAAACTTTCTAGTTTAAGGTCATAGTAGACCATGACTATGTAAAATTATAAGTCAAAATTGTTAGTTTAAGGTCCTAGTGGATCGTGATCATGCAACATTATAAAAATCAGGTAAACATTTTTGTGTATTTACATGTTACGCTAGAGCTATGTGCTATGCTATAGTAGACATGGGATGTCCCATGCTAAGATATAGGGGACAAGGACATTCTACATTATGTGTGGGATGGAAGATGTCCCATGTTACACGTAGGACATGGAATGTCCCAAAACGTAACAGGTGTTGTAACCATGTAAGCTATAAATAGGGGATAACCCATGGTAATCCTATCATTTTCATTGTTAGAGCTAACACCTAGAGCATAGCGTGGTTCAGAAAAAGAGGTAGCAGAGTAGTTGCAGCGTAGTGATCTATACACTCGAGTTTGACAACAAGATGATGACACACAGGAGTGAACGTAGGCATCAAGGTCTTGTCAATATGGACGAAGGGAAATGCATCTTGTGACATAGGGCAAGCATTGAGAAACATCAGGAAGCACCATCTACCTTGTAAGTTGCTACGTTGCATTTGTTTATGTTGTTTAGTTTATTTAGTGGGGTTGTTGTCATGGTCATCGCAACTCATTGGCCATAGCTATTACATTTGCTACACTGTAACTATTATTGTCATGGCCTCAGCCATTACTACAGCCACTATGTTGTGGCCATTACTACTCTGGTCGTGGTCACGATTATGACCGTTATGCTACAGTTGTTGTCTCTTACTTTGTAGTAATTACTATGGCCATTGTCGTTATACTACTACCATGGCCATCATTGTAGTGGGTGGGGCATTGTACCATTTGAAGGATTTAGAGGGTTCTGGTTTGAAAAGTTTCTAGGTAGCCTAGCACATGTTCTAGGCAGTGTAGCACATGTAAAGGGGGTTTTTGTTTGTATATTATTTTGTTACATTCCATTCAGTGGAATAAGGTTAGGGAAATGGAAATGTTGTGTGTTCCCTCTTGGGCTATGTTACTTTTGTCAATGTGAATGACAGGCTGTGCTCTATTTTTGGTGCCTATTACACTACGTTGTCACGTTGCTACACTACCATACTTGCTACATTATCATTCCTTCCTGCTATGCTATTATTCCTATTATGCTGCTACGCTACCATACCTATTACGGTGCTATGCTACCATACATGTTACACTACTATGCCTATCATGTCATGCGGGGTGTGTCCATTGCATCATTATGTCATGTGTGATGCAATCACTACACTGTGTAGGGTGTATCTGCTATGCTGTGTCAGGCACTATGCTGTTATGTTGTTATGTTGCGCATAACACACCTACTACACTATATGGGACAAGTCATGAAACAAGGAACTGATACTTGACACAAATTTGGGTTTGCTTCACTAGTCCAAGGGCATAACGTTTCGTACTTAGGAAAAATTTACATACCAGGAGCTGCTACACTATACACTAACCATCACTTAAACACTATGAACTAACGCTTTGTGCTATACCATGTAGGGTCATGTTAAAATCCATCCTAATTGTGATCAAGTTGGTAGGAGTTTTGTGCTACTTGAGTGCCCCTATGGCTAAGGTTACCCTGCCCACGCATAGGTAAGGGACCAGGAGGTCTGATTTTCACAAGGTGCATGAGAATTCCTAGAGTTCCTCCTTCATCATTTCAGTGTGATGGTATGGTCACACTTGTCGATTGAGACAACCAGTGTTCTAGTTGAAATGCTATTTCTTGGGGCAAACTGAGGCATCTTAAAGTTTACGGTTGATGGATCTAGTAAAGGAGAAGGGGCTAGAAGCTCAAATCAACACCCAAAAGGTTTGAGACACTTGTCTTGGATTTGGGCTATGCCTGAATTTAAGTGTTACCATAAGTACAACACCTTATTTGTCGCTCATCACATGGGCACGTTCTTCTAGAATCCATATGGTACTATCTACTATGCCAATGAGTGAGTCATATAAAGATACTTAGGCATGTTACATCATTTGTCTTGCATAGTTGAAATGCTTATTACATTCTATATGTTGCTAGGTTTGTAATTGACAAGGATGGTCTTCATGATCAAGAGGGGGCATTAGCATTGGCTCAAACAACCTTACAATAGTTCTCTTCTACCAGGAATGTGCGTGTTGGCATCATAGAATAGCTTGGGTCAAATTTCAAAACCTATCCAACCAAGTATGCTATGTTCTATTTGAAATGTGAAGAACTTGGATCGTTGGATGGCGAATGGGCATCTTGTCAAATACCTACCATGGAAGAAGTTCTAGTGGAAATCCCACCATTCCCCATGCCATTCACACTCGGTGGGTTAGATTATGCACTTTTTTATGTGTTCAAGTGATTAATTTTGTTTTTTCCTTTTGTTAATTTTGTTGTTGATTATTGCAGTAACGACTGAGTCTAAAGAGGTTATGGTAATTACTTGAGGTCATGACGAAAGTAACCTCTTCTTCAAATATGGTGAAGTGGATGAGACACAACGCTGGTTATGAAATGGGGCACTAGCCACCCTTGTTTAGAATGTCCAAGAGGCTAGGCTCATGGACCTATTTTTAGTAGTAAATCCAAGCATTCCAGCTATAGAGATGCTTAGTGAAACACCGTGGAAATTGCGAATTGGCCTAAGGCGAAGATTCACAATTCGGGTGAAAGTTTGCGACGAAGTCAGAAGACAGGACAAGGAAAAGAGGCGCACAACATCAAGTCTTCAAGTTTCTTGCAAATTTCAACCTTACTTTGTTTTCTCTCTTTACGCTACATTATGCAACGTAGCGTAATGTCGCTCAGCGTAACTCTGTTTAACATAGCCCGATATCAGAAAGTAACTTACTTCAGCAACTTTGATGAAGTTTAAAGTTTAAAGACTTGTTGCATATTCTACTAAGTCTTTTGTTCAAGGCTAAGTTTAAGCTTTGTTATGCAGAGCAGCGTAACGAGCTTCAAGAAAAGCAAAGTCAGAGTCAAAGGAAGTGCAGCAGATTGACTTCTTCCTTTTCGCAGATTGGTCGCTTTACGCTCATTACACTACGCAGTGTAGGCAAGCGTAAATTTATTGTAAATTTAACCTTTTTACGCTCTATTACCCTTTGCGGTGTAAATGAGCATAAAATAGCTTGAGTCAACTATTTCCATGTTTTATTACGCTCTGTCACGTGACGCAGTGCGAACGAGCGTAATGTAGCCTAAGACCAGCTAGGACAATACCAGACACGCACCTGTTATCCACACGCACAATACGCGGATGAGCGTATTGTGTGGATGAGCATGTTGTATAGTAAAGAACCTTCCCTACGAGAGTGTTGTGGGGAAGGCTCGGGCTCAGAAGAGGGGATAAATAGTCTTGGCGATCTCCAATTCGATCTTTTCACAAGGGATCCCCTTGGTTTCCTTCTTCGTCCCTAGCCACTCCTCCAACTCTTCCTGACATTGGATGCTCCTCCTCATTTTTTCCTCTATGGGAAGACCATTAGAGGGGATGCTGAAGAGGTCAGCAAATAGCTAGGCGTCGATATCAAAGTTTACACACATGTGATGCATGCGTGTGCAAAAATGCTCAGCCCTCTCACTGAAGGGGTTGGCCAGGGTTAACATTTCACCGGCAGGGACATCAGGGGTTATGGCCAGGAATAAATGCATTAGCCTTGCTTCCCATAGTTTGGTGACCAATGCAACTGGGGCCGCCGTGTGGCCGAGCCAGCGTTGTGCCTCCTTAATGTCTCCATAGCAGAAAAGGAGGGTATTCGCCTCGCGGCCGAAAATTGTAATGGTAATCTCCCGGGATTCCCTGATTGAACAACACAAGACACATGTCTAAGTAGCAAAAACACTATTACGCAACATTTCAAAGAAAAAACAAAAACAATATAATATCCTGTAAATAACAGTAGCAACAAAACCTTACCAGGGCCAAATGGCAAAGGAAATGGAGGAAGTTTCCTCTACACGTCCGCAACGGTAAGGGGCGGGTCCAAAGTCCATTCTTCATGTAACCACCCGAGGTTCTAACATTTCTTAAAAGAATTAGCATAACAGGTAGGATACTCATGAATGTCAAAGGACATCTACCCCAGTACACCAGCGCGTACGTTGCTGGTGGAGGTAAACTCCTTTATCGTTGTTTCAGTCTAGGTCAGTGTATCGTTATTGCCTACTAATCAATCCTCGTTAATAAAAAAACCTGTATCATATGACACATTATTATCCTACGCTTTACAAATCTAGACATTAGAAACATATTGACAATACTGCTAGTAAAAACAGCTTACCCGCCCGAATAATACGCTGTGCCTGGGAGGTTCTGAAAGTAAGTTGAGACATGACAGGCCATGAACAAAGTATTGTACACATGGTAATAGCTAAATCTGGGTACCTCCCAGATCCAACTTAGACACCTCAACCCTCTGGCGCTAAGTTCAAAATCTTGAGGATGCCCAGTATCAATAGCTCCATCTGTCAAGAAAGCCAGAACGCCCTGCGTAGAACCCACTAACACATGTTCCAAAATCGCGCTGGCCACATCGCTCGATAGGTGCGACCACAAAATAATGCTAAATTTATGCAGTAAAAACTACAAAACCATATAGCCTTCCCCTGCAACCGAGTCTGAGGGGGAGGAACATTGGGTACGATCAGGTTTATACAACATAAAACCCCGACTATGTCCAAGATGATTAGGACGGGTTTCAACATGACACTGTACAAGAAAAATAAACACATTATTGTTCAGATTCCGATTCCACGCTTAAACTATAGAAAATTCACAAATTACGCTCTAGCTATACAGCCAAAATCACGTAAACCCTTGTAACAATACAAGGTTTGTCCCTGACAGCGGTGATAGATGCAATACTATTGTATAAACCCTCGTTTTAACGTGAGGTCCATAGCCTAAAACTCGGATTTACGTAGATAATGCACAAAGGATAAACACAGCAAAGAAGAAGCATATCATTAAAAGCGACACGAACGAGCAAGGGATGGCCTACCAATTCAGGGAAGTGACATCCCTCACTTCTACCAAAGCCTGTGAAGCACGTTGCAGGCTCCCTTGCACTTTATTAATCTTCACCAATTTGGTGTTCTTCCCTCTTACTTTTGGTGCCATTGTTGCAGTCTTCACACCTTCACGCCTTCACAAATAACGCGCTGCAATTTTTCGCTCTTTCTCCTTCTCTCTGTGACAGTCAAGAATTTGAATTTGCAATGGCCAACAACCTGTTTTCCATGTGAACCATTTTCTTATAGCATGCAAGAATAACCGACTTAATGCCAAATTAAAACGGGACTTTCCTAAATGCTGGTGTCAGCATAAGATGGAACACGAAAATCAAGGCATTAATGCGGCGGATATCACATGCGCCACTATCCAAAATGATGTTAAACTACCATGCCTTATCGCCTCGTAATCAGGTCACATTAATTACAGGCTGTTCATAATATTCAAAATTCAGTTAGCTTTTCACACTCGACAACACCGCATCATTCCTTCTCCTAATCATTTATGTATTTGGCAATTTTGCAGGACGGTTGGCAAATGGACGCAACTTTTTTAGCACCCCTGGCTTTAACAGGTTCATACGGGAGAGTAGTTAGGAAATTTGATTTTACACTTGTAGAAACTAACCCTTTCCTTGATGACGTAACCATAGCCACGTCGGGAACATCTCTAGAATGGCCAGAACAATCGATGCGCATGCTAGACCTGGAGGCTGGAGACATAACTGAAGACCCCGTTAGCGGGGTTTCTATCGTTGCGCATAAAAGTGAGTCCAAAACTCTTAAGGTTAGTTCTCTACTAGACCAGAAAATGCATGACACTATAAAATAGGTCCTCCAGGACAACGTCACAGTATTTGCATGGTCATACAAAGACATGCCGCGACTAGATCCAAGGTTAATTCAACATAACATAATCCTACACCCGCATATCAAAGCGATTAAGAAAAAATCACGAAAAATCAAACCAGAGATCGTGCTAGTAGTGTGTGATGAGATCACCAAACTGTACCAAGCTGGTCTCATCCATGCGGTCGACTACTCGGATTGGGTATCTAACATTGTAGTTGTCCCAAAGAAGACTAGAAGCATACGCATCTATATAGACTTCCGAGATTTAAACAAAGCCACAATCAAGGATAACTTTCCATTACCGAGTATTGACCAACTAGTCGATACAACAGCTGGGCATCCACTTCTATCCTTCATGGATGGCTTTTTAGGCTATAATCAGATTCACATCAACCCAGAACATCAATTGACCACAACATTCATGACGCCCTAGGGCACCTTTTGCTATACCATGATGCCTTTTGGCTTGAAAATCGTCGGAGCGACGTATCAATGGGCTATGACATACATCTTTAGTGATTACCTCCTAGGAAGACTGAATGATTATGTTGATGATATAGCTGTTAAGTCTATAAAATCAGAAGATCATTCAGAAGACCTGGAGTTAGTACTTAAAAGATGCTCCAAATACGACCTCTGGCTCAACCCAAAGAAGTGCGTATTCGGAGTCAAAACCAGACGCATGCTGGGGTTTGTGGTGTCAGAAACCGGCATATGAGTAGACCTTGATAAGGTCAAAGCCATAGTCGAGTTAACACCTACCATAGATCTCAAGCAATTATTCGAGTTACAAAGACGATTACAGTTCATCAGGCGGCTCATCTCGAGATTAACAGATAAACTACACCCTATGTAGCATCTCCTTAAGAAATGTGTTAATTTCGAGTGGACAGATGATTGCCAGCATGCGTTTGATAGCCTAAAATAAGAACTTCAATGCTTGCCAACGGTATTCCTGCCAGAAAGGGATCAGTCGTTCTACATTTACCTTACGACCTCAGATGTAGCCTTAGCCATATTACTCTATCAAAAGAGAAGCGATGGGTCAGAAGTACCCATCTACTACTTGAGTCATGCCCTATGTGCATACAAAACAATGTACAACAAAGTAGAGCATAATTATCTAGTGTTAGTGTTTACGCTAAAGAAATGTAGGCACTATCTCTTCCATAGCACGGTTAACATTATTTGT
This sequence comes from Gnetum montanum, assembly GCA_015680685.1. Taxonomy (NCBI): domain Eukaryota; kingdom Viridiplantae; phylum Streptophyta; class Gnetopsida; order Gnetales; family Gnetaceae; genus Gnetum; species Gnetum montanum. The sequence continues at coordinate 127,209 of MNCI01027672.1, forward strand.
AAAAATAACATCCTTAGGGACATTACGCATAATATATATGAAAGTAGTAAAATAGCACGTTGGAAAGCTATCACGGCAGAATTTGATCTGCGTTACATTGGCCAATCTTCCTACGAAAGGCCAAGCGATAGCTGACCAATTAATAACATCACCTATTGACAGTCAGACAACCATAGAGCTTGAATTTCCAGATGAACATGTACATAGTTTAAGCCCTGTTTTAACAGACCCCGATGTAACATTATATTTTGACGACGCTTCAACCACTAGAGGCGGCAGTGCCGCCACAGTTATTACGCTATCACCTAAGGATGTGTGTCTTCACGCTTACCTCTTGACCTTTCCCTGTACGAATAACGTGGCAGAGTACGAGGGACTCCTCAAGGGATTACTAACAGCTAAAGAACTTGATGTCCGACACCTGGCAATTAGGGGTGATTTGATGCTTGTTATAAACCAAATCACAGGAGTCTACGCCTACAAGGCTGTAGATTTACAGCCCTACTGCAACATGGCTAAAGATCTTCTGAAGTAGTTTACAACGATCGATGCCCAACACGCGTCACACAATGATAACACACTGGTCGATGCACTGGCTACATTAGCCTTAAACGTGTTGTCGCATCTATTCGACACCTGTCCTACATTAATAACAGATTGTACTGGTCCTATCATTCAGGTGGTGAAAATATCTTCACTGCTTGAGGATAGAACGCTGGAATGGTACGACAATATTAAAACTTACCTCTTGCGTGGCGAACCACCGCACGAACTAACACGTGTGCAGAAAGATGCAATCTGCAAGTGAGCTAGGAAGTATGTCATCATAGGAGATAGTACCCTCTGTAGATGCTCTTTTGATGGAGTACTGCTTACTGGCATTAGCAAAGATCAGGCGCAACGTATAGTCGATGAAGTTCACGAGGGACTGTGTGGAGGACACGTAGCCCCACGAGCCATGGTTGGTAAAATCCGTCGCCTAGGGTATTATTGGCCGTACATGGAAAAGGATTGTCTTACGAAAGTCAAGACGTGCGACACGTGTCAGCGTTATGAAAACCTTATACACGTGTTGCCCACAGAATTACATACGACCCAGATCACATGGCTTTTTCAACGATGGGGATTAAACATCATAGGGCCTATCACGCCAAAATCTTCTACAGGGCACAACTTCATCATCACAGCTACTGAGTACTTCACGAAGTGGGTGGAAGCCATCCCTTTATGGAAGATTACATCTCAATAGGTATGTCATTTCATCTTAGACAATATTGTGACCAGATTTGGCCTCCCAATGACTATCGTGACCGACAATGGGCCACAATTTATTAGTACGGAGACCAAATCTTTCTGTGATAACCTTGGCATCAAGCAATATTTTTCCTCTCCCTACTACCCGCAAGCGAATGGTCAAGCTGAAGCAACAAATAAAGTCATTATCAATTTACTCAAGAAAATGCTCAACAGCAACAAGAGACGGTGGCATGAAAAGATCCTCTATGTGCTATGGGCGTATCGTACCACATGCAGAACAACTACAGATAGTACGCCCTATAGCCTGGTCTATGGATCTGAGGTGGTGCTACCCCTCGAATTACAAGTTCCTTCTCTGCGAATGGTACTCTCCATGATTATAAACAAGGCTCAACACACTGAGTCTCGCATCATGGATTTGGATTCAGTAGAGGAGAAGTGAATACAGACGCTTGATACCATCGAAAAGTATCAAGATAAGCAGAGGCAGAAGCACTGTCACAATCTTTAACAACGTCCTATCAAGAAGGGAGATTTGGTTCTCAAGGCTGTTTGTGAACCAGTAAGCAAGTTCTCTGTAAACTGGGAGGGCCCTTTCTTGGTAGCTGATGTGTATGGCAATGGCACATTCAAGCTATTAGAAATCAACGGCAATGAATTACCGAATCCTGTGAATCACATTTATCTAAAGTGATACTACATTTAGCTGTATATCTAGTGTTAACATCAGGTATGGCAACATTTTTTCACTATGACGTAAAACTGGCATTCCCTTCACACGTCCTCCACGACGCTAAACTGGCACCGACTGTCCTCCATGACATGAAACTGGCATCCACAGCACGGTCTGCTGAGACCATAAATCAGCTCGACCACCGTCCGCTACGACGTAAAACTAGCATTGTTCGGTCCACCCAGACTTTAAACTGGGACCATGGTCTGCTGGGACTTAAAACCAGCAACGATAGTCTACCAGGACTTACAGACTGCCAACATGCAAATCAAGTGAGCGTAATTGTCTCCGTGCGATTACATAACAAGTGGGGTGGGATGTTGGGACAGTCCCAGCATTCCAACCTCACAGGCATTCTGCTGATTCCTCGGATGTGCTGAAAGGCATACTACTGACCCCTCAGAGATGCCTTCACTGCCCCCACTATAGCAGTGGCACCTCTGAGAGTTTAGTTTCACTGACCGGAGCCCCAAAGGAGTTCTCATCAAAAACAACCTTGGGGATCTCTGATCATAATCACTATCAGGCTCTGGCTTCACAGATTCACCTAGCTGGTTCTTTACGTAACCAGTAAGGTGCAATGAGTCTGATAATCTTTGGCGGCGATATGCTGGGCTGAGCTTCAATGGTGAAGAACCTGGCCTCGTGCTAGAGTTCCTCCTTCGCAACCCGCTCATTCTATCTCGCCTCAAACGGTTCTTATTTCAACAACCTCTCTGGTGATTTGATCGAGCAATGGTGTCCTCTGTTTTCTTCTTTGGTTGCAGGTTACTTGCTACGCGGATGTCGTTCAAAGATGCGTTCATCTGACCGGTGAAATACAGGTAGCGTTTTGAGATGGTCGCCTAGGTTAACCTGTCCACTCAGAAGTGCATCCTATTTTTTCCATAATCGTACCTCTAGTACTTACTTCCCTGCATCTCCACCATCTGTTTCCCTTACGCAAGACGTACATACGCAGCATACGCTTTACACATTTGCATTACAATCAAGTTCATAAACCGGCGTAATGCAACTCGCCTAGTGGACACCAAAAAAAAATTGGGGTAGGCAAAATGGATGAAACACAACTCCTCCAAGCCATGCAGATGCAACAAAACTCATCGATGCAAGCCCCTTCATCTACAACACTAGGGCATAACTCCATGCAAATGCAATTGCAGGAGAAAGCCTAATTGCTTATGTGTAAAGAAGCTATACTCACACATTTGCGTCTTCCCCGAACCTCATTTAAGTCTTCCCCAAACCTCACTTGAGTCTTCCCTAAACCTTTTTCCTCTTACCTCAATAAGAATCTCCTCCCATATCATTTTATCTCCTACTTTCCTCATTTCTACACTTCTCCATTGACAAGGCAACACTTGAGTAACCATTGATGAACGCTATCGGTACTTTTACCCATCCGGTGTTTCGTATTCTTTGTCGACGTCTTTCGAGCAAGCCCTCCAAATGTCAATAAAGAGGTGCCATTGAAACACCGTGGAAATTGTGAATAGCCTAAAGCAAAGATTCACGATTCGGGTGACAGTTTGAGACAAAGTCAGAAGACAAGACAAGGCAAAGAGGCGCGCAGCATCAAGTCTTCAAGTTTCTTGCGAATTTCAACGTTACTTTGTTTTCTCTCTTTACACTACATTACACAATGTAGCGTAATGTTGCTCAGCGTAACTCTGTTTAACATAGCCCAATAGCAGAAATTAACTTACGTCAGCAACTTTGATGAAGTTTAAAGTTTAAAGACTTGTCGCATATTCTACTAAGTCTTTTGTTCAAAGCTGAGTTTACGCTCTGTTACGCAGAGCAGCGTAATGAGATTCAAGAAAAGCAAAGTTAGAGTCAAAGAAAGCGCAGCAGATTGACTTTTTCCTTTTCGTGGATTGGTTGCTTTACGCTCATTACGCTACGCAGCATAGGCAAGTGTAAATTTATTGTAAAGTTGACCATTTTACGCTCTATTACGCTTTGCAGTGTAAATGAGCATAAAATAGCTTGAGTCAACTATTTCCATGTTTTATTACGCTCTATCATGCGACGCAGCACGAATGAGCTTAATGCAGCCTAAGACCATCTAGGACAATACCAGACACACACCTGTTATCCACACGCACAATACGCTGATGAGCGTATTGTGCGTAATCATGAGGTAAATTTGGCAAAAGTGGTCGACAGCATATTTTGACCCTTCTCCCTAAAATGTGACACGACATAGCAATTTTCAACATACAATTGGACAAGTCAATATTATTTTGAAGCTTCGAGACACGTGTCATTAGGGTCGTGCCTTCTCCACATGTTGTCGAACTTATAGATACTCTAGTTGACGAAGAAACAATGGCTGACATCTTTGACTTTTGGCAGTTATCATCTTTGAGCAGAGACAGAGACAATTGCTTGAGCATTGGCAATAGGGGTGATCAGTCCTTTGGCGGAAAATACAGTTCTCTCCATTGGTGATCATTGGCAGTTTGAGCAGAAACTACCGAAGGCAGAGGGAATAGATCAGAGATTGAGAGATCATCTGGTGCGGGTGACAAAATATATTGATCAGAAATAGTGGATCAATAGACATTCAGGCTTGATCTTCCTTGATTCCCATTCTTTGGCTTACGAGGTAGATCGAACTCCATTCTTTACTCCTTGTTGAACAGTTTTCTTGTTATTTTGTGTATGCTTCGCACAAGATAAGTGGAGCTTTTCCATTGGAACTTTGTATGAAATATACTCAATTTTCAGGTCAAAGTACAGATCTTGGAAATGCGCATTCTTCTTAAACTTGATCCCCTTTGTCGCGCTGACGTTGTTGTTCTTTCAATCTATTTCGATTCGTCCAATCAATTTGTTCCATGGGATATCCATATACTACGCATAATATTGTAATATTCGTCAATTTATTGATTGAGTAAGTCCCTATTTGGTCGACAAGACTGTTCAGGGCACCATGGATTCTTTTTCTCTAGCACGGCCCTCGCACAGATCCGTGGTTAAGAATGTGTACATGGATTTTCGTTCGGTATTTTCCAGGGACCGAAGTTTTCCGTCGTTACACTTAGCCTTGTTGATTCTTTTATGGAAAGGGCTGACAACTTTTGTACGCAGGTGCATAATGTGTAGATGGTGTTTGATATCACTGAAAACCTTTTGACAGATCTCTTCGATGTTCCTTCTGATGGCTTACATATAGGGGAGAAGACCAGCAAAGATGTAAACCATCGAGGGCACATAGAAGAATGGCTAGGGACAAGCAAAGATCGAAAGGGGATTTACATGAATAAGGTCAAGCTAGAGGTAGCCTATAAGATTTACCCTATCTCCCAGGCTCAAGCTTTCCCTAAGATACTTTCCCAAGGAAAAATTCTTGGGGTGGAGTAGGCTTGGATTATGAGGGATGTCCTAGAAGAATGGACTTTCTATAATTGGGCTAAGTATCTCACTGAGGGTTTACGAGCTGAAATGGTTCAGCTTTGTGAGAAGCTTAATGCACGTTTTAATGAGCATTTCATCTAATTTATCACTTTTGTATGAAAATTTGCTAAATTCTTGGTGGTTCGAGAGAATGGCATCTAGGTGTTGCAGGATTGCACCTAGATATCCAAACCATGGATCTGCCAAGTATTCCACACCACTCAATCTTATGACCCCCCAGAAGCTATTGGTGAGTCTTTTTCAATCATAATGAAGGATCAGGTATGATGGCCCTTTTATGGACAAGACAATGTTGGACAAGCACCTTCCACTAACATAGGTAATGTAGTAAGGGGGGCATGTGTTATTACTTAAAGAATGAAATCAAACTTGCAATGCAAGAAATCTCATCTCGTAGAAGAGCCTCCACGTACTAATGAAGAGAGAGGAAAAAGATTGCAGATCAAGGTTTGTAAAGTGCAACCTACATTTGATGGTGAGTATGGTTTAATTGTCTCATTAGCAAAAGCTACTCCCCCCCCCTTTTTTTCTTGTTAGACTAGCATGCTCACTTTATATGTGTTTGATACATTAAGAAGAAGAAGCTTTAGCCCCTGATGCAAGGGCCCCTACTATAGAAGAAGAAGAGGCCCCGGCTGTAGAGGAGGAGGCCCCTACCGTAGAGGAAGAGGCCCTTGTTGTAGATGAACCTTTCATAGAGTGTGCNTCCCCTACCTTAGAGGAAGAGGCCCTTGTTGTAGATGAACCTTTCATAGAGTGTGCCCCAACACCTAAGGGGAACATGACGATTGAAGATGCTGCTACACTATTAAGTCAACTTGAGGGTGAAGGGCCAGAATTTGACATCAGTGAGTTTGACAATTTGCTTGATAGTGTGCCAATGGGTGAACCCCCCCCCCCCCCCACTCTCTCCTCTGAGGGTTTGTTGGATAGGAGATTTGCACTATCATTTTGTTGGCACATTTTGGCCATTTCATGGAACAGATTAGAACACAAGATTGAGAATTGCAGTTGGAGCAGCAATAGGACTTGAACATCTACACGATAAGACAAGCCCGCCTGTTTTATATATCGTGATCTAAAATGGTCTATAGTAACAAGCCACCACGTAGCCTCTTATGAGGGAGGTTGTAACAGCACTTGGTTACTTGTCTTCTCAAACATATGATCCTCTATTTTCGGTCATCCATTAATGTTAAACCCACTTTTTCAAGTCAGAATGCAAAGATGGAAAGAAAATTAACTGCCAGAATAGACAATCATCAAGTGTCTGAAATGGAGCAAATTGATGCCAAGGGTTTTAAACAACCCTCATTATTGAAGGATTCCAGAAAAACCCCGAAACGCAACGTTTTGGACGTGATGGTTCTGGGGAAATAATGGTCTTGGAAGACATGGAGAATAATAAAAATACATGATGATACATAGACTCACCACAATTTGCAAAAATCGTAGGCATGCATAGGTAGACACGTGGAACAAGAATCCTTGCACCACAAGCCAAGCTTTGTGCATTTATTTTCACTCACCAATAATGGCTTCTTCATCCAACAATGTGAAATGTGTATTTCTGTGGTTTTCTATTGTTGAGGTAAGCGACAAATAATATGCAAACAAAAAGAGGAATGCCATTGACTTCATCAAAGCTTGGGTTATATGATCTTATTGAAAAGTTTATTAATTTATCATGGAAGAAAGGGTAGGAGGAGTACGGCAGAGGTGCTGCGTTTCCAGCATTGACCACCATGAAATCAAATGGTGCCACTAAGATATGAAACTCTGCCAACCAGCGATGCATACCAACAACACGAATTATTTTGCAAATGAATTGCGGCCCTAGTTTGCTGAAAATTGTGGCCCTAATTTGCAAAAAAACGTGGCCCTAATTTGCTGAAAAACGTGGCCCTAATTTGCAGAAAAACATGGCCCTAATTTGCTGAAAATCGCAGCCCAAATTTGCAGAAAATTGTGGCCCTAATTTGCTCCAAAATTTGTAGAAAATCATAGCCCTAATTTGCTGAAAATCGTGGCCGAAATTTGCAGAAAATCGTGGCCCTAATTTGCTCCGAAATTTGCAGAAAACCACGGCCTTGTTCACAGATTCTGTTTGGGAGTTCTTGGGAATTCGTGGGTCTATTTCAGTAGGGTTAATTCAGGAAACAGCTCCCACAAAACACGATGGCAGCAGCAGCGGTTGCAGAAAAGTTTGCAGCAAACACCAAAGAAACACAAATGGGCATGGCCTGTACACGATAACACCTTCGATGTAGCAATGTTCCCTATACGGCGGCTGAGCCTTCTCATGCGCGGCAGTTGCTGGTAACGATTTTTGGTATGATGAATCAGTTGCAGGATCGGTGGCTTCGCCTTCGGTTTCGTATTCCAGGACATTCTGACTTTTAGCTATAATTATCAGGATGCAAGAGAAAATTTAGTTAACTACCACTACCACCAATAACGTGGAGGTTATATTATATTTCTATGTTAAGCTTAGTGGCACTTAGAATTCAAAATTTTAAGCTAGATTCGCCTAGTGATCTAAAACAAATTACATAATACATATAATATGGAGTCTTGTTTTAGAAAAGCTTGCTTTAAAAACATTATTATAAAGTCATTACCTATTAAAAATTTTCCATATTGATTATTCCATTTAAAGTCACATTAAAGCTAACATAAAATGCTCCTCATTTTATGTATCCTTCTTAACTTCCTAAATCACATAATTTTCTCCTAGCTTATTGGA
>MNCI01027672.1:136781-199998 GCA_015680685.1 Gnetum montanum
TTGGAGGTATCTGGGCCTTGGTGTTGCCAGAGACCAGCGGGCACCTAAATCCTGTTCGAGGACACTCGTTGGTGGTCACGTCCCAAACGGTCGCCAACACATTTATGTTACTTTTTAGTTTTATTTTCCTCTCCTTCACCATGCTAACATGCTTCATTGCACAACAGAGACTACTACTAAGGCTCTCGATTCTTCCTCTTAATTTCGCCTCCAACCATGGATAGAGACCCTAGATAGGTTTGCCTTTATGAAGGGGGCAGTTGATGACATGATCAACCTATTAAGGTAAATTGATCTTGAGATAGGTTCACTTGAACTACAACATTTTCTCTTTGTGTTGTTATATTTTTGCCATCATCTCATGACTAATGCTTCCTCATGTTGGGTATAAAAGCTTCTCGATTGAAGTGGAACCCAAGAAGGCTAGTTGAAGTTGACATTATGCCTAAGCTCCCTTTAGAGCTCACCAAGGTGGCTCACGATGTATATGAGGAGGTGAGTAAATGCATGCTATACTCAGCACGATCCCTGTGGGAGTGTAGGCGTGTTAACGAAGATCTCTGGAAGTAGGTCTAGAAGCTCAAAATGGAGAAAGCTAGTCAAGTGGTTGAGTTGGAGGATTTGCGATCATGAAATGAATTCTTAATGGCCTGTGACACTTCTAACGGTAGTTGGCATATAGATATTGATCAGCTGTATAGGTAAAAATGAGGCTACCCATGAAATAATTGAACAATGCTTGCAAATGGATCTACTAGCCTAGAAAAACCAAGACTGGAAAGATTACAACACCAAGGTATATGAATGGGGGTAAGCAAAGAAAAATCATAAGCACATGTACAAGGTGGAATGTGCTACCTACTATCAAAACTATCGAGATTCTTCTATTGAATTGTCAACTCTTGAGCTATTTCTTGATGTAATTGGTGCTACTAAGGCCTACGAAAAATTTACGAAATATGTGTTGGTGAGTGAATCTCTCGAGAGAGAGATGACCTTGCCTTCCAGGAAGACCACTACTGCAACATTCTCTCTAGGATTGCTCATACGAAAAACTATGGAAAAGGGAAAAATTTTAGTGAGTGTTGACTTGGGGAAAGAAGATTGGACGAACTTAAGCAAGGATGAAATACTTCAATACTTAGCGGCTGGCATGGATAGAATACCTCCAGAGATAGATGCAGGCCCATCTCAGGTTACCCAAGCTTTACTGTATTGTAGTTTATTTTATGATATGTGATTGTAATTTGGATCATTATTTTATTCTTTCTGTATGCAAGACCCAAATGAGGATGTAGGACCTAGTGGTGCGGGGGATAAAGATATCAGCAGAGACTCATAGCCCATTGGGAAATTTTTTCTTTGAAATGAAATTCTTGTTGTCATGTATTTTGAGTATTGACTTATATTTAATAAAAAGTAAAAAAACTTGTTTTTTTCCTTTTGGTTAATGTGTTTGTTAATGCGCTTAGGCCCCTTGTAATGTACTATTTTGCTATCGCTAGTTTTAGGCCATTTTGGGCCAAATGTAATGTACTATTAGGATTTGGATTGCCAGTTTTAGGCCTTGCCGGGCCATGGTGATAGTTTAAGGCCATTTCAGGCTATGTGTAGGGTGGTATTAAAAAGTGGTGTTGCCATTTTTAGGCCTTAGTGGGCCGTAGCAGTAGTTTAAGGCCATTCCAGGCTGTAATCACTTTAACTAAAGCCAGAGGTAGAGATAATGCAAACAACAAACTTAATGAAAAATGGAAATTATGCGGAGAAAAGTATAAAATTTATTGAAGTAAAGTGGAGGTAAAATTTAATCATGCATTTGTTTCTTAATCTAACATGGAATAGGCAAGGCATATGATTGAGAGCCTTTGCAGTGGTATTCCTCTATGCTATCATCTGCCACTTGGAAGGGAAATTCAGCCCACATGGTTTCTTCATTTAAGTTGGTGATTTTCGATAGCTCATTTGTCAAACATGGAATTTTAGCATGAATGGGTGATTCGTTTTCAAAGATCTCTATCTCTAATCCTTGCTCGACATCTACATTATTTATGGCTTGGGGAGCTACTTCATCACCAAAGATCACCACCTCTCCACCCACGTAGGGTAAGTGGATCTCTTGGTGTATGGGTGAGGAGATAGCTCTTAGTTGGGCTAACCATGATCTTCCCAAGATTAGGTTAAACCTAGGAATCTCTTCTACCACAATAAATACTACGCTAGTGGGAAACTGGTTCCCTACTACGAAGTTGATGGTAATAGTCCTCTTAACCATGACACGTTGCTGTGGGCTTGATTTGATCCACTAGGCCCAACTTGTTCACTATGTGGAATGGTATCACATTGGTGGAAGCCTCATCATCGACATGTACTCTATGAATATTATATTGACCTACAAAAATTGTGATAAACATGGGGGTGGTAGTCACTTGACCCTTTTCAGGGTCATCCTTTATGGCTTTGTCATGAAATGTTAAATGGGCTGAAAACAGTTCTTCATCCACAGAGGGAAGCATAATGGTGTGAATAGCTTTCTCTTTAGCTTCCACATTTTCACTAATAGAAATATATGCTAACATGTGAACCAAAGCCTCCTGATGCACCGTAGAGTTCATTATTAAGTCATACAAGCTTAATGTTATGTTTTTTTGTTTCAAGGCTTCTTTGACCTATGAAAGTGCATTTAGGAAATCTTGCCCACTTTCTAATTGTTTGCTAACTTTTATTTCTTCTATATGCCCTAGAATATGAATATCCTAAGGGGGAGTGGCTTTGGGTTGGGTAATAAGATTTTGTGAATTAGAGGATGATGGTTGCATGTGTGTGTTGCCACCAGTGATTGATGATGAAGAGGTCATGGGAATTGCAGAAAAGGGGGTGGGCTTAGGGGGGTCCAATGCAGTGCGTTCTCTAGCCAACTTATCTACCAGACATTCTTTGTGTTTTCTTAGATGAGGAGTCAATGCTTGTCACTCGACTTTGGGTGGTAAGGGAACTCACATGCTTTGGCACCATGATAACAAATTGTGCTTGAATTGTTGTAGTGGGACACGATGCATTTTTAAGTACAAAAGGTGTAGCAGATGTCTATGAAGAGGCCCTAATGACAAAGGGGGTCTACGACCTGGTTGTTGTTAAAGCTTCAGCATTGCAGGGAGGAGGGGGGGTACATAAACCCCAAAAGGTTCATCTTGTGATTTTGTATTATCATCAATGGCAATGGCATTGATAGTGTAACCTACATTGTTAGCATTCAAAGGATCTTTGTAAACGTTCATCAATTGGTTTTCAAGTTGGATAGGACTACTATGATCTAGGACCAACTTACCCTAATTGATCATTTTTTGAATATCATCTTTCAATGCTAGGAAATAGTCTATATCATGCCCACACAATTGATGATTATCATAAAAATGATCTAGCCTAAAGTTCCTAGGTACTGGTCTTTCATTAGGCATAGCCAAAGACTTCACACTACCTTTGGTGATGCTTAAGGGCCTCCTCTGACATTTGTTTATGTTGAATATGCCTAGCTCCCAAAAATTGACTCAGAAGCTCCAAAGGATCAATACGTAATGGGGTATTTTTTGAGTAATCCTTGCACTCAAAATTTGGCCTTGGCAGATTTTCCACTGTGGGTGTTAATGTCGAAGGCTGACTAGTGTTATTGGAGCCAAGTGTTGTGTTAGTGGAGGCCTTAGGTGTTGTGGCAGTGTTTTTACTATTGTTGGACTTGGTCTCATTAGCCACAGTAGCCATCATGGTTACTGTGGCCTTTCCTCTTTCCTTGTCTTTCTTTGTATGTGTGTTTTTATAGGTTACGTAGGCTGGATCTCTACTAGATTTTACTACATCTTGAATCATTTTAGTTTGAGAAAATGCTTGGCTAAGGGAACACGAAGCCAAGCAATATAGTTTGGATTTGATAAAATTGTTTACTGCTCCATTGAAAATATCCAGCAAGTAGGTCTCGGTAATTTGTTTGCGTATTTTATTTAGAGTAGCACTCCAATGTTGTATGAATTTTTTTACGAATTCTAGTGGTTCTTGTTTAATGTTCATGAGCTGATCGGCTTCAAGTTATACTTAAAATGAGTCATGAAATGGCTTAGCAATTATTCTAATGTTGAGATAGAAGTGTGGGGAATCACGTGGTACCAATCTAAGGCCTTGGCTGTCAGGGACATGGTGAAAACATGAATGATAGTATGGGGTCATGGTTGTAGTAACAATGATTCAAACCTGAAAGTGGCTAGGTGGGCATTTAGATCACCTTCCCCATTGTATTTTGTAAACTGGGGAGTTGTACCACAAGGGGCAATGTAACCAAGGGAAAAACTCACATGGTGTGCATGTATGGTAGTGTGGGCATCTTAGACATTGGGTGTGCCGCTTGGAAAAACTAGGAAGGATGATTAATAGGAAAGGAGGTTGAAGGATCTGCATGCTGATATGTTGACAAGATATGATGACTACCCATCATCAAAGAGGGTCTGGGTTGTGGTAGTGTCATGGCAGTAGCAAAAGACGTAGAAAATTATGATTAGTATGAACAAAAAATAGAGGTGGAAGGGACAGTCGTAGCATAGATTGGACTAGCACCTTTAGAATGGAATCTAACTCCTCTTGGCGATCATCAAAAAGTTCATCATGGTGAGATGTTGTATCCTATTCTCTTGACCTACTTAATTGCACAAGTTGGTTTAAAAGCCATTGGCATGTATCAATGAGTGGGATAGTGGTATCAAACGTAGGAATGAACTCCCTTCCATGCTAATAAATGATCTCAAAGTTACGTTTTTCTTTAAACTCATGATGATCCAATGGTATATTTTCTTGGATTTTTGCACACAAAAAGTTATATCACTCTTCGTCTCGAGGTAGATGTTTGAGCAATTGATGCTATAGTCTAAGAAATTACCGCAGTACCCACATTGGGCTAGGTTGTCACTCAGGATCTACCATGTGTGGAATAAAGTGAGACACCTCCAAACTCATGGTAGGAATTGAAGTGGTAGCAGGATTCATTTTTCCAATATGAAAAGGTGCAAAACAAATGAAAGATACATGTAACAAATAGTTAAAAATAGTATGTTTTGCATTAAATAGTTAAGGTCTAAAGCCATAGATAAAATAGATAGAAATAGGATGCCCTAAATGGTCTACTCAATCAATCAGGAACTTATGTGGTGTACAATAACCATAATTTTAAAATGTAACATGCTAAGGTTGAAACAGAAGAAAATGTGGGGTGCACAACAATAGAAACACATTAAAGTATGTAACTAGGACAGTAAGCATGAACAAGTACACAAATATGTGACATATATGTTATAGCAAAAATAGAATGAGAGTTTAGGTGAGGGAATGCACCACCTCAAAATCAGGGGATCTGATCTTTGTTTGGATGATGAATGCGTACAACTAGTATGTAGTATTGAACAAGGACCACTAGCAACAGAACGATATGTTCACAGCTCATGGACTACTACCAATCGGATGCTAATAAGAACCAATGATCCAATGCTTGCTAGGCTAAGAGCTACTACGTTCGGTTGAAGAGAGATCTAGGAAGTGCTACTGCTGGGATTTGTTTTTTATCAACCTTCTGCTCACCAATATTATTGCTGAAGTGAATTGTTAGAAGCCAATTACCAAAAGTCAACCTTCAAAAGCCAACCCTTAGAATGTTGTTTGCTAGGATATTTATAGAGCTAGGAGTGGGAGGAAGATGTGGCTTGGATATCACATGTTGTATGTCCCATAGGGCACAAACATGGATGTGATACATTGATGTGTGGTGCTACGTTGATGTGCTACACTGAATGGAACGAGGCTAGAAGTGAAACCTGCTGAGCTGTGACCATATCATTTGGATTGCATGTACCAGAATCTAGGGGACTACCATGTTTTCATAAAAAGGCTTACATCAAATGCAAAGTGTAGCCTACACTCCAGGACTACATCTTTCCTCCTCTTGCGAGTAAGTTCAAATGTACGAACAACTTTAGGAATCAACAGGGGGTGCAAAAACAAAGTAAACTACTGATCTTATCTATCAACACAATGCTGGAGTAGAAATGACTATCGCCAATAAGTTCTAGAACTACTGGAGATGTCTTGAGGCTTCTTCGTAAGTGTTATGCTATCTACGCTATCCAGCGTAGTGGTGTAGCATGAACACTTGCTTGCTATGTTATGCTATACTGGTAGCATAGCACAACATAGCACCCCTTTTTTCTCCTAAATTTCACCAAAAATATTGGAAATACCATTCCGAGACCTACCAATGCAAGAAACTTCATCAATTGGCAATCATATTTTTCATGTTGAAAAGGCCTAAGACCTCTTTATTTCATCCTTCGAACACTTTTAACCTCAATGTCTCTGCTACACTGTGCAGCATAACATAGTATAGCACCTAGTTTGATATGAATTCTGCAATTCTTTTTCAAGAGACTTTGATTAGACTCTGAAGGGGAAGTAGGATGGGCAGTCCTGGAGGTTGAAGCATGGCTAAATGTAGTTCTTTTGTCAAACCAATGTGAGAGAAGACTTTCTTATTGCTAGCATCCCACTACGTTATGTAGCGTAGCACCTAGATTGGGGTGGCTTTTCCAAAATTTACCTATGTCACACGAATCACACTTCAAGGGTAGAGCAAGGCAAGCATCCTTAAAGATCAAAGAATGGTCAAGTGCATTTTATTTGTCAAAACAACTCTAGGGAATATTTTGTTATGATTGGCACCCTACTACACTATGCTACGCTGTGTAGTGTAGCACAGCGTAGCACCCAAAATGGGATGACTTTTACAACATTTGCCATATTTTTTTCATGTTACACTGATCATATTCCAAGGATGAAGTAGGGAAGGCACCCTTGATGACCAAATATCTACCAATTGCATCTTTTGCATCTACTCTAACACTTGCAACAGTTTTAACACCACATGGCCTGCTACACTGTGTAGCATAGCGTAGCATAACAGGCCTCACAGTTAGAGAATTTGCCAAACTGTGCAGTCCATCCTTAGTGCCTATTTTGTAAAAATTGGCCTCATGACTATGTATTCCATTGGCTATGTTGTAGAGGGTGCCAGGCATGCCTGGAAGCGGCTTCGCAGGCATTAGGACTTCTAGGGTGTCATGTTGTCTATGTAGTCCATCATGACACTGCGCTCACAGAGATCCTTGCCTAAATGTTGGGACTGTGCTGAATCATGAGATTCCCAAAATTGATGGTGTTTCAAATTGCTAATTTCTTTATTGAAAATCTTAAAACATTATGATAGAGAGGGCAAAGCCTTAATATGTATAGAATTGGGCTAGGTGCTATTCCCATTGTCTAAACTTGGTTCTAAAGTAATTATAAAATAACTCTAATGTGTTTATGGCAAAAATTATTTACATCCATCCATCAAACATATTTGCTAAAATAATAATGAAAACCTAATTTTATAATCATGCCTTATAATAATTGGAATTATTAATGTTTACATGGTTTTGGTTCCTAGTTTACATGAATAAAAAATGATAGCATCATGTTAAAGATGTGACCATGATGTTGAATTTCACACTACTAATAGTTGAATCCAAAAACTATTTGACCATATGTATTCCTAAGATATATAAACAACATTGCACTCTATTAGAACTTAGCTATAACATGAAGCATGACTTGAACTTGTGACTTTTTACCTACATGATACTTGACAAACAATGAGATAATTAACTAAGCTATTTTTCAATGCCTTAATTTGATCATTTATAGGGGGGCTGTCGAACCCCGAAAAGAAGTTTTATTGAAATTAAAGGTGCATCAATTACAACAACTTGAATAAGTCATAGGGTAAAAGGAAAGGGAAAACTGAGAGCATCGTGAATGACACTCGGGAAACACCTTAGAAATAAACGAGTAATAGAGGAGGAAACCCAAGTTGGGGCACAACCAAATTTTACAAAATAGATTGACAAAGAATTAGATGAGGAAAAGAGCTCTCAATTAAGGATAGAGAGAATTTCAATGGTGACTCCACATAATAAAAAGGAAAAACTTCCTTGCAGAGATTACTGATGCTAAGTGTAACTGGAACACACAGGTCTTTCCCATAGCTATAGCAGATGAACCAATTGATGACTGTCTAGATTGAACTTGGATGCTTGAGATGTGAGTTGAAAATAGGTGAGGCGAAAGATCTGCAACTTCTCCAACCTGGTAAGCAAACATTTGTTAGAATACTCTGTCTTTTGAAATAGAACATTGCATCTTCGCTTCTAAATATAATATAAAATAGTAGGCCTAATAAATTTCCACAGAATATTAAGATTAGTAGAAGTAGTTTGATCATTTATAACTATAGAGGCATCACTAATATCTCTATTAGATTCTTCAAAGTTATTACTAATATCAAAACACTTGACATTGTATGATTTACAATTCTATATATTAGTTCATTTAAATGAACGTTTGAGATTTAAAATAATTTTTTTGCATCAAAATTATTTATATTAAACATGGAAATTGGTCCATTTCCTATATTTTTTAATGTTTGAGAGCTACAATTTCTTTGTTGCTTTGCTACTAAAAGTTGGGAATTTTAGTTGATTTCCAATAAATCAAAATTCAACCATAATTATTTTTAAGAAATTTTAGAAATTTAAATTTCTCATACTCATCACCGTATCACCAACAATATGAAGGAAGAAAAAAAAATGATACACTCGAATTGTTACAATAGTGGTTGCATCAACCAGTCTTACCAACACCAATCTTTTGCATCAGCCAATCTCAACAACATGGGCCTTGTAAAAGAAGATACAGAAATGAGGAGGATAAAACTTTTTGCCTTTGTCATTCTTTTTTCTTAAAGTTTTTTTTTTTTTACAAATGGTGGGGAAGTTGTATTATATATCAAAAATAGGTATAAATGGTGAGGAAGAGGATAAAAATTTTGGCCTTTCTCATTCTCTTTTCTTAAAGATTTTTTCTTTTTAGAAATGGTGGGGAAGTTGTATTATATATAAAAGAAGAGGTACAAATGGTGAGGGAGAGGAAAGAACCATCATTAGAGAATCATTCCCCATCCCCACATTATAAAAACAAGAATATGATCAATTAGCTCATAAAACTTCAAATTCCAACAACAAAAACCTCTAGCACAGAGACAAAAAGAACTCATCATCTAAGGGAAGGGGCCTATAGCCATAAATTGGTCTTTTCTTTGGGTGGACCTTATCTATAATATTTCTCTCAGCCTAAAATTTTATAAGATTAAAGGCTTCATTAAATCTTTAAAATTCCATCTAATGGTCTTCCCTTTGATGAGGTGTTAGATTGTGGGCTATTTTTTGATGTAGAGTGAAGGACTTTTGCTTGAAAAAACTCCGTAAGCTTGCTCTATGAGGTTCCTTTTTGAAACCCTAACTCAACTTAAGGACACTTTCCTTTCCCTTTTTGAAATATAATTTTCCTTCCTTTTAAAAATAAAAATGAATTTTTAAATTTTTACTTCCTTTTTAAGAAATTCTATTCTTTAGCCTTTGACTTGCCAATATCACCTAATATCATAAAGTCTACTACTTGTTTAGGATTTCATTTAGTTGATTGAATATTCATTAAGAATGTGACTTTCTTCTATTGAATGAAAACATGTTCAAAGAGAACCCCTTTCCTTTGGACTACAAATATCAAAAAAGTTAAGGACACAACTTGTTGATGTTTACATGGTAATAT
This sequence comes from Gnetum montanum, assembly GCA_015680685.1. Lineage (NCBI taxonomy): Eukaryota > Viridiplantae > Streptophyta > Gnetopsida > Gnetales > Gnetaceae > Gnetum > Gnetum montanum. The sequence goes on from MNCI01027672.1 coordinate 146,514, forward strand.
GTTATTTTTTGGATGCTATTTATTTTTCCTTTAAACTTTTCTTGCACATGACAAGTTACATTAAAAATTAATAGGTTCACTTCTCTATTAGCATTAACCTCTTTTTGTGCATAGGACCTAACATTAAGCTATTATGCACTTAGTGAATCAAGAATAGATCCAAGGTGTTTAGTAGTAGGTGCTCCTCTAAGTAACTTGTCAGTAAACATTTTTAGCAAGCCAAATGGATCATGTTCTTGTGGTTCCATTACTTGATCCATAATGTAACTCTCTTGGAGTTCCTACTTGGCTAGATCTATGTCATGGGAATTGTATGAAAGGTAAGCATTAACAACATTAGATCTCAACATTACCCAATCTAAAATCCAATGTTTTATCTTGACTTATTGTATGGGACTGAAATAATAAATAATTTTTATTCTTATTAACTTTTGATTACAGTTTTTTTTTGAAAGGAATTTGTTAATTGAAAGTATGTTCCAATGGTATTGATGTCCAAGAGAAACAATGCACACTATACTAATTGATAAACATTCTATTTTTAATTGCTGCATTTATTCATTCATGTGTATGAAAACTACATGAGTTAATAAGTTGACTGGTGCATATATTCTTTAGAAAATTAACTTAATAGAAGTGCTTTGGGTCCTTTGATTTCATAGTATGTTTGTTGGGTTGAATAATATATTTTTATGTGTGTGTATTGTATGTTTTTACACATTCAACCAAAGTATATGCTAGAAGTGAAGCTCAAACTCACATCACAATTGTTGAAAAGTTAGTGAGTTACCATTGGATGGTTTGAATTCATGGTGATGTTTAGAATTTAAGCAACAACATTAGATAGATATTTCATCCAAGTATTTTTTATGAGATAAAGATTGAGGTTATATTAACAACAATAGAGGTACAAAAATAGGGTTAAGCATAAAGCTCATACGAATTAGAAGAAATGGAAGTGGGTTGAAGACCATCCCATGGATTTCTGTTATAACATCAATAGAAAGATAGAGAAGTATTATGGATAGATAGTCTCCCCAACCATACTAGAGTACATAGAAAAGAATCCCCTATGTGATCCTTAAAATTCAAGATCCACCAACTCATACCTTTAGCATATTGACAAAACCTATATGACATCATTTGAAAAATGTAAGAAAACACATGTAGAAAACTTATTAATCTTTGTGGAGTAGGTCTAGAATCTCATGATCGTCTTCAACATTCACAAAGGCATGTGCCTCATGAATTCACTTATGCTTAGCTAACTGATTCTCCTTTTCCTCTTTTAGCAGGTAGCATCCTTTGTTAGAGTGAATAAGGAGGTAGGTGAAATTGAAGTTGATGCCCATTTATAGATTGGGGAATTTGCCTTTTTCCATTCATGAATTTCCATTAGAGCATCAAGTTAAAATTCCCTAAGATATTCCTTCCTAGAAGATTAGCAAATGCCCAAAAAAATTTCCACTGGTCACCCATTAGGTCCAAATACGCTATTCAACTTCATAGAAGCTAATTCTTCTCATAGCTTTGTCTAGGTAAAAGTTTTGAAAAATTTACTATTCTGATCCTTGCCAATATTTGACTACACAGGCATAGATAGGAAGAGATTTTTTTTCCTACCTCAAATATTGGCCTGATATTTATGCATCACCCATGAAATCTCTTGGGCATTGCTTAGAGTAATGCCTTCCTGTATCAACTTGATACCTTTGGTCTATCCATTGGACTTTGTAGTAGTAAAAAAGAACCTTTTATTCCTATCTCCTTCCTTTAGCCACTTAATCAATGTCTATTTTTTCTAGTAGATTTCCTCTTCTACAGAGAGGGCTTGTAATTCTTTAAGAATCTCTTATTCAGCATCTTGCACTAGCTCTCCCATTTCCTACAAATCTTGGAGCTTTTCTAGTCATGTGAGTAGTGTCATTCTATTGGTTCTAAAAGAATGCTTCTCTTCCATTCATATAGAGTGAATGACTTTCTTAAGCTAGCTGAGGACTTCTTTAGGAAAGTTACATATATCAACTAGTAAAGGATAATCAACCCAAATAGTTGTCACTAATGGCCTAAGCCACAAATTTATCAACCATGATCATTTAAAATGAAAGGGGGAAGCCATCTACCATTGTGCCCATCCCACTTGGTAGATGATAGAATGGTGATCCAACACCTACCTTTCTTTCCCATGCACCTACATCTTAAAATTCATTAGGATGTTGGTACTAACCTAGACTCTATCAATCCTAGAAAAATTCTAGTCCTTTCTCCAACATCTATTACTCTGAGTGAAACAACACCTGATGATGTCCATATCCACCAAGTCATTAGTCTACAGGAAAGCCAGGAACTATGGACTACTAGGTGGCTCCATGGTATTATTGCTAGATTTCTCCTAACCATGCAAGCATTGGTTGAAATCCCCCACCACAATCCATTGCTATTTATTTCACACCTACATCACAATTTTGTTAAGCTCTTCCAACTATACCTCCCAATATTGGACTCCATAAAATTTCATGAGTCATATACCTGCATCAATTAGAAAAAAAGTAATACTTCAGGTAGATGAATCTACTAGGATATAGAGAAACTATGCTAGTGCTACCAGACCCCTAGCCCAACCTTGACTAGCCACTAGTTACACATGCCATCCATTCCACTGGATAAAGTATTGCTCCATAGTGAGTAGCTTGGTTTGTTATAAACACACCACATCACAACCTTCTCTTCTTGTAATATCTTTCAAGGCATTTTTTTATAGGGTTTACCTTGGCCCCTATAGTTCCATGATAAGATGTTCATGGCTTACTAGTGATTTCTTCTTGTAAACCTCTTTTAAGGTTGGCTATAAACCATGTCTACCTCTATCTATGTCATTTTATTTTGAGCCAACAATGTGAGAGGCCTTCGAACCCTCCTAGATTTCGATGAAATTGAAAATCCCCTAAGTTCTAGTAAAATTGGAAAACCCCAAGGAGCATTCTCAGTAGCTGCTAAGATCTTCGTCATTTGAGGGACATCGAACCCCTCACAAATGTAACTTAATTCCTTAGTGAACAATTCCCAGGGCACTTTAGAAACTCAAATCCAAACTAGAGCCATGGGTAACAAATCAAGGTTGTGGTGAGCACCAAGCTGCTATTGTGTAAGTGCTAAGCCCCTCACACCAAAAAATCCAGTTTCAAATTTATAATTAAATTTCAAAAATCAAAATTTATTGGAAACCATAGTAGGGAAGAATGGATTTCTTTGGTGAGCTTATTTTCTTTAACACTTTTATAGTGTCAAATAATAAAATGGGTTTTGTATGTTTCTATGTGTGGTAGTCCCTTTCTTCCATTGACCTCCAATAGGAAGTCATTGTGGACTTACTACCTAGACAAGAAAAAACATACCATTGAGTATGAGAATGTCCCAATGATCAGGTCACCACCTACTTTGAAGAAGATTCCTAAGCTTGGGTTGGCCCAATATGGCATAAAGGCATGTACAATATATGGAAAGAATAACCACATCACCAAGGAATGTAGAGTTTGAAGCAAGATTGAGAAGTGACAAGATGTTATTACTGAATATGGATGAATGTTGGTGAAGTGGAAGGGTTAGTTGGCATAGATTGAGATGGATTGGAGGTCGGAATGGCCTAAGTATTTGGGTTTGAGGAACTATGTGCCTCCCTTTTCTCTATGGTTGGTTAAGGTTAGTTACCCTCTTTGGGTTTCCCTCCTCATACTAAGGGTACTTAGTCATCTCTCGGAGGAGTGCTACCTCTGTTGGGGGAGTGGATTTTAGCTATGCATAGCTCGAATGTGTCGACAATGGAGGAGATTGTTGTGATGGACTCACAAGAGGCAGACAAAGGTTTTTGGGTGTTCACTGAACCCAAAAAACTAGGATGTCCATCCAGCCATGAAACTTACAATAGAAAAATAAAATTAGATATTGATTCTGGATTTCAAGTAATCCTCAAGGAGGTTTACAAGAAGCAATCTTTAAGTACACCATGAAGCTCTTATCTTGGGATTGTAGGGGACATGGTACCCTCTTCAAATGAAGTACCCTTAGAGAATTAGTGTAAGCCTAAAGTTTGCACAATAGTTTGTTTATAAGAAACTAAACTGCATTTAGGGAATTGCTCAAGCCTACACTAAGTTGGATGGTTCTTGTAGTTTCTAGATTTCCATGGATGGGCTAGAAGCCTGGCTATCATTTTTTGCATTCACTTTAAGCTAGTGGACTCCTATTGAAGTATCATGATGTTTTTGTCTTCACATAGCTTGTCCCTCATACATTTCTAGGGGTTACAGTGTTGGGATGAACACCTATAGGAGTTGTGAAGGATTGCTAGTTGCATTCCTAATCAACATGGTTGGGTCTTAATCAAGGACTTCAATCAGTAAATCTATGTTTTGGAAAAGAAAAGGGGAGAGATAAAGTTACCACCAAGGAGCTTGCACTTTCATTAGTTTTTGGACATACTTGACCTGGTTGATATTGAGCTTATAGAATGTCTCCAAACTTGGAGCAACATATGAAAGGGCATTGACAAGGTTATGTCATGGATCGATAGGGTATGGATAAGTACTAAGATCCTTATTTTGCATGAATTTCTCTAGGGGCATGAAAGGAGAGTGTTTGATCATCAAGTGCTCACATGTACAATCCACAAAACAAAGAGACATGGATCTATTCCCATTTAGTTTGAAAAAACTTGGCTCTCAAAACCATGGCTACAAAGTTTCATTGTCAAAATTAGGCTAAGTACCTAAACAATGTTGACCCCAACTTTTTGAAGGACCATGTGGTTATGCTCAAGCGCAAGATTTGGAAAATTCAGGCTTTTGAAAAATATTCCTTCAAGGCCTCTCAAGCTACCAAGCAAAAAACTTTGTTGGACATCCAAGCCAAATAGGAAGCTAAAGAATAGCTGGTTGAGGAAGAACATAAACTATTGGCAAAGCTTCAATAATTGGTAGAGGAGAAATAACTGTATTGGAAGTAGAGATCCAAGGTCAAATGGCTTCGAACCCTTGCACTAGACTTCCCCATCTAAATTGATTATTGTTTGCATTCGATTCAGGCATGGATGTCCCTGTCATTATTTTTGATTTTTATGTTTTGGTTTCAGGTCTTGCACCATCATCCAGTTTAGGATCCCCTTATAGCTTGGGTAGAATCTCTGCCCATCCCACTCATTCAAGCAATTCCCATAGTGCAAGATTTACTTGGAAAGCTACGCATGAAGGCTCAAAGGTAGGCATTCAATCCATTACCATTGAAGCTTCCCACCACAATCCAATCCCAATTGTAGCAGCCTATGTGGGCTAAGGAGGATGCGAAGCCCTAAAGATTAAATTGTTCCTTGACTTCCATAAGGACCAAAGTACCACTATTGGCTTTGAGTCTCTATCCAGATTAATGGGTGGTGGTTACATGGTTGCTTGCCAAATGTCCATGACAAATGGACATTAATGCCCAAAATGAGTTAATGTCTCAAGTGCATTACAACATAATTATAAGACATGAATAATGTTTAATCCTCTTACCCCGAGGAGAGCCTGCACTAGAAGCACAACATGTTTAATCAACCAGACAAATCCCTTCACTTTCTCTAATAATTTTCATTTCGAAATAGGTCGCCAACCTGAAATCAAGGGATACCAATTTTTAATAATATCCTAAGATGGTCTTCCAAATAATTCCTTCTATATCATATCCTAGGCATGTCTACAAGTGGCTTGCTACACTAGCAACTGTTGCATCCTAGCCTTCCATTGTTGATACTTTTGATGCATAATTTGTATCCACTGGGTTAAACATTCTCCAATCTATAAGAGTTTGTTAACCAAGTGCTAATATCCCATAATAATCTTATCATGATACTTCAATATCCCAAGTCCTTCTACCTCCTTAGGCTTTACTACATTCTTTCAACACATGAGGTGTAATTGTTCCCCCACCCCTCCCCTCCGCCACCCTGATTGTACAAATTTTTGAATGATTTGATCTATGAGAAAAGTTAGATTGGTTTTTTCTTTTTTTTTTGAATGACATTGTACTAAATTGTTAGATTAATAGATATTTTATATAATTATATTAACATATAGGTTGCTATTATTTAATATTAATGCATCTCATGTTCTTTTTTCCTCATTTTTAATTTATTTTTTGTAATTCTATTTTTAGAAGATTTTACAACACTAGAGTTAGAGAACAAACTCTTGTATGTCTATAAATCTTCTATTAGATTGTTAAAGCTATAGTTAGTTCATGATCATGCCATACATTGGTATGAGCATGCCATATCTAATTATCCATTATGAGATGATTTAAATTTTGAGTTGATTCATATCACTCTATTTTAGAGGAGAGCACAAAATAGCATAACATCTCTTGAACCAGTTATTAACATTGTTGATGAATCATATTTTGACATGCTTCGATATTGAATATCAAGGCCCAAGATGCAATGTCAAATATCCAATATTGTTATCAGGGCCTAAGATGTGATGTTGAATATATGATATTGTTGGGTATATGCTAGCCTATAAATATAGCACTTGAGCACATAATTTTCATATAGTTTTTGTCATAGAGTAACAAAGTTCATGTAGTTTAGCCATTCTAGAGTTAGAATATTTCTAAGTGCCCACAGTAGGAGTTTGAGTGTGTATAGATCTTTGTTTGAGCACTAATGTACCTGAGCACAATAGTGTAATGGAAATAAAGACAAACCCTTTTGATCATCCTTATAGCATTTAGAATAGATTAATGTTTCCTTGATGCATTTAATATTCATGAACTTTACTTTAATGCACTTTAGTTAAGCAATCAATTTCTAATTGTTAATGAACACAAGCATGACAACTTTGAGCATACATGTAGCGCTTGGTAACCTAGAAACTTTTAAAATTTGGTAACGAAGTAGAACTATATGTGTTTAGGATGTGTTCAGAGAGTGGAAACAGGTACTTGTGTTAGGCTAGCTAGGTAGTAGATTAATTAGATATTAAATTCCTCTACCTTACATTCTTGTTCTAGGCAACTAAACTTATAAAATACAAAATGATAAAAATCTTATACCTCAGTTGCACTTAACCATATACTTGTACCTCATGGTGGAACTAAGAAGACAACAATTGTTCTGATTAGATTTTACTTATTAGAACTAGAGTACCTAAGCTCTTCAGGTCTACGAAGTTCGATCAGATCATGTGTAAACACTTGTGATTTATATGGTTGGGCGTAGGGGTACCTCATCACTCATCATTGGGGCCATTGCTAGGGAGCTTTTAGTTGTTATGTGTGCTATCTAGGACTAGTGAAAAGTTATTCAAATCATTGAAATGAACCCTAGAGTCATATCATACTTTCAAATAACTATAATAATTTCTAAAAGCACACTACATTTTTATTTTCTAACATAAGATGTCTTCTTGTCACAGGAGTGATTTTTTGCCCAAGTATGATGAGCACATTAGTAGGTTCCCCAAAAATATTGAGTGGTATATGCTCATCCTAATGAGTGTGTATCCAATTTCACCATCATCCTACACTAGGATGAACAGCTATAGTGGTGTGACATGAAGGACAACATTGTGTTGCTGCTAGATCGATCTGTTCCTATGATGCTCCAACAAATGCTTATATGATTAGGTCTTTAGGGACTTCATGTTGAGTATGTTGTGTAAGATAGTGATGCTAGGGATTATCATCCCATTAAGGCACAACATCTTAGGGATTAACAGTTAGAATAGCATCATGAATCTGTGAAGGGAAAGTGGTTTAATGATTCTCCATTATTGGTGTACCAAAAAGATGGTGGAGAACCCTTCTCTAAGGGTTTTGCATTCAGTGAATTTCCTCTCTTTGAATTTGGTGAAGGAGGTCAAAACTAGAACCTACAATCCATGATTCACAGTCCTAGCTCTAGTAAAAATGGATCCAATGACAAAGAAGGATCCAAAGAGGCAAGTCAGTGTAGGGATGTAGACAAGAAACAAGATCGTGATCATGGTTATGATCATCGAAGAGGTGGTAGTAGGCACCTTGATGGTGCTAGTCCTCCTTCCTCTTCATCTTTGTCATCATCATCTTCTTCTTTTAGCTCTAATCACAACTATAGGGAGTGTGAGCATAATGGAGGTAACCGATGGGACCAAAATGATCAAGAGGACCATCAGGTAGTTTAAGATTATGAGCATAGACATTTAAGATAGACTCACCACCATGAACAAAGGGGAGGAGGGGGCATTGGAGGTACTAGAATCATGGCCTCGATGAGCATATGCTTGCTACCTAGAGTATGCTAAACATTATAGAGGTAGTGAGAATTTCCACAAGCCATGTAAAAGATAGTTGGATCAAGAGGTTGGACATGAACCATATCCCTAGATTCAAAGGGGATATAACTCAGATTTTTAGAACCATCTCTAAGCTTTCTAAGATGCACGTGCCTTTCAAAATATAGAAAATGAATGGCTAAAACTTAAGTTATTCCCTAGGACACTCATTAAAGGAGCAAAGAACTAGTATCGGTCCTTAGAACCAAAATCTATCAGATGATAGAGTACAATGCTAGAATTGTTCAATGACAAATATCAGATGTACTCCCAAGTGTCCAACTTGAGGAAGTAGATCCAAGGATGGAAACAAGGAACACATGAACCATTAGATGCTTCCATCGGTCAATACTATTCCTTAATGCATAGATGTCCTAGCCATGGTTACTCTCAATTTGACCAACTTTACCACATTGTGAATGGGCTTTAATCTAAAATGAGGAGAAACCTTGGCATCTATGCCCAAGGGCAACTATTAGAGTTTAGCATCCATCAGATCCAAAGATTGATTAAGTAAGTAGCTAAAGAGGAAGGTAAATTAAGAAAATGAGAAAGTATAGAAGAGTACAACTACGACCCTTCTATTTGCAAGAGGGAGGTTTGATTCTATGATAGTGAGGAAGAATCAACACTTGATGAGGTGGTGAATCAAAAAACTTTGCCAATTCAAAAATTTTAGTCTAAAATTATGGCGAAGCTTTGATCAATTATGGGACTCCATGGATAGTAGATTTCAAGTTTTCCTAAAAATTACTAAAGAGTCCAAAGAACAAGGTAGTGATTGTGAGCGTAGGAGGTCGAAGGAAGCTAAACATGCCTATCAAAGAGGTAAGGGCAAGATTGTTGTAATAGAGGAAGTTGTGAAAAATGAATCAAATGATGATGGTGGATGTGACATCTACCATTATGAACATCCTAAGGGATGTTGCCTCATAGTGTTAAACTTACAGGAGTCTAGGGTGTATGCTTTGAATCCATGACTAGCATAAAGAAAAACACCTAGAAGATTACCTTATCCTCAAGGAAATTCTAGGTAGTTCCACCAACCACAATAGTAATATCCAAGTGGAACTCCACCACAACCATAGTAGTAGTATCAATAGTGGTAGCAACCACAGTCATGGGCACTGGCACCACCAAGGTAGCAATATCCTTATAAATAACTTGATTCATATGGGTATTATTCTTGGCAACCCTTGTCTCCATGTGACTCTTCTAGTCACATTTTCACTTTCCAACCTTACTAATACCCTCCTGATGCTTATCAAACTTATTCTTTACATGCAAGGAGGGATATCACTGTTTACCCTTATCCTCCTCCTATTCCTACACATCTTCCTTCTCCCTCAACATTGCTAGCACCTGCTCCATCTATGCAAGGTGAACTTCTAGCTCAACCCCAACAATGCAATGCTACTAGGGCCATTAATCTACAACTAGTTCATCAACTGAGTGGTTCAAACACTCGATCAAAGAAAAGATCTTTTTTCCAATTCCATAGTCCACCTAAGCCCTCACATATACCTATGATTGGAAACCTTATTTCTTCATCTCTCTATGTGTCAAATTCCTTCAAGTTCCCTTCAAACCAAATCCCACCTCAAATCCATACTATTATGCTTACTTACACTGTATCTGATTGAATTTTTGCTGGAAACCTTCCTAGGAAATTAGTTGTTCCTAGAAGTCCTCTTATTTATTTGCAGATTACTGGGAAAAAACTATGTAAAGCTCTTCTGAATTTAATTTCTAGTGTCAAATTTATTTCTTAGTAGATGTATACTACATGGAATCTATCTCCTTTCAAGAAGAGAAACATTAGATTAGAATTGGCAAACCAGTCCATCATTGTTCCATTGGAATTGTTGGGAGACATTGTTACCTCTATCTGCTGGTGATCTTATCTTGCTGAATTCCTAGTAATCAAGGTGGAGAACTGCAAAGGGGATTTCCCAATCATCATGGAAAGGACATGGATAAGCACAGTTGATTTAAGAATGGGCATATGAGATATTTCCTTAGAGATATTTACAAACAATGCATTCAAAAAGATCAAGAAGAAGTGCGTTCCATGCATTTCGTACAATGATAGAAGGTGTAATTGTGTGCAGAAACTATAATCAATAAAGTGAGCATCCATCTCTACATGCAAGAAATGTGCACCAAAAGCATAAATTTAAAGGTTTCTATATGTAGCAACCACAAAACAAGAGGGCACCTAGTGGCTAACTACTAATCTTGAAAGTAGCACACTTTGCATGGAACCAATTGAGAGTCTAAAATGCACATATGTCATAGGTATGGATGAACTAGAATAAGTTCATTACCAACTCTCTGATGATGTAAATAATAATACCTACTGGAAAGAGTTAAAAATTCCTAAAAATTTCAAGCAAGAGCCCCTTGAACTAAAAACTCTACTAGTCGGCATGGAATATGTATTCTTAAAAAATGGGAAGATTGTCATAATCAATGCAAATCTTTCTCCAGAATAAAAAAAGATGTTTTTGAATGTGATTGAAAAATGGTTAGCAACCTTTGCTTGGTCATATCTTAAACTCACAAGGATTTATCCTTGGATATGCCAGCATCATATCTACACTGACTTAGCCATGAAGCCAAAGAGGTATCCACAGAGGCTATTAAATCCCAAACTAAAGTATATTGTCAAAGAAGAAATCAAACAACTCCTTAACGCAAGGTTCATTTATCCCATTGTGGATAGTGAGTGGATTAGTCCACTCATGATTGTGCCAAAGAAAGGTGGCAAGTGGTGGGTTTGCATTGATTTTTGGCGACTGAATATGGAAACATTCAAGGATCATTTTTCATTGTCATTCATTGATCAAGTGTTAGACACAATATCTATGCATTGCTACTATAGTGTCGTAGATGGTTATAGTGGCTATAACCAAATCTACACCACACTAGAGGACCAAGCCAAGAAAAAATTTATGAGTCCTAAGGGGACTTTTGCATATTGTAAGATTCCATTTGATCTATGGAATGCCCTTACTACTTTTCAATGCTTGGTCCTAAGCATTTTTCAATAGAAAAATTGTAGAGATGTGGAAGTCTTCTTGGATGAATTCTCCACCTATGGAGCTACATTTGAGCAAGCCCTAGACCATCTTGAGCAAGTACTAAAATGATGTGTTGAAAAAAATCTACAACTCAACTAGAAAAAGAGTTATTTGATGATCCAAGAAGGCATTGTATTGGGGCATTCAATATCACAAATAGAAATTGAGGTAATCATGAAAAAATAAGGATTATCCAAGGAATAACCCACCAACTAGGAACCATCAAAGATGTTTAGTCATTCCTTGGACACACTAGCTACTATTGGCAATTCATTAAGAATTTCTCTAAGATTGAAAAATCATTAGTTGAGTTAACAAAGAAGGATACTCCATTTGTCTAGACTAATGAATGTGAAAAAACATTCCAATAACTAAAGGAGAAACTCATAGAAACTCGAATTCTACAGGCACCTGACTAGTCCAGACCATTTCAAGTTAACATGAATGCATCAAATTATGCCTTGGGACTTGTGCTTACATAGATGTATAACAAGAAACATCTATACTACATTCACTACACAAGTTGAAGTTTTGTGGGTGCACAATTGAACTACACGACCATAGAATTAATGGTAGTAGTGTTATCTCTAGATAAGTTTAGGCACTATGTACTACATAGGACATAGTGCCATCCACTTCTTGATGAACAAGCCAAAGATCATTCCTTGTTTCATATGATGGTTGTTGATCTTACAGGAATTTTATCTTAAAATAGTAGATCGAAAAGTCACTCAGAATGTGGTTTTCGATCACTTGTCTCATTTGTGATGGGACAACAAAGAGGATGAATGCCCACTATATGATCTATTTCTTGATGAACTCCTCTTTACTGGGGCTATAATTGAACAATGGCCCAATGAACCTAAATGGTATGATGGAATTCTCACCTGTCTTCTCACTTAAGAGATGTCACAAGGATTGGACCACCAGAAGAAACAATAGTTTCTTCACCAATTGAAATGCTTCATAAAGATCAATGGACACCTCTACAAGATGTGTGCCAATGGCTTGGTTCAATGGTGTGTCCTTAATTTTGATCAATTGTGTGTTCTCCAAGATTCTCATGAGGGTCCTTATGGGGGCCACTATGCTGGGAGATGCATGGCCATTAAACTCCTGATGGCAAGATACTTTAATCTTCAAGGATTCTCACCAATATGTCCACTCTTGTAAATGCTACCAACAAGATGATGGAATGATTACTCAAATGGAGGGATCTCAATAATGGATTCAAGCACTAGAATCCTTCAACATCTGGGGCATTGATTTCATGGGTCCCATCACATCCATGTTAAATAAAAAGGCATATATTATAGTCATTTTTGACTATTGTATGAAATCGGTTGAAGAGGTAGCCGTTACCAATTGTACATCTTCTACTATTTCTCTGTTTGTACAATAGAATGTTGTAAATAGGTTTGGTGTGCCCCATGCATTAATTTTTGATAATGGAACTCACTTTATAGGCACTACTTTCAGAAGCTTATGCAATGCTTGGGGTTGACCATAAACTCACAACACCCTACCACGCCTAAGCGAATGAGCAAGTTGAGGTTACCAATAGGGAAATTACAAAGATACTAACAAGAAATATCATCAAATATAGGAACACTAGTGCATGAAACTCAATGATGCCTTTTGGACCTACTGCTGAACACGAAAACTTCCTATAGGATATTCTCCCTATGAGCTGGTGTATGGAAAATTACTAACAATTCTTGTTTAATTCAAGCTCTGTACACTTTCAATAGCCTATGATCTTTACCTTGACTTAAGTCTAGTGTAAAAAGAAAGATTAATGAATCTTAACTTATTAGATGAAAATCGATTTTTCACCCTATCATCTAACAAGGTATAGAAGGCATTCAACAAAAAGTCTCATGATCTTAGAATCAAGAAAGTCAAACTTCAACTAGGAGATAAGGTTCTCTATTGGAACCCCACACATGTACCTCAATGAACCAAGTTCTATACATTGTGGGAAGGACCTTATATCATTTACGAAGCTTTTTCTTCTATAGCTATGATGATCTACAATCTTGAGAGTCTAAACAAGAAGTCATTGGTCAACATACAACAAGTCAAACCTTTCCACAAGCTTAAGCTAGTTGATACAACAAATGCCTCATTGGATGGACAACCATGCTTAATCTTTTGGATCTCCTCCTTTCAACTTAGTTGTGGGGGAGATGGAAAACCATGCTAACTATATAAGTGGCTCCTCAATTTTTCACATTTTCTTACACCTTGTTGCTTTTACAACATTTTATTTTACAGACTCTTTATTTTACACTTTTTTTTCTGTGCTATTAATTTCATCAAATTTTTTGTGTTACAACATTGTTAGTACATTTTTTAAAAAAAAAAATATTTTACAATTTCTTATATATTTTTCTTTATTTGGATCTAATTTTCTTATCATGTTTTAATAATAAGTGTCTTATTGCCAACTAGGTATAGTGTGATTTAATTGATGTGGGTATGTGCTATTTAGTTATTTAATTGTTGGTGTCTAGATTCTAGCTTTGAATTTTCTTACTATTGATTAGGACATGGTTTATTTTTCATGCAATAGGAAGTGTGTCCAAAACATCCACCCATCCACAAACTTTATGGTTTTCCCTATTCTAGAAATGTGCAGTCCCTTTTTCATTAATAAATTTTTAAAGAACTTATGAATTTGGAAGTTTTCAAAATTGGAAAGGATTCAAAGGTTTAAATAGGGTGTCACCTCAAGTGGATTCAGTACTCTTTGTGCCTTTTTGGTTACTTGGGTGCATGTGTGCTTTCATGGATTTTTTACCAGTTCGTGTTGACCAATAAAAGGAAGTTGAATACGTCTTTGCATGGTGTGTTTTCCATATAAAAAAATGATAGAAATTCAAAGCACATCCCTTAGAAAAAATAAATGGGCTACAAGCACTAGTTATGGGACTAGAAAGACATGTTACCCATGCCTAAAGGTCCCTTCTAACTAAGGTGCTTCCTCACTTCCTACTTCTCTTTTTTTCTCTTATAAGGAATGGTGGTTGTTCTATGGGAGCACTCTTGTGTCACAGGGGAGGTGGATTGGTCTTAGAATGATGATGTAGAGTCAATGAATGTGGTTGGTTTTGGTCTAGACTAAAGATGGATTTTATTAAGTCATTTAACCACAAAATTTACAAAGGACTTCATGTGACCTTGATTAGGATCTCCATTCCACTCGCTCTCATCCATCTATGCTTTTCATGTCTCACCTCACTATCAGTTTTATGTTCTTGTTTGATGTCTTCGTTTGATGTGTCAAAATTCTTAGGTAGTTTTTTCCAAGTTTTTGTATTTAACTTTCCATAACCACTAATCATCCATGAAACCCATGGACTTCTCAGTTTGAGGTTATGCAAGAGCAATAAAAGGCCTATGCCTACTTTGGGAAGGATCCACTTGCATATCTTTTGGTTGGATTAGTTAAGCTCTTTACCCTTAGACATTCTCACAATCAGACCCTTTTGGGTACCTCATCAATGATATCCAGTTTTGCACATCTTCAAAACGTTTTTTAGTAAATACTATTTTTATTATTGTGAATTCTTAAACCCTCTTCAAGCATTTCATCATGTTGAAATTTGCAGAATTTAATGGACNACTCTTTAGTTTCCAAGAGGAGTTGGACATTACTTTTGTCTAGGGTGTTCACTTCTCTTATTATGAATATCCAATTTTGTAAAAGATTGTATATCTGTACACTCAAGCACTTAGAACTTGTTTGTTCCATCTAAGTGAAGTCTGTATGTCAATTAATAATCCCATACCTACCCAATATTTTGTATAGAACTTGTTCCTCCTCTTGTTCATGTGAGGATGAGCTTTCATTCAGTCATGGGGATATGATGAATTATATTTTGACATGCTTCAATATCGAATATCTAAAATTGGAGAATATTTGATATCACAGGGTATATGTCAGCCTATAAATATAGCACTTGGGCACATGATTTTCATATAGTTTTTGACATAGAGTAATAAAGTTTTTGCAGTTTAGCCATTCCAAAGTTAGAATATTTTTGAGTGTCCATAGCAGGAGTTTGAGTGTGTATGGATCTTTATTTGAGTACTGATGTACATAAGCACAGTAGTGTAATAGAAATAAATATGAATGCTTTTTGATAATCATTACAACATTGAGAATAGATTAATGTTTTCTTGATGCATTTAATATTCATGCACTTTACTTTAATGCACTTTCATTAAGCAATCAATTTCTAGTTGTTAATGAACATAGGCACAAACATTTTGAGCATACATGTAACACTTGGTAACTTAGAAACACTTAATGTTTGGCAACTTAGTAGTGCTATATGTATTTAGGATCTGTCCAAAGAGTGGGAATGGGAAAATGGATACTTATGTTAGGCTAGCTAGGTAGTAGATTAATTAGATATTAAATTCCTCTACCTTTCATTCTTGTTTTGGGTGATTAAACTTATAAAACAAAAAATGATAAAAATCATATATCTTAGTTGCACTTAACCATATACTTGTATCTCATAACTAAAACTAAGAATATAATGATCATTTTGAGTAGATTTCACATCTTAGAACCAATGAACTTAAGAACTTAAGGTCTGCAGAGTTCAATCGAATCACACATGAATGCTTGTGATTCATATGGTTGGGCATAGGGGTACCTAGCCACTCATCAATTGGCATCTCCATTGTCGAAAATAGTTATGAAATTGAAAGTTGAAGCTAATCTAAGACATGCTCAAACACTTCCTGCAGTAAGCTAATTTGGCAAGGTTTTCATTTTATAGTTTATTTTTTAAAACTTCATGTAATTTCAACTAGAAATTACTTAATGTTTAGACATGTATCCAAGCAACATCTATAGCCCAATCTCTATTATTCTTATGATATAAGTATAATTTGCAAGTTGAAAGCACAAATGTTCTTCTCTTGCTTGGTGAAATTCACAAGGTAATTAGTTGCAGTGATGTAAATGGTCTTTAATTATTAAAATTTTGAGATTGGATCTCATCTTGACATCTTCCAAGTTGGCTGATTTGTAAACATAGAGATTAAAGAACCCAATATCTAGACTACCCTATGTGCTTGCAGCATCATCCTTGTGCTAGCATTTTAATCTAGATCTTCTTTAGGCTACATGTATGTTATCTATTGGAGAATTAAGGTTAAGCATTGGACATAGCCATTCATTGCATGCATTAGCACTTGTGCATCAAGGTTTGTCCATTATTCTTGATCATGGTGGTTTGGAATTATGTGCATGGGCAAACCTTATCATAGAAAAATGCCATCTCTCTAGGTTTGATTATTCAAGTTTGAAACACAAACATCTTCATTTTCCTCTCTTAAAATGTTACAAAATTCAGTGAAAACACCAATATAAAATTGATAATTGATTGTAGTTTTAGAAGACCCAGATACTATTTTGGATCCTCTAAAGTAAGCTCCTAATCCATGAAGACCAAGGAATATTTAAGAAGTTCCTCTTCTAGTCTTCATTTCATTCCTAAAATAGGTCAAACCATGTCCTTCCATGATTATGACTATGAGGACCCTAATTTTGGAAACCCTCATGTGTTATTTCTACCTACAAGTTCATATGTTTTACATGCTTCTAGTCATGGAAAAAATATCAGATTTCATGATGTGCCATCAAGACCTCCATTAAATACTACTTTCATTATTAAATTAAAAACATCTATCTATGCTAAATATTTGAAGAACATATTAGCTAGAGCTTTTAGACAAGATGTAAAAATTGATCATGTTAAGATGAAATCTTTCAATGACTTGGAGAAAACTAAAGTTTTTCTCTTTTGGCCTAATATTCTTAACATGTAGTTTGAGCTTAAAGAGATTTATCATCATCAAAATGTATCATATGCTAAAAATAATCTTAAAGATATGCTACATCTTTGGTAGGAAAAAAGATCCAACCTTATTTGATGAATAATAGAACACCAATAAGATATTGACAACTTATGTAATATATGCTAAGCTACAAAATTAACAAAATCCAACATAGGTAAAAATTTATTTAAAAAGTAAAATACTTGAGATAAAATGATTAAAGTTTCTAAGAATTTGATATGAAAATTTGCAAGCTTTTCCATCAGGCTAGAGTTTATTAGGAGGAATATGAACATGCCTCTAATTTTTTTCATGGCCTTAGGAGGGAGCATCAACAAGAACTTATCTTCTATGAATCAAAAATACTTGATGAAGCTTTTGAACTAACATTGAAGGATGAAAAGAAACTCCATGGATTTTGGAAAGACTAAAAATATTCCAAGGGCAAGGAATACAAGAGATTAAATGTTAGATTAATGTGAATGTTTGCCTTGTAACCTCAGTCTCCATTTTCTTTGATCTTGAGTTAAGTAGGAAGTAGTGGTTGTATTTCCTTTGATGTTGGGATGTTTAGTTTTATGAATTAGGAGTTATAAGTATTCTTTTTTGAAGAAAAAATATCCTATAAGATTAGGGATTAAGCAAATTATTAAAAAGAGAAAGAAGGAACCAAGACATGTGATCCCTAATCCAATAAAAAAAATCTTCTATAGAATGAACCATTTCCATTGTAACTTACCATTCATTATTAAGTTGAAATGAATAGAAGATATTTTCTTATTTAATTCTTGCATGTTTTTGTACAAGATTTATATGCTTGGAAAGCTCTTCTAGCTTCAAAACCTTTCCTAACTTGCACTCTTTTAGCATGGTTCTTTCATCTTGAGGAGAAAAATCATCTTTCATGGATTCTTCTCTCAAGTTCTCACATGTATTATTCTCATAATTCCTCAACTTTACATGTATTTTCTATTGTTTATCATATATTCTTGTAAGTTTTATGTTCTATCAAATTTAAAATGTTTCTCATGTTCTCTCATGTTTATCTAAAGAAACTAAAAAAGATGGAAGTATTTTATTTTTGTAATTAATGGGATTCACTTTCATTTAGCATGTTCATATCATTTCCTATTTGTTTAATGTGGAAATATGAAGGTTTTCTATTTATTTCATGTTTAAGCTTATATATCTTTGTGCATGATATTTTTCCATGTTTTTCAAGATAGTGTATGTCATTTACCATGTTTAGTAGATTTCATGTTTTTGAAGACATGTTTAAAGGGTTTATGTAAATGTTATAGTCAAATCCATGTTGCATGTATGTTTTTATCCAAACTGAATGTTCTAAACTATGAATTTGATCATTAATTTCATTTCCTTAAATTTCAAGATAAAATTATTATTGTTTCAGATCCTAAATTAAAATTTTAAAATTGTTTTTTTAGTTAATAGTTGTACCACAATCTTAGCACTAGTCCACCACAACTGAGGATAACTTGAAGTTAGTTAATTTTAGTTTTAGTATTTGTTTTAGCTAGTCATATTTAAGTTACATTCCTCTCATCCTCAAAATACCTCATAACCATATTAAAATCCACTCACAGCCTAACCTACACTACTCTTGGCCTCTCTATTTTTTACCCAACATGACCTATTGCTATTCTTGGTTAACTCATGCTTAACTTGCAATCCTTATTTTTGCTAATGTGAATCATGCTAAGTCACATCATGGTTTTTCTTAGTTAATTTTTTTAATAGGCCTTCACTATAATCTATAGTCTAATCATGCTCAACTTACACTAAAGAATATATTTACTTCTATAGTTTTTGGTCCTCTAGTAGACCTATTGTGATGATAACCATGACCTTTTGTAACTTGTGCTATTCTCATGATCAATTAATGCTCTATCTTCTGACCTCTTTTAGTTCTAGACTTACTTCCATCAAGTTTTTAAGACCTCCATACATTTGTTGAACCTTTAATAAGTCATGTTAGATATCCAAAGGCAGAGTAGAAGATGGTAAAGGAATGATCTCCAAAGATATTTCTAGATGTTTTATCATGTTTAATGGCTCCTAGTACTTTTCATATTGGTTTAATTTGTTGAAGTCACTATTGAAAATTTATGATGTTTGATCATATGTAGAAAATGAAATTTTAATTCCTCTAAATGTTAATTCTGTAACAATAGAGAAAAGAATGCAATTATCAAAAGATACTAAGTTAGATACATTAGCTAAGAAGATAATATGTATAAGCTATAGTGAGGCCATTGGAGCTAAAATTGTAACTAAAAGTACTTATAAGAAATGTTGGGATGAACTTCAAGAGAAATATAATTTAAATGAGGCTAACAAAAATATTAAATAACTAAAGGCAATGGTAGAGTTTAAAAATATGATGATGAAAAAAAATGAACCCCTGAAACACTTTCTTAGAAGGATTACACTATGTCTTACAAATCTTGATAAGTATAATTATAATTACTTAATGTTTCAAAAGGTGCACAAAGTCATGGCTATGTTGTATGACAACTATAGCTTTTTCAATGTTATGAAGACCATAGTCTAAATCAAAGAAATTTCTTTCTAATCTTTAGATGGATTTTTATCAATCCTAAGGGCTCTTCAAGAGCTGACAAATTATTCATCATTAAGTTAGGAAAATGTATACATTGTTCAAAATACATTAAGAGGTGATGAGCAGCTAGGTACCCCTATGCCCAACCATACGAATATGAGCATTCACTCGCGATCCAGTCGAACTCCGTAGACTGTAAGCACTTAACATGCACCAGACCTCTAACTAGTGAAAACTTGGGTTAGAATGGTCGTTGTCATCCTAATCTCACTTGTAAAGTTCTATTATGATGGTTAAGTGAGACTAAGGCTAATGATTTTTATATCTTTTTAATTATCTTTTTAGCGGATAATTAAGGTATGGAAAGTAATGAATAAACTATTATATAATCTCTAATTATCCTAGTTTGTACTCTAACTACTCCTAGCATAAGTATCTGGTCCCATCTTTCGAGCATATTCTGAGCATTTCCCAACACTATTGGGTTACCAGACGTTAAGAACCACTGGGCTTACCAAGTGTTTGGATTACATTCGAGATGGTCATACTTATGTCTTTTATGAACTATGAATGAACACTAATGATTGAAATTATAATAATGAAAACATAAATATTCGACAAGTAACTAATAAAGCATAAACACATTAAACTATTAAAGAAACAAGTAATTAATAAAGAATAAACATATTAAACTATTAATGCATGAAATAACTAAATCCAAATGCTGCAAGGTATGCTTGAATAGTTTTTCTTTATTGTCGTCACGCCAATGGGCTCAGATACATCAACACCTGAATAAAGATCCGATGGCTTTTCATACACCTTCTACGGGCACTTGGAAAATATTCTATCTCTTGCGGGAGCAAACTGCAAGAGCTTTGCTATCACTACACAAAAATATGCCTAAATGAGGTGGAAGGCCCTCATATTTATAGGTCAAGATAGGCGTCTACGTATACGAGGCCCCGTCGATGCAGGGTGGCTACGTCGACAGGCCCACATCAATGCAGCCGCATATACACAGCCCAGTCGACCCATTGACTTTTGACACTTCATCATACCCCCATAATTGAAAAAAAAATCATCCTGGAGTTACTTTCCAATTTGGAAGATATGGATTTTTATTACAACACACATGACTCAAAACACATGAATGACATACACATGACACAATACGAATTGACCAAGTGCCCGAGTTATAGAGGGGGAAAAATTACAAAAATGACAATGTTCAGAGATAAAATTGAACACCTCGCTCATCCTAGAACCTTTGCTGTGTATGATGATGCATAAAATTGCTGGAGGAGATCACACTGTCCCTGGGGGCAGTGATTCTGATGGACCTTCTCTGGCCTCTGGCCCATGCGTAGGTGGCGGCAGGGATGTCGGTAATCTTGTTGTAGCTGCAAATTCTAGAGATAGTCAGAAAGCTTCCAAGAGAGCCCTCGTTTTCTCTTCTTTACTTCTAGGGTCATTCATGGTTCAGGAAGCTTTTGCAATGTGTGCTAGAACTGGAATTTCCAAAGGACAAGGTAGCGCCAGAATGAATTCCTTCAAATTGTCAAACGAGGCCACGAAGTATTTGCGTTCGAGATCAAATGCTCAGATTGATGCTTGTAGTTGCTGGTAGCCACTCATTCTTTGAGCCAAGTCCTCTGCAATGGTACATTAGCCTTCAAAGCTTGTACGAAGGACCTCGAGTTCCACGTTTGCTATTACCAGCTTCTGTTTTGTCGGTTTCTGCACCTAGAACTCTCAGTCGTATAGGGAATATGAGGCA
The DNA here is from genome assembly GCA_015680685.1 of Gnetum montanum. NCBI lineage: Eukaryota > Viridiplantae > Streptophyta > Gnetopsida > Gnetales > Gnetaceae > Gnetum > Gnetum montanum. Next base: position 168,159 of record MNCI01027672.1, read on the forward strand.
GCCACTTGTTTGTCTAACTCTGACCATGGTCTACCAGCTGTAAGCATAGCCATGTTTGCATACCGAAGGTTGGCTAACCCCATGTATTTTTTCATTTTCTCGATCTACAACTCCTTTAGAAAATTTTTTGCTTTGTTGTAGGTGTTCAATCCATCGAAGATGGAGTGCCATACATCGCCTCCCTCTTGGAGCTACTGGAGTGCTTGGTTCATCTTGGCTTTAGTGACCTGAATGTGCTTCTTTTTTACCTCCTTCTGCAATCCCACTTGGTCCCTATAGTGATTTTTTACTTTTTCAAATTTTAGGGCCTCGTTCTTCCAAGTGGAAATTTCGATTGCAGACTACTATCGCAATGCTTGATCCTCCTCCATTAACAGATTCTGATTCTTAGTAGCCAACCTTCTTATATCAACGTTCACCCTAGCTAGCTCCTCCTGCTATTAGTGGATGAAATCTTTCATGTGCTCATTGTCTGCACCAAAATTACGTAGGCGATGAACTTCAGTGGTTAGCTGCACATTCTCCTAGAGAACCTCGACCAAGTCTTTTTCTAAATGGTACGCTTGAGCGTCTGCTATGGCCTTATCTAGGATCGTCGTCTCCCTTTCAACCTTAACAACCTAAAGTTTAAGCTGAAGCTATTGAAAAGCTTCATCTCTGGTGATTTCACCATTGAGGATGGATGGATCGGCAAGCTGGGCTCTTAATTGGGCAACCTCCATTGTCAAGCGCTAACAAGTGGCGGCTTGAGTAGCTTCTAGTTGCCCCTCTAAAACAAGGCTCTTGCCCCTTGCTGATAGTAGCTCTGACTAGGTTGCAGTGATGTTTTCTGGAAGATCGAAGACATCTAGAAGTGGTTACCCGATTTCTACTAGTCAGTCCAACATTTCTTCATATTGGGATGCATCCATCTTGCTATGTGAAGTCCCAGCAGACACTTGCAGATATTGTAGTCCATGGATGTTTTGTATAGGTGTTGCCGGTGCATTAAGAGCGGTAGCAATGGTATCAGCAACCACTTTGGCTGCAACTTCTTATTCCTTGTGCTGCATCACCAGGACCGTTGCCCCCTCACCATTGTCCAAGCATATCCAGAAAGTAGCAGCATTCCTTGAGATTTCAAGGAATAACTACTAGGTTGCAGTTGATACATCTCGAATGCTTGGATTTTTTCTGGTTGAAATGGGTTCTCATGTGGTAGAAAATATCGGCCCTTCCCTTTCAAGCAAGCTGACTGATTGTGCCACTTGCTCCAGGTGATTCATGGTAGGATGATAGACTGAAGGATCGTCTCCTCCACTATTTCTGCCAAATTTCTCTCATTGACTCAAGAGCATTTCCCGAACCTCATGAATGTATTCTGCTATTGTTTGGGAGCCCAGCTACATTTTTTGCACAGGTGGTGGAGGTGGTTGCTGCATTTCCTCTATCTGTGTGATGGTAGGAGTTTTGTCTTTCATCATTTTTCTCCATGAGACAGTTGGGGCATGTCAGATGATGTTGTTAGAATACCATGCTATCCCTACTCATTTGCATAGCTTTCAGATTAGGCAGGGAAAGGGAAGAGCTCATTTTCCACGTTCGTTCTCTGTGAACCTCTTTTCAATCTCCAAAAATAATAGCTATGGAAGACTCATGGGAAATTTCCCACTCAAGGAGGCACATGCATGAGCAGAGAAGGCAGTGATTTTGTTGGGTCTTACCGTTGGATTCAGATGGTAAGATGTGATCTTTGAATAGACTCTCTCTGCCATGGTCAAGGAGCCAAATTCCTTGCACTCTACCCCATAGCATCGTTTGATCCATTGCACCTTCAGCTCTAGATCGGCCTATTTAGGAATTTCTACCACATTTTTCCTAGATTTAGGCAACCCTAGAGCTTGCATTATTGCTTTAGAAGAGTAAGAGACATAAATGTCCTTGATTCTTACTCTTGACCCTTGCTGCTGATTTTTCCAAAAGAGATATGTTTCTCCTAAGTACCGTTCACCACTAGTTGTGATGATTGGCCACATCAAAGAGCTCTGCAATTGAAGTCTCACATCTTTTGGAGCGTTTGCAAGGAATGGTCCAAAATTTAACTCTTGGAGGAACATCCGTTGCACCTTGCATGGCATGATAGCATCAAGGTAGGCTTGGGTCAAGGTGACCTCAAGCAGTGGTGCTATCCTAGGAGTCTCATCCCCTAGTGATTACATGCCGAGAATCTCCTCTTCTGGAATCTGGTGGATAGATTCCACGTCAGGTCATTCGTGGAACAGCCCACTTGCATGGGAGCCCTCCGCATACTTTGGCAATTGCACACCTCGTCCCCTTCCCATACGTGAGAGATTATCCCTTGGTTGTGATGGTCCTTTGTCCCTTGGGTGTCTTATTTTGGGTGCCATATGAAAACAAACTTAACCGTCTGTTAGACCATTCAAAAGTAGCCTAAAATGGTTTGTATATACCTTTTTCAGTTTGACCAAGTTATCTTAATGGCACAGGCACACTGTTAAGTCTCCTAGAGTGTTAAGTTAGGGGTTAGGGCCAAAGTTTTTGTAATTAAAAATTAATTAGTTAATTAATTAATTACACAAGGGCACCACCCCCGCACGACTAAGTGCATACCTTCGGTTGTGTAAAAGGGAAAGGATAGGGTGATGTGGATACATGATGAAATGTAGGTGCGTTGGGAAGGGTTAGGTAGAAAAAATGGAAAATATTCTCCTCAATTTGAACTCCAAATGATGAAAAAAAACTAAAAGGTGTGGCAGATATATATAGGGGTTGGGCGCTACGTCGACAAGGCGTCTTATACGTAGCCACGTATATGCAGTGGCTACGTATACGAGGCCCCAGATACACAACACTATTCACACATAGACCAGTGTTGAACAACCCAAAAAAAACACCCAAAATGAAAAATTTGAAAATCCAAATTCAGGTGATTGAAGTGCAGAAAAGGCTCGATCATGGCTAAAGATGAGAGGAAGGGATTAGAGTGTGAAAAAAAGATAAAATTGGAGAACGAGGGTCAAAAAGAACTCAAGAAAGGATGAAATCGAATGATGGGACACTGAAACAAACAACCAAGAAATCCAAAGGAGTGGAGGCTGAATAGGAAAAACCAGGAATATGTAGGTGGGTCCTCCCTAGAGCAGGCAACAGCCTTATAGCCCCTGCATACACTCAACACCAGGGTCCGTGGGCCTGAGTGCCAATAAGTGGTGTCACCAGTGAAGACTCCAAACCAAAAGAAACCTGCCAAGGCATGAGAGCCCTAGAGAAAACATGATGAACACAAAACACATAAAAGGGGTAGTGATGTGAATATGGAGAGAAGTGGGAATGGGAGGAAAGGAGAGAATGGACATTACGAGTCTCAGCCACATGAATCCCCATGTGAGAGCATGGTTAAGTGACCTGCTAGAACCTTTCCTAAGGTCAGACCCAAAACCATCTGCAAACAGTGACCTCATAGTGATAGACGAAGTCTCGATTAGTTCCCAAGGAAACAAGGATGACCCCACAGAAAACCACCACTCCAGGAAACATAAGAAGGAGGAAGTGGAACAGGATAAAGTTAGAGGGGACCAAGGAAGTCCCTTAACTAATGCGTGTGGCCCGTGAGAGGCGGTCTAAGTGGTGTGCTTTGAATTCCTCAATTTATTTTTTTATTTATTATTTTTTATATTATTATTTTTTTTATTTTTCTCTTCTTTTTTGTTTCTTTTGAATTTTTTCACTTTTGAATGAGGACCACACCATGCAAGGTCGAACTTCCCAAAAACTTCTGTGGAGAGAGATGTGGACTGGTAGGAAACCTGTAAGGACACACCAGCAACCCAGGGAATAGAACATAACAATGAATAAAGCATTCCCTTTGAAGTCACATACAATTCAAACCCAATGGGTCATCCCTTAGTTGGGGAACTACACAAGTCAAACATTCATTAAAACATTTTTAATTGAAGGGGTTGCATGTTCACGACACAAGGAAAACCATGGAACAGTGAATGGGCGGATGACATGGACTCACTGACGAGTTTATGAAGTGGAAATGATGTACAATCCAAGGAAAACCATGAAATGGTGGAAACCAGATAACTAGGAAGACGATAACAGTGCCCATCATAACGAAAACCGACCGCACCAAACAAGATGATGACAAAAAGGAAACAAAAAGAACACGAAAAATGAGAAACAAAAAATGGTAAACAAAGAAGTGTAAAACAAAAAATGGAAAAAAAATGGAAAATAAAAATGTATAAAACAAAAAAAAGTGTAAAACAAAAAAGTGTAAAATGGTGAGGTGTGTAGGGAAGTGGATCATCAGGGATGAAGGTCTCCCCCATGACTGGGTGGAAAGGAGGAGATGCAAAGGATGGAGCGTGGATGATCGGCTAATGACGAGGCTATGGCACTAGTTGTGTGGATCTCATGGAAAGGTTTGAGTTTTTGGTAGTTGACCAACTATGTTCTAGTGTGATCCCTAGGTTTGTGAATGAGCAAGGCCCCGGAAGGAAAATTTTCAGAGACAATATAATGTCCCTCCCATAGCGTATGAAACTTTGTCGGTTGTGATACATGCAAGGGATTCCAATACAATACCTTGTCTCCACATTGAAAGGTGACCTTCCAAATTCTAAGATCATGTCATTTCTTGTTATAGGCCTTGTGTGTTTCATTGGAAAATAGGGCCACTAATCGATTCTCATCTAGCACACTTAAGTTGATTAATCATTCTCATTATGCTAGTGGTAGGTCAAGGTCGAGGTCACAGGTTGTGGATAATGTCTAAAGTTCTGCTTGTATTGGAAGTTTTGGCAACTTACCATACACTAACTCATAGGGAGAGTACCCTAGAGGAAGTTTCCAGGTGGAGCAATAGGTCCATAGGGCATCGTTGAGCTTGGTACTCCAGTTCCTCCTATATTTGCTAATTGTTCATGTAAGCATCTTGGTAATTTCCCTATTTGTGACTTCGTCTTGCCCATTGGCTTGGGGGTGATAAGGTGTTGTGAATTTATGTATTAACCCTAAGCATTGCATGAGTTTTCGAAAAGTAACCCCTGTGAAGTGGGTCCCATTGTTAGAAATGAGTGCATGAGGCACTCCAAACCTGGTAATGATTTGTTGTTAGAAAAATTGTGCGGCGGTGATGATGGCTGCTAATTCTACCCACTTTTTACAGTAGTCCACCGCCACAATGATATATGCCTTTTCGTTTGATAAGGGGGTGATGGATCCCATGAAGTCAATACCCCAAATGTTGAAGGGCTCCAGTGGCTGAATCCACTATTGAGGTTCCTCCAACTATGCCGTCATCCCACCATCTCGTTGGCATCATTCACAGGAGTGAGTGAACCATTGTGCATCCCTAAAGAGTGTAGGCCAATAATACCCTACAAGGAGGATTTTAATGCCCATTCTACATCCATCATAGTGGCCCCCAAAAGGGCCCTCATGAGCATCATGAATGACGCGTAGTGTATTAGCATGAAGGACACACCATCGAACCAAGCCTTCTGTGCACAGCTTGTAGAGATGACTGTTGATTTCCATGAAATACTTGGCCTTATGGAGAAATTGCTATTTCTGCCAATAAAGAGGAGCTCATCTAGAAATTGATCAGATAAAGGCTCCTCCTCTTCTATGTTATCCCATCGTAACTGAGAAAAGTGGTCAGCGACCACATTCTCGAACCCCTTTCTATCTACCATGGTCAGATCAAACTCCTGAAGAATCACCAGCCACCGGATTATGCAGGGGTTTACTGTTGGTTTGTTCACCAAGAACCAGATAGCACTATGGTCTGTTTGCACAAACACCTCGTATCCAATGCAAACACCACCACCATCAGTTCTGGAATTTATCCAATGCAAACAACACCGCCATCAATTCTTTCTCAGTGGTGGTATAGTTTAGTTGTGCACCCACAATGCTACGGCTTGCATAGTGGATATAATATGGATGTTTTTGATCATCACACTATGTAAGCACAACTCCGAAAGTGTAGTTGGAGGCATCCGTCATAATGTGAAAAGGTCTGGACCAATCAGGTGCCCATAGAACCGAAGCTTCTACGAGTTTCTATTTTAGCTCTTGGAATGTAGACTCACATTCCTTGGTCCAGACAAATGGAGTGTCCTTCTTTGTAAGCTCTACCAACGGCTAGGCTATCTTCGAGAAGTGTTCAATAAAGCGTCGGTAGTAACTAGTGTGTCCAACGAATGACCACACATCTTTGACAGTACTTGGTTGGCATGTAACTCCTTGGATGACCCTGATCTTTTCAGGGTCTACGTTAATCGTTGTTGATGAAATGAGATGCCACAACACGATGCCCTCTTAGACCATCAGATGGCTCTTTTGCCAGTTGAGCCGCAGATTGGTGTCTACACACCTCTTTCGAACTTGCTCTAGGCAGTCAAATGCTTACTCGAATGTGGCACCATAGGTGGAGAAGTTGTCCATGAAGACTTCTACACCATTGCCGATTTGTTGCTAAAAGATGCTTAGGACAAGGCGTTGGAACGTTGCAGGTGCATTACATAGGCCAAAGGGCATCTTTTTATATATAAAAGTCCCTAATGGACTCGTGAAAGTAGTTTTGGCCTAGTCCTCTGGTGTGATTTGGAACTGGTTATAACCACTATAACCATCCAAAAAGCTGTAATATTGGTTTCCTGTGAATGTATCCAACACCTGGTCCACAAATGGGAGTGGGAAATGGTCCTTGAAAGTTTCCATATTGAGCAACCAGAAATCAATACAGACCCTCCACTTGCCACCTTTCTTGGGTATGATAACAAGTGGGCTAACCCATTTGTTATCGGTGATGAATAGATGAATCCCGCCTTAAGCAGTTGTTCAATTTCATCCTTTACTATCTGCTTCAACTTGGGATTCAACCATATTTGTGGCTGTTGCTGTGGCTTCATGGAAGGGTCAAGGTAGACCCAGTGCTAGTAGATCCTAAGATCAACTCTAGCCAGCTCAGAATAGGACCACGCGAATGCAGCAACCCATTTTTTTACCATCACCAACAACTTCTATTTCTGTTCAGGAGCAAGGGCAGCATTTATGATTACCGGCTTTCCATTTTGCAAGAATGCATACTCTAAGTGAGCCGGTAAAGAATTTAGCTCAAGGGGCTATTTCTTAAAGCTCTCAAGGATCTCTAGCTTTCCCTAGTCATCAAATTCATCAACGATGGAGGTCTGTTGATGAATCTCCTCCATCACATCTGTGCTATCAAAATAGGCTTTCCCTAGCCCCTTAGATGGCTCCATGCATAATGTGCTACTGGCAAGATCAGCTGTTAACCACTGGGTGCCCTCTTGGTTAGTGGCTACTGCGTACAAGCACTGTTGAATAGGTGATTTCTTGGTACACCAATTGCATGCTTGAATGGATGTCCGCTTAGTGGACCATAGATTCTACACACAGTTGTACCCTGAGTCACTGTACGCGATGCATGAAACTCTTTTCTTCTCGATGTTTCAAAAAGGATTCTCCTTTAAAATTTTCAAGGATAGATCTCGGAGTCCTAATAGTACATCCACCGTGCTTAGCTAGGCTCTTCCCATAATGATTGGGAAGTTCCCCTTACAATTTTCCACACGGATGACTAGGTAGTCAGCATTGTAGGACCACCCACAAATAATGGTCACAATGTCCTCCACCAAATCCAAAGGAACAGTGATGGATTGATCTACTAAGTCGAGCTGGATATTGCTCTTCTTTAGCAGGGGTAGGTTCCAATTCTTGTACATATCATGAGAGATTAGCTTAACTCCTAACCCTGAGTCAAAAAGATGTTTTCATGGCTCATTCCCAGCCACCTGAAGATATATGAGGGGGCTTTCCGGATCTATCAACTTCTAGGGAAGAGAACAAGCTTTACTCCAGGTTCCCAGCATGTGTTAGCATGACCATCTGGACGTTGGATTGTGGCGGAGCGGAGGACTGCTTGGGTGGTATGATGGTAGAGGCATTGGTATGTTCAGAGGAACTGGCAATAGGCATAGGTGAAGCTGTGTTTAGATTATTAGGCCGAAAAAATGATGTTTGCGTTGTGTGGGTTCCAGTCCACTCAGTCGAGGTGTTGGTTGTATGTTAACAGCCCTCGTAGCATTTCGTTGTTGTGGCTATGACGGTATTTCTCCCTGCATGGATGGAGCAGGTGGCAACGGACAGGGATGATGTGGAGGAGTGACAGAAGAAGGTGACAGAGATGTGGATTTTCCCCCCTAGGTGATGGAAATGGATGTCTAAAATATTCATGGGGGTGGTAGTAATTGGGAAAGGCCGCATGACTGGAAGACTCTCTTGGAGAGATGGGTTGTTGAACATAGTACCCGTAAGGATCTGGCTACTTGTAAGGGTACTTCTAGCTTGGAGGTGGCATCCCCCATACTTGTGATTACTGCCACTATTGGAAGTATTCATACGGTTGTGAAGGCATTCAACTTGGATAGTATCCTTGCTGCTGCTGGTGGAATCGCCTACAGTTGCCTTGTGGATAAAGCAACCTTCGGGGTGTCTGTCTCTGTGCCAAATGATGGTTCAAGGCATAGACCCCAGAATCTTGTAGGTGAGACCATAGGAAAACACCCCTTAGGATATTCATATTGGCATATGCCACATCCATCATCCTCCTCAGTATCAGAGTCTACAACCTGCTCTGCTACAACAACTTTTCCCTTACCTTTGTGTTGGGTATGTTCAACTTCCTTCTTCCTATGCCAATCACGGTCGCTACCCTGTTCTTTGGACTCTTCTGTAATTTTTAATACACTTTGAAATTTCTCATCCGAAGAGTCCCACATTTTATCCACCTTTGCCGATGTTTCGAATGCAAACTTTTGTAACGACAAAGTCTTCCGATTCACTGCTATTTCCAGTGGTGACTCTTCCTCCTCATCACAAAATCGAACCCCACTTTTTCTAAGGGAAGGATCCTAGTTGAATTCTTCAGTACTTTCCTTTTTTTTGAGTTCTCCTTTCTCTTTGGCCACCTGATCAATGAGACGCTATAACTAATGCACCCTTAGCTCTGATAGTCATCACTTGGCATACACACCAAGGGTCTTTCTCATTTCATAATGGAGCCCATAAATAATGTGGCAAAGCTATGCCTGCTAAGAATAACCATGACCAAGACACCGATGCAATAGTGAGTAATACCTACTCATGGCAGCATCCAAGGGTTTATATTTCCCTTATTTCCAACCTTGGATCTGTCATCTCAGATTTGCCACTCTAGAGTACATTTGATATTTTTTATTAAAGATTTCAAGCATCGTACTACATGTTCTGACTGATTCCGGCTCTAAGGACTGGTACCAACTTTTGGCTTCTTTGATGAGCATTCGGGGAAACAGCTTCTACTATTGCCAATCATTATCGATATTTTGCAGGGTGCAAGAATCATGGAATGTCTGCAAGTGGATCTACGGATCACAATTGTATCCCCCTTCAAATCTGGGGATATTGTTCATGTTAACATGCTTGATCCGACTGTCCTTTATGTGCCTTCTTGGGATGTGAACTGTCTCTGTAATGTGGAGCATGCTCTGAGTTGCTAACAACGGCTCATCTGAATCATAGTCTTGTTGGGGACTATGATGTCTATGATGATTTCTGCCGCCCCTTCTTTCATGTTGGCGAGGGCCATGCGATTGGTCGCATGCTCCCTCACGTTTCCCCCTTTGAACCTGCCCACCATCATCCTTTCTCTCCAACCTTCCCGTATTGTGCTAAGAGCCTGAGCTAGATGAAAGCAAAGGAGAGGGGGAGGACAGAGAATAAGGAGAGGCATCGCCACTGCTTTGGCTTCGATCTCCCCATCTACCCTAGTGATGGCCACGGTCATCTTCTCCATCTTTGCTAGATGACCTGCCATCCCCGTTAGGATTGTGGTCACTTAGAGGTTTGTTCTAAATGACTAACTAGAGGATCTACGGCCCCAGGTGAAGTTCGGTCGAATGAATATCATGAAATATGGGATCGCCATGATCTTGTAGCCCTTGAGAGAATAAGGGATTACTGAAATGTTTCTCCTTCTACTATTCATATCTCTCGGGCTACTGCTGATCTCTTTTCCATTGAGCTTTTGTGGGACGATAGTCTCGGTAGTCATGGTCCTCCATGACATACTCCGCCACTCGGTCCTGGATGCCCAATCTGCCTAGATTGTGATATAGCATCGCAGGAGCTACTCGGTCGGGCGGTAGCACGATGCTACCCTCCATGTCCCACCATCGAAGATGCTCATGATGATTTAGGATGAATGTGAAATCAGGGACATATTCATCAAGATGTTTATACACCACCCGACATTCTTGTGGCACCAGTGGTTCAAATACCTCCCTCCTGTGAGAAGACATGTTGGATGTTATATGGTCCATATAACTGGTGTACCTTAGTTAATTAACTTAAATATACATAGCGTGCAAAAATATGTCTATCTTGGGTCTGATCCAATGACTTAAATGATAATTTCACTAAAGTTAGATGATGCATGTGAGACTAACAGTCCCCGACAATGACGCCAATGATGAGTGGCGAGGTACACCTATGCCCAACCATACGAATATGATCGTTCATGCATGATCTAGTCGAACTCCGTAGACTGTAAGCACTTAATATGCACCAGACCTCTAACCAGTGAAACCTTGGGTTAGAACAGTCATTGTCATCCTAATCTCACTTGTAAATTTCTATTGCGATGGTTAAGTGAGACTAAGGCTAAGGATTTTTATATCTTTTAAATTATCTTTTTGGTGGCTAATTAAGGTATGGAAAGTAATGAATAAACTATTATCTAATCTCTAATTATCCTAGTTTGTACTTTAACTACTTCAGGCATAAGTATCAGGTCCCATCTTCCGAGCATGTTCTGAGCATTTCCCAACACTACTAGGTTACCAGACGTTAAGCGCCACTGGGCTTACCAAGTGTTTGGATTACATTCGAGATGGTTGTACTTATGTCTTTTACAAACTATGAATGAACACTAACGATTGAAATTATAATAATAAAAACATAAATAATCAACAAGTAACTAATAAAGCATAAACGCATTAAACTATTAAAGAAACAAGTAATTAATAAAACATAAATATATCAAACTATTAATGCATGAAATAACTAAATCCAAATGCTACAAGGTATGCTTGAACAGTTTGTCTTTATTCTCATCACACCAATGGGCTCAGATACATCAATTCTTGAATAAAGATCCGATCATTTTTCATACACCTGCTACGGTGACTTAGAAAATATTCTATCTCTTCCGGGAGCAAATTGCAAGAGCTTCATTATCACTACACAAAAAGATGCCTAAATGAGGCGGAAGGCCCTCATATTTATAGGCCAGGATAGGAGGCTACGTATAAGGGGCCCCATCGACATAGGGTGGCTACGTCGATGGGCCCGCGTTAATGCGACCACGTATATGTGGCCCCATATATGCGGCCCAGTTGACGCATTGACTTTTGACACTTCATCATACCCCCATGAATGAACAAAAATGTGTCCTCGAGTTACTTTACAATTTTGAAGGTATGGATTCTTATTACAGCACACATGACTCAAAACACATAAATGACACACACATGACACAATACGAATTTAGCAAGTGCCCGAGTTACAGAGGGGGACAAATTACAAAAATGGCGATGTTCAGAGATAAAATTGAACACCTCGCTGGTCCTGGAACCTCTGATGTGTAGGATGATGCACAAAATTGCTGGAAGAGATCACACTGTCCCTGGGGGCAGTGGTTCTGATGGACCTTCTCCAGCCTCTGGTCCATGCGTAGGTGGTGGCATGGATGTTGGTAATCCCATGGTAGCTGTAACTTCTGGAGATAGCCAGAAAGCCCCCAAGAGAGCCCTCATTTTCGCTTCTTTACTCCTAGGGTCGTTCACAGTCTAGGTAGCTTCTGCAATGTGTGTTGGAATTAGAATTTCCCAAGGGCAAGGCAGCATTGGAATGAGTTCCTTCAAATTGACAAACTAGGCCATGAATTATTTGCGTTCAAGATCACATGCTTGGATTGATGCTTGCAGTTGTTGGTAGTCACTCATTCTTTAGGCCAGGTCCTCTGCAATGGTACATTGGCCTTCAAAGATTGTATGAAGGACCTCGAGTTCTGCGTTTGCTGTTGCCAGCTTCGATTTTGTCGCCTTGTGGGCCTAGAACTCTCCTAGTATAGGGAATACAAGGCGGCCACTTGTTTCTCTAACTGTAACTATGGTCTCCCACTGTGAGCATAGCCAGGTTTCAATACCGAAGGTTGGCTAACTCCTTGTATTTTATCTTTTCCTCAATCTATAGCTCCTTTAGGCAAATTTCTACTTTGTTGTAGGCGTTCAATCCACCGAAGATGAAGTCCCATACATTGCCTCCCTCTGGGAGCTACTGAAGTGCTTGGTTCATCTTGGCTTTAGCGACCTGAATGTGCTTCTCTTTTACCTCCTTCTGCAATCCCACTTGGTCGCTATAGTGATTTTTCACTTTTTCAGATTTTAGGGCCTCATTCTTCCAAGAGGCAATTTCGATTGCAGACTTCTGTCGCACTACCTAAACCTCCTTCATTGAAAGATTTGAATTCTCAGTAGCCAACCTTCTTATATTGGCATTCACCTTGGCTAGCTCCTCCTACTATTGGTGGATGAAATCTTTCATGTGTTCATTCTCTGTACCAACATTGTGCAGGTAATGAACTTCAACGGTCAGCTGCATGTTCTCTTGGTGAACCTCGACCAAGTCTTTTACTAAATGGTATGCTTAAGCGTCTACTATGGCCTTATCTAGGATCGTCATCTCCCTTTCATCCTCAACAACCTGAAGTTTAAGCTGAAGCTATTGAAAATCTTTATCTCTAGTAATTTTGTGATCAAGGATGGCTGGATCAGCAAGCTAGGCTCTTAATTGGGCAACCTCCATTGCCAAGTGCTGATAAGTGGCTTGAGTAGCTTCTAGTTACCCCTCCAAAACAAGGCTCTTGTCCCTCGCTAATAGCAGCTCTGACTGGGTTGCAATGATGTTTTCTGGAAGATTGAAGACATCTGGACGTGGTTGCCCAGTACCTACTAGTCGGTCCAACATTTCTTCATGTTCGGCTACATCCATCTTGCTATGTGAAGTCCTGGAAGACACTTGCACATCTTGTAGTCCATGGATGTTTGGTATAGGTGCTGCCGGTGCATTGATAGCAGTAGAAATGGTATGAACAACCACTTCGGCTGCAAGTTCTTGTTCCTGGTGCTACATCACCAGGACCGTCACCCCCTCACCGTCATCCAAATGTACCGAGAAAGTAGCAGCATTCCTTGAGATTTTAGGGAATAACTGTTAGGTTGCAGTTGATACATCTCATATGCTTGCATCTGTTCGGGTTGGAATGGGTGCTCGAGCGGTGGAAAATATCGGCCATGCCCTTTCAAGCAAGCTGACTAATTGTGCCACTTGCTCCAAGTGACTCATGGCAGGGTGATAGACCAAAGGATTGTCTCCTCCACCAGTTCTTCTAGATTGCTCTCGTTGACTTGACCATTTCCCAGACCTCACGAATGTATTCTTCTATTGTTTGCGAGTGCGGATGCATTGTTTGCATAGGTGGTGGAGGTGGTTGTTGCATTTCCTCTATCTATGTGACAGCAGGAGTTTTATCTTTCATCATTTCTCACCACGAGGTAGTTGGGGTGCATCAGATGATCTCATTAGAATACCGTGCTATCCTTGCCCATTTGCATAGCTTTCAGATTAGGCAGGGAAAGGGAAGGGCTCATCTTCCACATTCGTTCTCTGTGAACCTCTTTTCAATCTCCAAAAATAATAGCTATGGAAGACTCATGGGAAATTTCCTAGTTAAGGCGACACATGCATGAGTGGAAAAGGCAGTGATTTTGCTAGGTCTTACCATTGGATTCAGATGGTAAGACGTAATCTTTGAATAGACTCTCTCCACCATGGTCAAGGAGCTGAATTCCTTGCGCTCTACCCTATAGCATCGTTTGATCCATTGCACCTTCACCTCTGGATCGGCTTGTTTAGGAATTTCTATCACATCTTCCCTAGATTCAGGCAACCCTAGAGCTTGCGCTATTACTTTAGAAGAGTAAGAGACATAAATGTCCTTGATTCTTACTCTTGACCTTGGCTGCCGATTCATCTAGAAGAGATATGTTTCTCCTAAGTACCATTCACCACTGGTTGTGATGATTGGCCACATCGGAGAGCTTTGCAATTAAATTCTCACATCTTCTGGAGCGTTTACAAGGAATGGTCCAAAATTTAACTCTTAGAGGATTGTTCATTGCACCTCGCATGGCATGATAGCATCGAGGTAGGCTTGGGTCAAGGTGACCTCAAGCCGTGATGCTATCCCAAGAGTCTCATCCCCTAGCAATTGCATGCCAGGAATCTCCTCTTCTAGAGTCTGGTGGATAGAGTCCATGTCAGGTCATTCGCGGAAGGGCCCAATTGCATGGGAGCCCTCCGCATACTCTGGTAGTTGCACACCTCGTCCCCTTCCCGTACATGGACGCTTGTCCCTTGGTTGTGATAGTCCTTAGTCCCTTGGGTGCCTCGGTTTGGGTGCCATCTAAAAACAAACATAACCATCTGTTGGACCATTCAAAAGTAGCCTAAAATGGTCTGTATATACCTTTTTCAATTTGACCAAGTTATGGTAATGGCACAGGCACACTGTTAAGTATCCTAGAGTGTTAAGTTAGGGGTTAGGGCCAAATGTTTTGTAATTAACAATTAATTAGTTAATTAATTAATTACACAAGGGCACCACCCCCCCTCCCCCCCCCCACAACTAAGTGCATACCTCCGGTTGTGTAAAAGGGAAAGGACAGGGTGATGTGGATACATGATGGAATGTAGGTGCATTGGGAATGGTTAGGTAGAAAAAATGGCAAAAATTCTCCTAAATTTGAACTCCAAATGATGAAAAAAATAAAAAGGTGTGGCAGATATATATAGGGGTTGGATGCTATGTCTATGGGGCTGCTTATATGTGGCCGCATATACACAGTGGCTACGTATACGGGGCCCCGTATATGCAACACTGTTCACCCGTAGACTAGCATTGACCAACCCAAAAAAAACACCTGAAATGAAAAATTTGAAAACCCAAATTGAGGTGATTGAAGTGCAGAAAAGGCCCGATCATGGCTAAAGATGAGAGGAAGGGATTAGAGTACGAAAAAGAGATAAAATTGGAGAACGAGGGTCAAAAAGAACTCAAGAAAGGATGAAATCGAACGATGGGACACTGAAACAAACAACCAAGAAATCCAAAGGAGTGGAGGCTGAACAAGAAAAACTAGGAATATGCATGTGGGCCTCCCCAGAGTAGGCAACAGCCTTCTAGCCCTTGCATACCCTCAACACTAGGGTCCATGGGCCCGGGTGCCAATAAGTGGTATCACCAGTGAAGACTCCAAACCAAAAGAAACCCGCCAAGGCATGAGAGACCTATAGAAAACACGACGAACACAAAAATCATAAAAAGGGTAGTGAGGTGAATACGGAGAGAAGTGGGAATGGAGGAAGAGAAGAGAATGGACATTCTAAGTGTCGGCCACATGAAACCCCATGTGAGAGTGCAGTTAAGTGACCCGGTAGAGCCTTTCCTGAGTTCAGACCCAAAACCATCCGCAAACAGTGACCTTGTAGTGATAGACGAAGTCCCGACAAACCCCTAAGGAAACAAGGATGACCCCATAGAAAACCACCACTCCAAGAAACATGAGAAGGAGGAAGTAAAATGGGACAAAGTTAGAGGGGACCAAGGAAGTCCCATAACTAGTGCATGTGGCCCGTGAGAGGCGGTCTATGGGGTGTGCTTTGAATTCCTCAATTTATTTTTTTATTTATTATTTTTTATATTATATATATATATATATTACTTTTTCTCTTCATTTTTATTTCTTTTGAATTTTTTCTCTTTTGAATGAGGACCACACCATGCAAGGTCGAATTGCCCAAAAACTTCTATGGAGAGAGACGTGGAGTGCTAGGAAACCTGTAAGGACACACGAGCAACCCAAGGAATAGAACAGAACAATGAATAAAGCATTCCCTTTGAAGTCACACCCAATTTAAATCCAGTGGATCATCCCTCAGTCGGGGAACTACACAAGTTAGACATTCATTAAAACATTTTTAATTAAAGGGGTTGCATGTTCGCGACACAAGGAAAATCATGGAACAGTGAATGGGCGGATGACATGGACTCATTGCCAAGTTTATGAAGTGGAAACGACATATAATCCAAGGACAACCATGCAATGGAGAAAACTAGATAACTAGGAAGATGATAACAGTGCCCATCGTAATGAAAACTGACCGCGCCAAACAGGATGATGACAAAAAGGAAACAAAAAGAACACGAAAAATGAAAAACAAAAAATTGTAAAAAAAAAGTGGAAAATAAAGAAGTGTAAAACAAAAAATGGAAAATAAAAATTGGAAAACAAAAAATGAAAAATAAAAATGTATAAAACAAAAAAAAGTGTAAAATGGTGAGGGGTGTAGGGAAGTGGATTAGTAGGGATGAAGGTCTCCCCCACGACTGTGTGGAAAGGAGGAGATGCAAAAGATGGAGCATGAATAACTAGTTGATGATGAGGCTATGGCATTGGTTGTATGGATCTCATGGAAAGGTTTGAGTTGTTGGCAGTTGACCAACTGTGTTCTAGTGGGATCCCTGGGTTTTTGAATGAGAAAGGCCCCAGAAGGGAAGGTTTCAGAGACAATATAAGGTCCCTCCCATAGCATCTAAAACATTGTTGATTGTGATACATGTGAGGGATTCCAATACAATACCTTGTCTCCACATTGAAAGGTGACCTTCTGAATTCTAAGATCATGTCATTTCTTGTTATAGACCTTGTGGATTTCAATGGAAAATAGGGCCACTAATCGATTCTCATCAAGCACAGTTAAGTTGATTAATCATTCTCGTTGTGCTAGTCGTAGGTCAAGGCCAAGGTCACAGGCAGTGGATAGTGTCCAAAGTTCTACTTGGATTAGAAGTGTTGGCAACTTACCATACACTAACTCATAGGGAGAGTACCCTGTAGGAAGTTTCCAGGTGGAGCAATAGGCCCATAGGGAATCATTGTGCTTGGTACTCCAGTCCCTCCTATATTTGCTAATTGTTCGTGTAAGGATCTTGGTAATTTCCCTATTTGTGACTTCGACCTTCCCATTGGCTTGGGGGTGATAAGGTGTTGTGAATTTGTGTGTTACCCCTAAGTGTTACATGAGTTTTTGAAAAGTAACCCTTGTGAAGTGGGTCCCATTTTCAGAAATGAGTGCACGAGGCACTCCAAACCTAGTAACGATTTTTTGTTGGACAAATTGTACAGCGGTGTTAGAAGAACAGTAGATGACATCTGCCGCTTCTACCCACTTTGTACAGTAGTCCACCACCACCATGATATATGCCTTTCTATTTGATAAGGGGGTTATGGGTCCCATGAAGTCAATACCCTAGATGTCGAAGGGCTCCAGTGGCTAAATCCACTGTTGAGGTGCCTCCAACCGTGCCATCATCCCACCATCTCGTTGGCATCGTTCACAGGAGTGAGTGAACCATTGTGTGTCCCTAAAGAGTGTAGGTGAATAATAGCCTACAAGTAGGATTTTAATGGCCATTCTATGTCTAGCATAGTGGCTCCCACAAGGGCCCTCATGAGAATCTTGAAGGATGCACAGTGTATCAGCATCAGGGACACACCATTGAACCAAGCCATCTACGCACACCTTGTAGAGGTGGCTGTTGATTTCCATGAAACACTTGGCCTTATGGAGAAACTATTGTTTCTACTGATGGTTCCATTCTTTTGGTAGCTCTTGTGTTGTAAGGTAGGTAAGGATGCGGTTGAACCAAGGAGATTCCTTGGGTGCTTGAGGGTCAATGGCTCCTATGAAGAGGAGTTCATCTAGAAATTGATCGGATAAAGGTGCCTCCTCTTCTGGGTTATCCCATCATAACCAAGACAAGTGGTCAGTGACCATATTCTTAGATCCTTTTTTGTCTATCATGGTCAGATCAAACTCCTGAAGAATCACCAGCCATCAGATTATGTGGGGGCTTACCGTTGGTGTGTTCATCAGGAACTAGATAGCACTATGATGTGTGTGCACAAACACCTTGTATTCGAGCACATAGTACTAGAATTTGTCCAATGCGAACACCACCACCATTAATTATTTCTCGGTGGTGGTATAGTTCAGTTGTACACCCACAATGCTAAGACCTGCACAGTGGATATAATATGGACATTTATGATTGTCACACTATGTACGAACGACTCCCAAAGCATAGTTGGAGGCATCCATCATAATGTGAAAAGGTCTGGACCAATCAGGTTCTCATAGAATCGGAGCTTCTACGAGTTTCTATTTTAGCTCTTGGAATGCAAACTCGCATTCCTTAGTCCTAAAAAATGGAGTGTCCTTCTTTGTAAGCTCTACCAACGACTCGGCTATCTTCGAGAAGTGTTCAATGAAGCACCAGTAGTAACCAGTTTGTCCAAGGAATGACCACACATCTTTGATAGTACTTGGTTGATGTGTAATTCCTTGGATGATCCTGATCTTTTCAGGGTCTACGTTGATCCCTCTTGATGAAATGAGATGCCCCAAAACTATGCCCTCTTAGACCATTAGATGGCTCTTTTGCCAGTTGAGCCATAGATTTGTGTCTACACACCTCTTTAGAACTTGCTCTAGGGGGTCCAATGCTTGCTCGAACGTGGCACCATAGGTGGAGAATTTTTCCATGAAGACTTCTACACCATTGCCTATTTTTTGTTAAAAGATGCTTAGGACAAGGCATTGGAACGTCGCAGGCATATTACATAGGCCAAAGGGCATCTTTTTATATACAAAAGTTTCCCATGGGCTCATGAAAGTAGTTTTGGCCTAGTCCTTTGGTGCGATTTGGATCTGGTTATAACCACTATAACCATCCAGAAAGCTATAATATTGGTGTCCTGCGAATGTGTCCAACACCTAGTCCACAAATGGGAGTGGGAAATGGTCCTTGAAAGTTGCCATATTGAGCAACCAGAAATCAATATAGATCCTCCACTTGCCACCTTTCTTGGGTATGATAACAAGTGGGCTAACCCATTCGTTATCGGTGACTGAATAGATGAATCCCACCTTAAGCAGTTGTTCAATTTCATCCTTTACTATTTGCTTCAACTTAGTATTCAACCATCTTTGTGGCTATCATTGTGGCTTCATGGAAGGGTCAAGGTAGACCTGGTGCTGGAAAATCCTAAGATCAACTCCAGCTAGCTCAGAATAGGACCACGCGAATGCAGCAACCCATTTGTTTACCATCACTAGCAACTTCTATTTCTATTCAGGAGCAAGGACGACATTGATGATTACTAGCTTTCCATTTTGCAAGAATGCATACTCTAAGTGAGCCGGTAAAGAATTTAGCTCAAGGGGCTCTTGCTTGAAGCTCTCAAGGATCTCTAGCTTTCCCTAGTCATCAAATTCATCAACGATGGAGGTCTATTGATGAATCTCCTCCATCACATACGTGCTATCAAAATAGGCTTGCCCTAGCCCCTCAGATGGTTCCATGCATAATGTGTTGCTGGCAAGATTAGCTGTTAACCACTGGGTGCCCTCTTGGTTAGTGGCTGCTGCATACAAGCACTGTTGAATAGGTGATTTCTCGGTACACCAACTGAATGCTTGAATGAATGTCTGCTTAGTGGACCATAGCTGTTGCACACAGTTGCACCCTGAGTCACTATACGCGATGCATGGAACTCTTTTCTTCTTGATCTTCCCAGAAGGATTCTCCTTTGAAATTTCCAAGGATAGATCTTGAAGTCCTAATCGTGCATCCACCATGCTTAGCCAGGCTCTTCCCATAATGATTGGGGAGTTCCCCTTATAGTTTTTCACACAGATGACCAGGAAGTCAGCAGTGTAGGACCACCCACAAATGGTGGTCACAATGTCCTCCACCAAACCGAAAGGAATTGTGATGGATTGATCTACTAACTCGAGCTGGATGTTGCTCTTCTTTAGTAGGGGTAGTTTCTAGTTCTTGCACATATCATGAGAGATTAGATTAATCCCTAACCCTGAGTCCAGAAGAGCTTTTCACAGCTCGTTCCTAGCCACCTAAATATATATGAGGGGGCTTTCCAGATCTGTCAAATTCTACAGAAGAGAACCAGATTTAATCCAGGTGGTCACAACATGTGTTAGCATGACTGTCTAGACATTGGATTGCGGCAGAGCGGAGGACTTCTCAGACAGTATGATGGTAGAGGCGTTGGTAGGTTTGGAGGCACTGGCCACAGGTGTAGGTAAGGGTGTGTTCAGATTATTGGGCTAGAAAAAGAAACGTTTGCATTGTTTGGGTTTTGGTCCACTTGGCTAAGGTGCTGGTTGTAAGTTAATCACCCTTGTAGCATTTCATTTTTGTAGCTATGGTAGTATTTCTCCCTACATGGATGGAGCAGGTGGCAACAGAGAGGGATGATGTGGAGGAGTGGTAGAAGAAGGTGATGGAGGGTAGAAGAGATGTGGATTTTTCCGCCTAGGCAATGGAGATGGATGTCTAAAATATTCATGGGGGTGGTAGTAATTGGGAAAGGCCGCATGACTGGAAGACTCTCTTGGATAGACAGGTTGCTAAACATAGTACCCATAAGGATCTGGCTACTTGTAAGGGTACTGCTACCTTGGAGGTGGCATCCCCCATGCTTGTGGTTTCTACCACTATTGAAAGTATTCATACATTCCACTTGGATAGTATCCTTGCTGCTGCTGGTGGAATCGCCTGGGGTTGCATTGTGTATAAGGCAACCTTCGAGGTATTTGCATTTGCGTCAAATGAGGGTTCAATGCATAGACCCCAGACTCTTGTAGGTGAGACACCACAGGAAAACACCCCTTAGGATGTTCATATTGGCATATGCCACATCCATCATCCTCCTCGGTGTGAGAGTCTGCAACCTACTCTGCTACAGCAACTTTTCCCTTACCTTTGTGTTGGGTATCTTCAGCTCCCCTCTTCCTACACTGATCATGGTCACTACCCTATTATTTGGACTCTTCTGTAATTTTTAATACACTTTGGAATTTCTCATCCAAAGAGTCCCACATTTTATCCACCTTTGCGGATATTTTGGATGGAAACTTTTGTAACGGCAAAGTCTTCCAATTCACCACTACTTCCAGTGGTGACTCTTCATCCTCATCACAAAATCGAATCCCCTTTTTTCTAAGGGAAGGGTCCTAATTGAATTCTTCAGCACTTTCCTTTTTTCTAAGTTCTCCCTCCTCTTTGGCCACCTGATCAATGAGATGCTACAACTAAAGGGCCCTTAGCTCCGACAGCGTCCCTTGGCATACATACCAAGGGTATTTCTTGTTTCAAAATAGAGCCCATTAATAATGTAGTGAAGATGTGCCTGCTAAGAATAACCATGACCAGGACACCGATGCAATAGTGAGTAATACTTGCTCATGGCAGCATCCAAGGGTTCATGATTCCCTTGTTTCCAACCTTGGATATGTCGTCTCAGATTTTCCACTCTAGAGTATGTTTGATATTTTTCATTAAAGATTTCAAGCATCGTACTCCATCTTCTAACTAATTCTGGCTCTAAGAACTAGTACCAAATTTTGGCTTCTTTGATGAGTGTTTGGGGAAACAGCTTCAACTGTTGTCAATCATTATCAATATTTTGTAAGGTGCAGGCATCATGGAATGCCTGCAAGTGGCTCTGTGGATTACAATTGTATTCCCTTTCAAATTTTGGAATATTTTATATGTCAACACGCTTGATCCAACTATCCTTTATGTGCCTACTTGGGATGTGAATTGCCTCTCCAATGTGGAGCCTGCTCCGAGTTGCTAACAACGGCTCATCTGAATCATAGTCCTGTTAGGGACTATGATGTCTGTGATGATTTCTTTTGCCCCTTCCTTCATGCTGGTGAGGGCCACGTGATTGGTCATGTGCTCCCTCATGTTTCCCCCTTTAAACCTGCCCACCACCGTCCTTTCTCTCCAACCTTCCCCTATTGCACTTAGAGCTTGAGCTCGATGAAGGCGAAGGAGAGGGGGAGGACATAGAAGAAGGAGAGGCATCATGACCGCTTCGGCATCGATCTCCCAATCTACCCTGGTGATAGCTACGGTCATCTCCTCCAGCTTTGCTACATGACTCGCCATCCCCTTGAGGATCATGATCACTTGGAGGTTTGTTCTAAATGACTGACTCGAGGATCTGTGGCCCGAGGTGAAGTTTGGTTGAATGAGTATCATGAAATATGGGATCACCATTGTCTTGTGGCCCTTGCAAGAATAAATGGTTACTAAAATTTTTCCCCTTCTACTGTTCATATCTCTCGGCCTACTGCTGATCTCTTGTTTGTTGAGCTTTTATGGGACGATAGTCCCAGTAGTCATGGTCCTCCGTGACGTACTCCACCACTTAGTCTTGGATGCCAAATCTGCCTAGATTGTGATATAGCATCGCAAGAGCTGCTCAGTCGGGCGGTAGCACGATGCTACCCTCCATGTCCCGCCATTGAAGATGCTCATCCTGATGTAGGATGAATGTGAAACTAGGGACATATTCATCGGGATGTTTATACACCACTTGACATTCTTGTGGCATCGTGGTTCAAATATCTCCCTCCTGTGAGAAGACATGTTGGACGTTAGATGGTCCATATAACCGATGTACCTTAATTAATTAACTTAAATTTTCCTAGCATGTGAAAATATTTCTATCCTGGGTCTGATCCAATGACTTAAATGATAATTTCACTAAAGTTAGATGACGCATGTAAGACTAACAGTCCCCGACAATGGCACCAATGATGAGTAGCTAGGTACCCCTATGCCCAACCATACGAATACGAGTGTTCACACACAATCTGGTCAAACTCCGTAGACTGTAAGCACTTAACATGCACCAAACCTCTAACCAGTGAAACCTTGGGTTAGAACGGTCGTTGTCATCCTAATCTCACTTGTAAAGTTCTATTACGATGGTTAAGTGAGACTAAGGCTAATTATTTTTATATCTTTTTAATTATCTTTTCAAAGGCTAATTAAGGTATGAAAAGTAATGAATAAACTATTATCTAATCTTTAATTATCCTAGTTTGTACTCTAACTACTCCTAGCATAAGTATGTGGTCCCATCTTCCGAGCTCGTTCTGAGCATTTCCCAACACTACTGGGTTACCAGATGTTAAGTGCCACTGGGCTTACCAAGTATTTGGATTATGTTCGAGATGGTCATACTTATGTCTTTTACGAACTATGAATGAACACTAACGATTGAAATTATAATAATGGAAACATAAATAATCAACAACTAATAAAGCATAAATGCATTAAACTATTAAAGCAACAAGTAATTAATAAAGCATAAACATATTAAACTATTAATGCATGAAATAACTAAATCCAAATGCTAGAAGGTATGCTTGAACAATTCATCTTTATTTTCGTCACGCCAATGGGCTCAGATACATCAACGCTTGAATAAAGATCCGATCACTTTTCATACATCTATTGTGGGCACTTGGAAAATATTCTATCTCTTGTGGGAGCAAACTGCAAGAGCTTCGCTATCACTACAGAAAAATATGCCTAAATGAGGCAAAAGGCCCTCATATTTATAGGCCAAGATAGGCAGCTACGTATACGAGGCCCTGTCGACTCAAGGTGGCTACGTCGATGGGCCAGCGTCGACTGGCGAGCATATACGCGACCCAGTCGACGCATTGACTTTTGACACTTCATCAAGAGGTAAGGGATAAGGTATAAGAGGAAGATGAAATACAAAATATCAAAGGAGAAAATCATATCAGGAAATGAAGCCATAAAATTTTAGAAGTAGAGGAAGATCATGATGAAGACGTACAAGAGGAAGAGGAAGATCAAATTTTCAACAAAAGTGTTGTACCTTTTCACCATCTTCATCCATTCCATGATGCAAGTACTATAACAACAAGTGTTGCATGGAGGACACATGTTATAAAAAAAATAGACTTTAAAGCCTCATGATTTATGAGGAAAATAATCAAACACAACATAAAGGAGATTCTTTATCAGCCCTTGATAAAGGTAGTCTAGTAGGTGATGGCTCTAATACTAATAATGCTACTTTCTACATGACTAGAAAATCTAGTTATTCTACATGGATAATTCATAGTGAATGTAGTAATTACATGGCTCCTCATAAAGATTATTCCATAGAGGTAAAGAATTATAAGAGTCTTGGATAAGTTAAAGTTGGTAATGGAGCTTAGTTAAAGATTGTAGGCATTGGTAGGTATCGAATTATTCTTGATCATTGTCATCCCATCCAAGTATATGATGTACTCTATATACCTCAATCACATAATTCTCTCCTTTTACTTGATCAAACATTAAGAAAAGGTAATAAAAGTATCTTTGAGAATGATGAATGTATCATCCTGAATAGCCATTATCTAGTTACAAAGATTCCCATGTTGGAAAATTAGGTTTATTATTTTAAATAAATGCACTATACTCATGTAAGCTCTAGTCAGGATCTCTCAAAGCATTACATAATAAGATTGTATCATTGAAGGCTTGGTCATATCTCCTACTTCAACATTTTAAAGCTCATCAAAAATTAAAGAGCCATAGGAGTCAATTCTCATGAAGCACCTCAAGAGATTTATAATATGTATCAAAAGAGGAAAATAAAAGGTACTTTTACATTTTTACTTAAGTTAGAGAAGGATGAAACCATTGGAGCTGATTCAAATCGATGTTTTGTGCCCAATGCTCATTATTTTTCATGGAGAAGATAAATATTTCTGGTCCTTATTGATAATTTATCTAGGTACTCTTAGACCTGCATCCTTAATTCTTCTTATACAAAAAAAAATTAAACTTCAAATAAACCACAAATGATAATTCATAATTTATTACATGGACATGTGATGTCATAAAGGTTTTAACCTAAAATAAATAATCACCATAAGTATTACAAAAACTTACTAAAATGCATAATAAATCTGACATACACATCAAAGCACTTAAAAGTAGTCCATTCATAATCCATAATTCACACTTGTATCTCATAACATGAAAAATCCATATTCTTAAAAGAGAGTTGATAGGAATCATCATTACATAAGCTAAAATATGTAATGCTAATCAAAAAATAATCTGAAAGGAGAGCTAAAACTAAATACAAGAAGAAAACTTCATTGATCAACTCCATCATCAACAAGCTCCTAGCTTCTACCACTTAGATATACATTCAAACATGCAGGAAGGATTAGAAACCTTCTAGTAGATCCAACCATCATGGGGTATCTAGAAAAATATGATGGATTTAGGACATGATGCATATGAAAACATCTCAATATTTATGAGATAGAAGCCACAAATATAATAAAAAATATAACCATGGTATTCAAAAATTCTAAAGAAATAGGTAAATTGAGAATGCATTAGAAATTGATCATTTTTAAGGGTTCTTGGTCCACAAAGGTCTTACATATCTTAGATGTTGTTATCAATACTTCTTAAGAACTAATTAACTAGACCTCATCTAATCTTGGATAAAGAAGTTCTAGAATAATCTCATGGGAATTACCTACCCTATTCTTTTGTATAAAGAAACTAGCCAAATGAAAATCAAAAGTAACTGAGTAGATACTAATTAAATAATGATTCCACCATAATTCTTGCCCATTATCACAACCTATATGCAATCATAGGTGATATGGATAAAATACAATATCCAACATTATCCTCCACAATTCCTATGCATTAGCATGTAGACCTAGCTATCAAAAGTGGTATACCCACTTTTTTACCTCACTAGGTATTAAGATTAAGTATGGTCTTAACATTTTTCTATGCAATTTTGAGCATCAAACCCCCTAAAGACATCATCATGAGGCATATTCTGAGCTCTCAGAGGTTACTAGGAATTATTTGAGTTCATAATCCAACTGATGGACTTCATTCGTGGTGACCTTAGGAAAACTATAGAATCAAAATTTTTCTAAGTGTTAGAGGTGATATGGATTCTAAATCAACCTTACTTTGACACCATAGGATAAAACACCCCAAATTTAGCTTCAAAAGATATATTCTTTCCCTTTGGAGATCTTCAGGGATCATTTAGGGTCATATCCTAGTAGCTTGGCTCCAATTTTGGTGATTTTGAAAAAGTTTAGAATAATGTCAAAAAAATTTCTATGTATGGATGACGGTGCGACTAATGCCAAAAATAATGTTAGTGTTAGCACTAAAAACACCAATTTCAACACCTCTAAATCTCATTGAAACTACATTCTGACATGCACCATGAGTTCCTGGAACTTAGATAATCCATTGATAGTAGTTTTAGCATTTTCAATCTTCTAAAATTGGAACTTTCTTGCTAGGTTATTTTAAGACTTAGGAAAGAAACATATTTTGTAAGTTTATAGCATTGTTAAGTTTGGACCTTACCTCAACATCTTTAAAAGCACCTCCAAGTCACTTTACACTTCTAATTTGTAGCATTTCATAGGTTTACAAGCCTGTCAACACTTTAAAATCATTATTTTGACTTATTCTAGGGCTAGTTTCAACATCTTAAAGGTGAGAATTTTTAGCCTAGAAAATTAGTAAAAATTTTCTAACTCTAATATTGATATTGAAGTTAATGTTAACATCAAAATCATTGAATCTTTCATCATCATTCAAATTAAAATTTGGTAGCATTCCTATTCAACCTTTAACATTAGTTTGGAGGTTGAACAAAGTTCTAGGAGTTGAAAAACTACAGCTTGGAAAACATTCAATGTTAGCATCAACATTAGCATTACTATGACCACTTATGCGCATTTTTATGTAACATCATTTGCCTTTACCATCGACATAAAACCTCATCTCCAAGCTTCTTAAGAATCTTGACAACATTTAACATTAATTCAAAAGTGAAACAAGGTCTTGGGAGCTGAAAATTTTAACTTTGAAAAAATATAAAAAATTTTACCAAGTATGGTTAATGCTGAAATTGATGTCAACAGATCCTTGACATTCTTACATCATCCAATCCTCGACATTTAAGTTCTACATTTAGCACCTTCTCCTAGCTTTGTATACTTCTTAGCATTATTTTGGCATGTTTTGACCTCACTTTGAAGGTCATATGAGTTACCAAAAGGTTATAACTTGCACTTGAAAGAAACTTTGAAAATATGCCAACGTGTTGGTGATGTTGATGTCAAAATTACTATCACCTCTTTCGAGTTCAAGAATCATCAAATTTAATGGTAAAAACCTACTATTTTTTAACTATAGACCAACATTGGATGGACTAAACATAACTCTAAGTTTAATTTTACTAATCCAAATTTGAGATTAACAAATCTAAACCTATAAATATGATCTCAAAATGCAAATTTTGGGGTTAGTTTCTTGAGATTTGAAAGCACTTGTCAGATTTTAGGAAAGTAAGAGCATGAGTGCCAACCACCATCACAACACTTGCATGCTCCATGACCATCTTCTATATCTTCTATGTCACTTTCAAAGAAATAATTTTTAGGCTTTTGCAGAATATTCTAGAGCTAGAAGTTTTCAACTACAATGTTAGTGATCAAACTCATAGCCAAAAGAACTGCATTTTGGCACCAAATTGATTCTACATTATGTGTGCAGCTTCCTAATTCATATCTTAACTCTCCAGAGGTTTAATTTTACTCTTCAAATTTATACTTAGCTGATGATTTTAGCTCTTGTTAACAATTTTAATTCAATTGCATTTTTCATTTATTGCTTGTAAATTTAGCTCTCCTTAGGAGGTGAACACTTTCTTACTCATTAATAAAACATCTTATTATTTGGGAAGGGATATGAGACCCTTCCATCTATATCATAGCCTTAATATTTTAATATTTTATGCTCTTTTACTTAGATCTCATATTTACTTTTTATTCTATTACTCATAGTCTATTCGATAGTTTAGTTTTTAGCAATTTATACTTAGTCATTTTTCTAGTAATTAATACTTAGTTATTTTTAAACCTTAGACCCTTACTTATTTATTGTTCCCCTAAAATTTCTATGAATGTCTAGTAAGTCTATTTTTGATGGGACGTTTCATACCCCTTTATTTTATAATCATTGATATATCAAGAGTTACATCAATTTAGAGAACATATTAAGTTATGTGCTAAGTATTTCTACACTTAATTCATGGTGGTGTTCTTGTAGGAATATGAAGACCATTTTTGTAGAAACATAAGGCACAGTCATAGGTGATGTGGATCATGTTCCAAAGGTGAACCTTGAATCCCCATAATGTTTACTAATTGATCTTATTGAAAGCATTATCAGAAGATCGAAATACATAATATAAGAAATCAAATATCTAAAATGATTTGAAGAATGTAGGAATAATAAAAAACAGGTAAAATATGATAACCATGAGTTAACCATGACTCATGGTATACTAGTTGCAAATTGACCACAAATCATGGTTAGGTTGTACTATAGACCATAACTCATAAAATTTACCATTGTGCATTTCTAACAAACTGTGACTTATGATTAGGTCATGATCTAGACCATGACCTTACCAAAAGTTACGATGAATACCATAACTTGTAACATTTTGATAACCTACAACACCATTATCCATTGTTTAGTTATGGTCTATACCATGATCCTTGATTAAGTCATGGTTGTGGACCATGACTTCATCGTGACTCATGATCTTCACTAGTGCCTTCACCACAAGTCATCGTAATGAGAAATGCCACCAAAGATGCATCAAAAAGCATGTAAACGACTAGGGGAAAGAGCCTAGAATGAACCAAAATTGTAGTAGAAACATAAAATGATATTGATACACATAAAAAGATAAATTTTATAGCTTTTACGAAGGCAAAATATGAAATTATAGGAAGAAAACAAGCTTGGTTATAATTGCTCTACCTTCACAAATCAAGAGATCTACAAGAACAATTTTGAATCCACTAGAGTATCAATAGATTTAGAATGACCAAAAAGATAGATGACAAATGAGAATGGACAATGGATGTATGAAAAACATATATTCTTTACTTAATAAAAAATTCTAAGTTTCTAATCCAACATACTAATAATGATTTACAATGAAATATCTCTATGATTGATACCACAATAGTTATGAAAGTCCACCAAGAGTCCAATAATTAATAGAAAATCTCTAGTTCACATAAGAAAAGAAATGGAATTAATTTTGATCAAGTTTTTGTAAAAAAAATGGTTTTCTTAAAAAGTATCTATTGGCACATTTGGCCATTACATGGAACAGTTGGAATATTTTGTTCAAAATTAGCACAATCCCTAGTTGTAAATTTGCAATTTAGTATTGTGAGTTGATGGGTATTCTTGGAGAAGCAAGCCAATGGTAAATAATCTTGATGTTGAAGCCTTCTTGGAAAGTAGAATTAAAATGCCAAGTTATTTTCTTGAGTGAAGATTGGAATAAAAAAAAGGAGATGATTATTTACCACAAGAAAGCATACTCCCTGTTAATATTGGCAAAATAGACAACACCGTGGGTAATGGATTATCAAAAATCAGCTAAGAGTTGGAAGCAAGTGATGGACCTAACGGACTATCAATAGGTTTTGAATCCCATAAATTTAAAATTATCAAAGGATGTAAAGGTTTCTGTATTGCAGAAGAACCCAAATTCCTGTAAGTCCAAAGGCCCATTGTTAACGCTTCCGAAGAAAAAACCGAAAATCAGAAAAACAGAACTGAATGACGTGGTTTTTGGACAAATCCATTGGCTTGCCATTTAGGTTTGCGCGCACGCATCAGCCGGATTTACGTTGCCGACTGGCCAGATGCCAAACCTAAGTTCGTGGAGCACGTGGGAGGCCCTTCTTTCACCACTCAGCCGAGTTAAAGGGTGTTTTGGGTAGCAATCGTGTGCAGGCTGTGCAGACAGAACTGAGGCCAGTTTAGGGCAGAACGCAGCAGGCATATCATCGATTTCAGCAGAGACACTTGTTGATTTTAGAAGAATGGATGCCTATTTCATGCAATGAACAAATCTGGGTTTTCATCCACAACAACGGCAAATGTCTTTAAAACCCTGGTGGACGTTGCTTGAAGAATCTCCACCAAATGTTGGAAGAAAACATTGAAAGCCAGACAGTTTACTAGTTATCACAGATGGAAGGCAGTGAAAATATATGAATCAAGGATTAAATCATATAATCATCAAAACTTGCAGGGTATTTTCGAGAGGCAGTGGTTACAACAGTTGCAGATCCTTACGAAACACATGACGACGTTTCCTAACGCGGAGGCTAAGTCTTCTCCTGTGATGACAATTGCTGGTAACGATTTTTGGCCGAAGAAGATATTTTGAATCAGTTGCAGGCAGTTGCAGGATCGGTGCCTTCACCTTCAGGCTTATATTTCGGGCCATCCTAAATTTTAATTTCAATTATCGAAGACGCAGAAAGGATAAATCAACTACCGCTACCACCAATAAGGTGGATATTATATTATATTTTTTATGAAAAAATCTAGAGCTTAATCACACTTAGTATTTAGAATTTTAAATTAAATTAAATTAGATTAGGGAATTTAGATTTATTTTAATAAGTTACTTACAAAGGCAATATTTATAATATGTATAAATATTAATTCCTCCTAACTTTATGAATAACTTCCTAACTATATAACTGCCTCCTAATTAAATGGGCAAGTAACCTCCTAACTTGTTGGGCAAGTAATCTCCTAATTGGTTGGCCAAGTTACTTGGGAGAGAAGTTAGGTGAGATATTTTTGAATATGTAACTTCCCTACCTACCTTGAAAACCTTATAAAAGGCTTCATGAGGACTTGGGAGGGAGGATCAAGGGGTCTCACTTTGGAAGGGACTTTTGGGAAGATCTCATACATCACACATTTGGAGATCACACTTTGGAAGGCTACTAGTTCGCACTTAGGCTCTCACTTGAAGACACTCTGGGGTCTTGAGAAGAGCATTTGCAAAGAAGATTTGTAAAGATGATTGCTTGTAAGATGGCTTGCTAAAGGAAAGATTTCAGCCTCTTTGTCATGGTCCTCTGAGTTATGCATTTTATTTTTTATTTTGTTTAAATTGTTTATCTAGTGGTTTAGATAGTATCATCCTTGGCAAGTAATTTTGGAATTTTTAGATTGCTCTTACTGTTCTTGTTGCCCAATAGAAATTTCTGTTAAAATTTTTCCATAGAAGCGCTTGCGTTTAAAAGCCTTAAGAGCATTTTAGTAGTAAATTTCGCTATTGTGCAACGTGTGGGAACTGCTATTGGGATTGTTCTAAGAGAGCCTCTATTTGTAGTCACGACGTTGAACAATTCAGTAGTTGAGAGGGTTCAAAAATCTTTGGTATTTTGATGGGACCAGAATAGCTTCTTTTTATCTTTAAAGTGAATTCCCGTGGTATTTCAATCAGAAATTATCAAGTCTTTTAAAGGTTCTATTTGAATGCAATCATTGACATCTATTATCTAGTCAAAATGGAGTCTCGTACGTGGTAGTTTACGTAGCAATTTTTGGTAGCATAGTAGGATTGTCTTGAAGAAATTGCTTGTTTGAGCCTTGAAATTTTGAACAATTCGTAGATATTGAATTTGGGATAGCTTTATTGCGAAGTGTTTACTCGTGTCATTTTACCTTGTTTAAATATTTGAGGTCTACAAAATCTGCTTTCTTTTCTTTTCTGCTTATATCCATCGAATCTTGCTCTATTTCTAGTTTTCTTGTGGAACTATCTCTTTCTCT